>JBBHKE010001230.1:98157-122371 GCA_037447655.1 Zygnema cylindricum
CTTAAGGGTCTCCTGAGGACCCTGGGTTTTAACCTGGGTTTAAAAGGTTTTCCCTCCTGTGTAGGACGTTAATTTGTAAAAGAAAAAGGGAAAATCATTTTTTTTGCTTTTGTTTATATTTTTGTTTTTTTTTTGTTTAAATTCGTAAATAAATGGAGGTTTTCTGGATGAAATGGGTGGAAGTATGGAGGTGGAATGGGGGAAGTATGGTGAAATGTGGGGGAAATGGGGTAAAATGAGGGAGAAAGGTAGGGAAAGGGGGGAGGAGCGGGGGGAAAAGAAGGGGGAAAATGTTGGGTAAATGTAGGGGGGGAAGAAGGGGTGTTGGAGGTAAATAAATGCTTAAATTTGTTTTTTTTTTGTTTTTATATTTGTTTTCGTTTTTTTTACTAAAAGGGAAAAAGAAAATGTTTAATTGCAGGATGTGTCCTCCCTTTTGGAAAATTTGGGTCCAATTTTGGGTCCCAGGAGTCCTCTGGGAATTCTGAAAAAGTAAGTTTTTTTTTTTGTTTTTTGTTTTTTTTATTGATTTTTTTTTTTTTTTTGTTTTTTTTTTTTGGTTTATCTGGAAGCATGGACATGTTCAGGAATTTGGTTATTTTTTTTTCTTTTTTGTTTTGTTTTTATTTATTTATAATTTTTTTTCTGTGTTTTTTTGTTTTGAAGCATGACAAAAGTTGAGGATTGATTTATATATATATATATTATATATATATATATATTTTTTTTTTTTTTTTTTTTTTTTGAGTTATTTGATTTGAATTTTCTTCTGATGTGATTTAAATTTCGACATACCATAAAAATGTATCTGAAAAAAAAAAAAAAAAAATCCTAAAAAATAAATATAAAAATTTGCAGGTACAGTGAATATGAAAATCTTGTCGTTTCTCTAAAAAAATTTAAAAAGAGACAAGAAACTGCCAAAGAAGTGGAGAAGATGTTGGAAACTTCCCGGAAGTTGCTTATGGAGGTAGTAAAAAACTCTTTTCTTGTGGGAATGTTTTGGGGGGAGAGGGAGAGAGAGAAAGCTTTCCTTTGAATTCAGTTTCGGTTTCAGTTTCATTTTCTGTTTCTGTTTCAGTTTCTGTTTTTGTTTCTCTTTCTGTTTCAGGTTAAGTCTCATTTTCAGTTTCAGTTTCAGTTGCAGGTTACAGTAGTTTCAGTTTGACCTCAGTTTAGTTTCAAATTTCAATTTAATTCTAGAGTGAAGTTGTGTTTTCTGTTTTTTTTTTTTTTTTTCCTTTTCCTTTTAATTTCAGTTCAATTCCAAAATTTTGAAGTTCCTTGTTCTGTTTCGGTTAAAATTTGTATCATTTTATTTTAGATCTGTTTTTTTTTTTTTTGTCTCTGTTTCTGTTTTTGCTTCTGTTCCCCTTTCTGTTTCTGTTTTCATTTCCGTTTCCATGTCCGTTTCCATTTCCGTTTCTGTTTCTGTTTCCATTCCTTGATTCAGATTCAGTTTCGAATGTGATTATTTCATTTTCTTTTTTTTGTTTCAACTTTTCTATTCGAGGGATATCCACAAATTCCATATCATCACTCTCGTTTTCGGTTAAAATAAATAAATTGTATCTGAGTTCAGTTTCGTTTTTTTATTTTTGTATTTTTTAATTTTCCCATCAAACTGTCATCGTTTTCCGTTACGAGAACAGTAATAGTTTACACATGTTGAGTTTCAGTTTTACTGTATGGTATTTAGAGTGTATTTTTATTTACGAATAACGGGAAAACGGGTAACGGGATCCAGTTGGTCGAATCGACAGAGCTTCCCTCCACACTATTTTTGCCTCTCATGACCAATGCTGTGAGCTCTCTTTTTCCTTTTTCCCCTTTATTTTCACCTTATCAGGCCTCCCTCTCCCTCTCCCTCTCCCCCTCTTCCTTCTCCAACCCTTCCC
Organism: Zygnema cylindricum; assembly: GCA_037447655.1. Classification (NCBI taxonomy): domain Eukaryota; kingdom Viridiplantae; phylum Streptophyta; class Zygnematophyceae; order Zygnematales; family Zygnemataceae; genus Zygnema; species Zygnema cylindricum. Next base: position 100,056 of record JBBHKE010001230.1, read on the forward strand.
TCTCACTCTCCCTCTCCCTCTCCCTCTTCTTCTCACTATCCTGCTCCCTCTCCTTCGTCCTCTGCCCCTGCCACTCCCTTTGTCTAGTTTGTCCTCTCCCTCTCCATCTCCCTTTCCTGCTCCCTCTCTGTCTCCCTCTCTCTCTCCTTTGCCGTGGTCCTGTCCCTCTCCCTCTCTCTCTCCCTCTCCCTCTATCCCTTCCCCTCCGCCCCCTCCTCTCCCCCTTCCTCCCTCTCCCTCTCCCTCGTTTCTTTTTTTTCTGAACTACGTTTTCTTAGTTCCAAGAAGTTAAGTGGATCTTGAAATACAGTAATAAAAATTCTCATCACCGTAAGTAGTGTGCTTTTTTTTTATTAATTCCTGTTTAGGCTTAAACAACTATACTAATTTATGTGTGGAGTAATAATAAAAAATTTGAATTATTTCTAACGTAATTTGGAAAGTTTCTTTTTTCTTGTTTATATTGTAGTATGATAGTTGATTCTTGATGTTTAAACGTTTTTTTGTTTGTTTAAGAATCGAATTAAACATAAATCTGCATTTGCTCAACTTTTTAAAGCAATAATAGAAAAATGAAAAAGGGTAAAAGCAGATTTTTTATTTATTTTTATTTTCATTTGTATGCCGATTTTCTTTCTGGTAACTTGTCATAAAAAATTTAAGGTTGGACCATTTTAATCCTTTAAAACACAATTTTTTTTCATTTTTTTCGTTCGATATTTTCTCTAAAATTAAACCATTTAAAAGTAATTATTAAAACAATCAGTAGGAAAAAGAAAATATTTGACAAAAGACGAAAAAAGAAAAAGAAAATGGGGACAAAAGGCAGAATCTATCCTAATAAAACGAACAAAAGAAAAAAAACAAAACCAACAAAAAATTGTTCCAAAACCCTAAAATGGTGGGAGAAAACCCAAAAAAATGATTTCTAATTTGTATTTTTTCTTGAGTTGGAAATTTGATTTTTGCCAGGTGGCGATTTTGGATTGGCCGAAAGGCTCAATTTTGAGTTCTCAAGATACAAAAGTATTAATAAGTCGAATTCAACGTTTTAGTTTTTCCGAACGAGAAAAAATTTCAGAAGACAAAAAAATTTGGAAAGCGATAAGTTTCGAGATGTCGGAACATTTGGGACGAGCGATTGTACAAGTGGAGAATTAAAAAGGAAAAAGGAGAAAGGAGGGGAGAAGAGAGAGAGAGAAAAGGGGGAAAAGGAGAGAGAGGGAGAGGGAGAGGGAGGAGGGAGAGCGATTGTATGAGTATAAGAATATCGGTGGAGATTTAAAATGGAAAAAGGAGAAAGGGAAGAGAGAAAGAAAAGGGGGAAAAAGAAGAGAGAGGGAGAGGGAGGAGGGAAAGTGAGAGGGAGAGGGAGAGGGAGAGGGAGAGGGATAGAGAGAGGGAGAGGGAGAGGGAGCGGGAGAGGGGAGAGAGCAAAAGAGGAGAGGGAGAGAGGAGGGGGAGAGGGAGATGGAGAGGGGGAGACGGCGAAGGAGAAGGAGAGGAAGAGAGAGGGGGAGGAGGGAGGGAGGGAGAGAGAGGGGGAAGTGTTGGAGAAAGAAGAAGGAAAAGGAATATTTTTGATAGGAATAATTGCATTTCAGTAGAACTTTTTTTTTTGATGGAATAAATTCGAACGTTTTTGAAAAGTTTTAGAATTAGAAGGAAAGTGAGAATTTGATTTGGAAAAAATGCTGTTTGATGGTTTGTAAGTAAATAAATCTTGATTGATTTTTGAATCTTAAAATTTTAGAGTAAAATGAAAAATAGTTTTCATGTCGTGATAATGATATCGGGGGTGATAATGATATTGGGGAAATATTAAGTCTTTTTTTTATTTTTTATTTTTACTTTTTTTTTTCTGTTTCTTTAGGGTTTTCTATTTTTAGATGTCGCTTTTTTTCCTCCAACTGCTATATGGTAAAAAACATTGATATTCTTTTTTTTTTGCTAACTTTGCCAAGAAAAGGGTTTAAGAAAACGAAATTGGAAAAATATTAATAAAAAAAAATTGTTTTTCGGATAAACTTTAAGATTGCAAGATTTTGAATAGTGTGACAAAATGATGGCCTCGTATTTTATGTTGTTGCAATGGTAGGAAAAGATTTTATTGTGGAAATCGTTTTCTGAATTCCAAAAGGTAAACATAAGCTTTTAACAACCATACATCCTAAAATATTTTGCCACACTAATGTACGTTTGATGATGTGGCTCATTCTGGGCCACTCAATTACATATAATAATTAACACTTAAAATAACTAAGACTAACTTATGATTTTGAGCCAAATCAACACTCAATCGAACTAGAGTGAACAACTCTAATAGTGACGGGCAGAGGTCGCAAACGGTCAACCAAAACCGTGACCGACCTTAACCGACCGCCCGCGTCGGATCCGAAAACGATTCGGTTGCCAAATTTGGGGGGCCGGGCGGATTCGGGCGGTTGATTCACAGAAAAAAAATAAAATCCGTGACGGTCGGGTAAGCAAAAAACGAAAAAAAAAAAAGAAAATTTTGTACTGTCCGTACAATCCAACATTATTGTACTTTGTAATCTTGTTATCGTGGAAGGCGTATGGGAGATGTACCATTAATTTTGTACTTATTAGGGTACGGGCGGGTACGGGTAGTCGCGAGAAACGAGTTTCGGTTAACTTTTATTTTCGTAAACGCGTTTCGGTTAACGGTTAACAATTTTTGAGCGTGACATAACCCGGTCGGGCGTCGAGTACTCAGATTTTGAGGAAAAAGACGGTCGGTTTCGGTTATCTAAAATTTTGACTTTTGCGACCTCTGGCGACGGGTACTCCGCCAATACATATCGTTTAAAGCAAATTATCGGGATAATATGTATCGGCGATAGTCGAAACATTGGCGATATATCGGTCAAACAGGAGGAGTATTTTTTTTTCTGTCCGTTTGTAAGTTTGTACGTCGATCACGAGCGCGGCCAAACTGAGCTATGTATCAAGAAAATACTCAAAATAGTGAGTTTTATATCGTATTTAATTTTTATATCGACTTCTGTCGAAGTTGTAAACTGCAGTAACGCTCTTAGAGTGAATAACCCTAATTCGAGTGAGATTAGTTCTGAACTTCTGACCCATAATCATAAATTAGCGTTAGCAATACAGCTCATTTAAGTGGCTTAAAATGAGCCACGCGGCGGAACTGAAATTAGTGTCTTCAATCTAATTAGGCGTTATCGCTTATAATTCATTGCGCCAGTGTACTTTATATTGCAAGGACTGCGGCGTGACCGGTGTAACGAGGGGAACCGTAGTAGCAACTCCATGCATGGTTTAAATGTTTAAACGATTTTCTGAACGCCAAACGAAAAGAGCAATTGCAATAGCAAAGGAGAAGGAAGGAAAAACTACAGAAGGCGCTCGCAGGAAGATAGACTCCTGCCTAAGTGGCTATCATATTACATTGCTTATTGATTTATAATTGCAACTCAGGTCTTGTTTTCAAAGTAGTTATAATTCATGATTGCACTCCGCACCTTGGAGCTCGGATGCTGATACTGATGTAGGCAATAAAGTCGTGACCGTAGCTCAAATCTTGTAGTTTGTATTCCAGAAAATTAAGTTACGACTGTAGCTCAAATCCTGTTGTTCACAATTTTAAAATACACCATGCAGGAGAAAAAGCATCGTAGAAGGCTGATCCTCCAAGATAGTGACAGTAGTGAAGATGAAGAAAAAAAATTAAACTTTAAGCATCTTTTGCAGCACACTGGAGGTATAAACCGCAATTTTGATGCTAGCGTCTCGCAAACTATTGCTAGCTGTCCTCTGGAAGCGGGGATTAGTGTTGATGTAAAGCTTGACGATTCCAGAAAAAAAATCTATGCCTCTATTGACATAGAAAACAAAACCAAAGAAGGGAAATATAGCAAGGAACTTTCGACTATAAAAGACAATTCAATAACTGAGAATACACAATTTCAAACCATATCGAATAATCTGGTGGTGAACAAGGTCCTGGTTGACAAGGCTGATGTTGTGACCGAAGGGACTCCAAGATCTATTGTAACTCTGCAGAAAGTTACCATAAAGGGCTTTAAAAGCTACCGTGAAAAGGTTTCCGTGGGCCCTTTGACAAAATTCACTTGCATAATTGGAAGCAACGGTTCCGGAAAAAGTGTATCCTTTCACAACATGTGGCTTTGAAACCGCAAGGTTCTCTAACGATGGAAATGTCACAAATGCTGCATTGGATTTTGCTTTTACATTGCTTTTTTTTATGAAAACATTTGTAGTTTGATTGGCTTAATTCGGAATGTTGAGATGCTATCTAATTGTTGTTTGCTTTATCTAGTTATTTGCAGCACGGCGGGAAAAATATGAATGTGAGCCCTTAATCAGTGGAGAACATCCTGCAGGTTGTTGGTGAGGCAATAGCTTTTGCTTTAGGTGGATCGACCCGAACAATGCGAGCAAAAAATGCCGTTTCATTGATCAATGAGGAATTGGTGAAAGGATCCGTGCGTTCAGCGGTAGAAGCAAAGGTGGTTTCTTGCAATCGCGATTAGTGTTGAATACTTCTCAGGCGGTCAATATATTTTTTCTCAATGCACTCTTTTTAAAATTTTAGTTATGACATCATGACCGAAAAGTAAGACTATTCTGTTTTGATTGCCTTAATAAGAAAATTTGACAGTTCGCTTTCAACTGCCCAGAAAATACCAGTGTAGGTTCTTGCAATGCAGCACACTCGCTTGATCATAGAGAAGTTGGTCAACTTTTGATTGCTTTCAGATAGATATATAAAGGAATGAAAAGTACAATTTTTTTTTTCTGTTGAAGATGTTGAGGAAGGAAACGAAGAAATGGTGAACTGCTGATTGCTCAGAATAGAAACAAAAGGAGAAGGAGAAAAAATAGAGTGCATGAAGCTTTAGTTTCAAGTATCTGCTTGAGTTTGGTTTGTCGAAATTAATTGCTTCAAAAGTTTTAACATATGCTTGGAGATCAAAGTGCAGGTTTCTCTACATTTTCAAGTTTACAACGCGGCTGGCATGATAAATAATCTAAAAATAAGTAGACGTTTGACACCTCAAGGGAGCAAGTACTTTATTAAAAATAGTGGTGATACAAGGTGAAACACCGAAGCTGTGTACAAAAGCCATTGTTTGCATCGGTAAAAGCTAGTTTTCTTATTTGCCCTGGAATTCAATGTAGACATTCTAGACGCTGTCTTAGCAGTGAAAATATGAAGGGACACTTTGTTTTGAACAGTAAAGTGCTAGTTGACCCACACGTGTCATTTTCTAATTGATGAATTTGCATTGAATTGGTGAGCTTGGGGATATTGTGCCCGCATTAAGCTTACCTACAATACATTCATTTGATTCCAGGGCCATAAATGCTGTCACCCTAAAGGACGAGCTCAACAAACTGGGGATCAATGTTTCCTCGACTGACAGGTTGTCACTATACTTGACCAGGTTTAGAAATGACTACTGGTCTCCAATCTCAAAGATGTGCATAATGTGTGCTCGAACAGTAGTTTAGTGGATAATATCACAATTTTTCATCGCATGAGAGTCAGTCATACATTAAACGAATGTAAGATGATGTTGGAAAATCAAAACATTAAGATGGCCTTCACCTAAACTTGCTTTTTCGCTATCCATTTTCTGCTCCAGATTTATTGTCATGCAGAATCAGCAAGCTGTGAAAGTGCAAAACTCTCGGGAACTTTTAAAGGTGGTCACTCTCTCAGTTACTCCTTCATATCAACTGTAACATTTAATCCTGCAAAAGGCTCTACCCTCTGTATTTTCCCTCTTCTAAATAAGATTTTCTATGGACTGTTATCCGCTCGTTTTTCATGTTCGGTTTTTATCCCTTTGGAGCTTATTTTTGTAGTGTAGTTAAACGTCTATGATCATGCAACTTAAAGTTTCTTAGGATTGCCGTTGGTTAACAATTAGTAAATGTTGTTATTAATTCTTAAACACCCTATACTTTTTGGATCTTGTTGCTACAGTATCTTGAAGAGTTGATTGGGACGGGTCACTACGAAGAGCTTATTCGAGAAACAGACGAGGAACTCAAAAAAAGCATTGAAGAGAATGAAAGACTCCAACATGACATGGTGTTACTTCAACAACAACAAGAAGCTCTTCGCCCGAAAGTCCTTGTGTGGGAAAAGTAATGGCTCTTAGTTCCATGGATAAAGGTTGCAAGATTTTCTTTGATGTGATCATAGCTCACCATGCTTGGCGAGAGTGTCATATGTTGTTTTTGTAACGTGTGCATGTGAATTGTTTGTCAACAGGGTAATGGGAAGCTAAATAAATCGATCTCTGAATATGTGATTACAGGTACTTGAATGTGAAACAAACGCTTGATGAAAAACGGGTAATTTCTCACACATGGGTTTAATCCATTATGCATTGCGTATTCAGCAATTGAAGGAAGTTATAGGGTTATAGTCTACAGCTTTGCTTTTGCATATGCTTAATGGCTTTTTTTTGGACCGACAGCTTCCTAGTTTTCTGTACTGCTTGCTCGTTATGTGTTTAAAAATAGCCGTGAACAGACATGGCTCTGGTCCATTCAGCGGGATTATCCAATAACTTGTCATTTGATAGCACATAACTTGTTGATTGTTAACACTGTGAACCTGAACTAGTTGTGTTGAGGGAAATGCAATGTGTTTACAGATAGCTTACTGCATCAGGCAGTCAGAATTTCAAAAACGAAAGCTTGTGGCGCTGACAAAGGGTATTGCTGAAAACATTGAGGAACAGCAACAACTTGAAGAAAAAATCCATGTGGGCCATCTGCCTCAGTACATTGTTTTTTTACAGAGGCTTGTCAGATTATGCAAATGAATAAAAAATTGTGGATGAAGTGGAGCTAATACGGATCCATGTGGGCCATCTGCCTCAGTACATTGTTTTTTTACAGAGGCTCGTCAGATTATGCAAATGAATAAAAATTTGTGGATGAAGTGGAGCTAATAGGGATCCATGTGGGCCATCTGCCTCAGTACATTGTTTTTTTACAGAGGCTCGTCAGATTATGCAAATGAATAAAATTTTGTAGATGAAGTGGAGCTAATACAGGGGAACACGATTTTTTATCCCAATGCTGGTTTATCTTACAAAAGCTGACTGCTATTGTTTGACTTTGAGCAGTCTGTGCGTCTCGACATTGAAACGGCAGAGAAAAAGCTCAATAATCTGAAACAACAAGAGAAGAAAGCATCAACTGGTTTAATTAAACTCAACAAAAATCTCGAGGAAGTCACACTTTCACGCATAAAAACACAGGTGAGAGGGTGAAGGCTTCAGGTAGCGTTTATCTGATCATAACCTCTTATTGTAAATGACCAACTATCGCCTCACAAAAATCTCTATTTTGAAAGAGAAGAGATGCTACTGAGCTCTCAACAGCCACTGTTGGCTGAAGCACTTCGAAGTCTCCTTCAAACTTTGGGGTTTTTGGAGCCATGGTCACTTTTTTGATGGGCGGCTTTGATGACCGTTCTCATGTTTAGTGAGCATGGCTATTCGCAGATTCGGTGCAAGGAAGCCGAGGACGAGGAGAAACAGTGCACAAAAGCCGCCCTGAAGGAAAAGAAAGGTCGAGAAAAGAGGAAAAAACAATTGAAGCTACAGATATCTGAGATAGAACAAGAGTTGGCGAAACTGCAAGTGGAAAGGGAAGGAAGCCAGACCAAACTAGAGTCGATACAATCCAAACTCCCAACGATTCAGAACGGGCTAACGTGCAACACGTGGGCTTTAAAGTTATTGGATGTTAAGCAACGAATATTTGCAATTGACATCAAAATTTCAAGGCTTGAGGTGAGACAGTCATCTGTTACATGCTGACAGTATTGAGATGTAAATAGGACGCGGCGATCTTGTATTTTTTCTCATTTATTATTATTATTATTATTATTATTATTATTATATATATATATATATATTTTTTTTTTTTGCATTGGATAACTTAATTTCGTCAACTTGGAGGTGGCAGACAAATCTGGGGCAAGGGGAGGCGAAAAAGCAAGAAAAAACGACAAAGCTTGTTTCAATCAAGGAAGAGGTATTGTTTTGCTGATTAATTTGAAAAAATAATTCTTTAAGTGAATATTAATTTGAATCTAAGGTGAAGTTTGTTTGGAAGTGGATTTTTTTTTTTTCATGGTACAATGCTTAAAGAATTGTGGATGAACTTTGTCCGCTGATGCTTCCCACCTGTATCAACAGATTAAAAAAATTCAAGGTGAACTTCGCCAAGCGGAGACACATGCACAGAAGGAAGAGGAAAGGTCCCGAAAGCTGGAAGGAGATCTTAAATCGGTGCTCCAGAATTTGGAGATTGTTGAAACAACAACCCTTCCATCTTTGCGAATGCGTTTAACGGATCTCGAAGTGAGTTCACAGCACTTTGATATTGGTTTTTGGATATTTATTTGAAGCATAGCAGCATATTGTTTTATTTTCATATACACGGTCCTTATGTTATTGGCACTCTTCAAATCCAGGTGGAAGGGCTCCGTCTTAAAAATTCACTCAAGCAAGGGGATAAAATGAGATATGATAGGTATAAGGAGTACGACATGGCTGCCGCAGAATTCAAAAAAAGTCATCCTCAGGATTTTTACGGAAGACTTAAGGACATTGCCACAGTATCTGATTCAGCCTTATCTGCAGTTAACTCGGTCTTAAGCAACTCCATAAACATGGCATCAACGTGAGAGTCTGGAAAACCCAATGGCTTTCTGATATCCATTTTTTGGCTCACTAAAAACTGATCTTTGAATAGTCATTGGAATGTCAATGTGTATTGCTCGTGTCCTATTGTCAAAAAGGCTGAGAATCATTCGAGATCCAGGGCAAAAGAATCGAGTTTTCTGTAAATCGCTTTTGATTTACATTTGTTCCAATTACAGGTTTATCGTTGAAGATAGGGAGACCGCAAATGGGATAATACAGCACTTCCAGCTCAACAAAATTGGTGTAGTGACTTGTGAGATTTTGGGCGAGTTGGCCGTTCCTTCCGTCCCATCAGTCCCATTTAAAGAATTGTCGCCGTTGATGAATTGTTTTTGTGTATCGGAAAAATTTAAGCCAGTTATTGCGAAATATTGCCAATCCTGGATGCTTGCACCAAATCGGGATGTCGCAGTAAATTTTCACGGAAGTCAGAACAACACAAGGTGCAACATCGTAACTAATACAGGTGATTTATTCAAGCAGGTAAAGATCTTAACCAGACTTAAACCTTCTACAGGTTTTGGTCATAAATGGGGTTGTCAATGGAAACAACCACCTAAAAAATGACAAATTAGTCATAGGAAGAAATCAGTTGCAGTTGCAAATGCAGTGTGTTCATGAATATCTGAGGAAGTGAAGGAGCTAGTATTGTAAGTCTCCCTTGATGCCGTCATTGGACGTTGGAAAATTTGTCAATGAATTCTCAATAATTAGTTTCCAAAAACCTCAATTGACATAAGTGTCTGTGTTAATGCAGGATGGAGAAATTGTGAGGGGAAGTCTACAAAGGAGTAACCCGAAGTACTTTTTGGAAGGAAGCCAACATAAGAACCCAAAGAAACATTCAAATTTTGACCTTGCAATTACAAGTTTGAACCTTACCAGTCAAATGGCCAGAGTTGTTGAGGTTGAAGGAAAAAGAAACCTCTGTACAGTGGAAATCGAGGAAACAGAAACTTTTCTAGCCAGCCTGAAAAGCCAACGCGATAACTTAAGGGATCAAATTCAGAAGATGGAAAACGATAGACAACATATCACAGCGATAGCCAAGATACAGAAGAAAATCACGGCAAAAGAAAAGGAAATGCAGGCATTATTATGCACAAACTCTAATGATGAAGAAAGACAGATCCAGGCGGAACTTGAAGAACTCTTGAGGAATAAAGAAATTTTGAACAATGAATATAAAAGTTTGATGTCAAACGTGGGCCAACCAGATGCACTGGAGTATGCAAAGGAAGTTTCAGATCTTCAGCTCAGAGTCAGGCAACTTGATATGGATCTTGGGAAGAGTCACTCTAAACTAAGCTGGCTGAAAAAAGAGTTCACTGGTTTAGAAAGTCAGCAATCAGATTTGAAATTAGTTCAGTCATCGAAGGCACTGGAAAATATCCAAAACCAACTAAGGGACCTGGAGACACAGATAAGTGAACTGACAGTGAGACGTGACCAAAGGTGAGTAACTGTTGCCACTTGTCGCTTTGCACTCTGATAGGGTTTTTTAGAGTTTTTACAGTTTTAAGGTTTTTTAGAGTTTTTTAGGTTATTGTAACTTAATATAACCACATATTGTTCCACTCAGATAGTTAACTATCCCTCGTTTGACTGTACCTGTTTCTAGGGCTTTTTAGGTTTATTAGGGTTACTAAAGGTTTTTAGGGTTTTATAGGGTTTTTTTGGGTTTTTAGAGTTTTTTAGAGTTTTTTAGGTTATTGTAACTTAATATAACCAACCACATATTATTCCACTCAGATAGTTAACCATCCTTTGTTTGAATGTACTTGTTTCTAGGGTTTTTCAGGGTTTTTGAGAATTTTTGGAGTTTTTTAGGGTTTTTTAGGGTTTTTTAGGGTTTTTAGAGTTTTTACAGTTTTTAGAGTTTTTAAGGTTATTGTCTCTTTATATAACCACATTATTCCACTTAGATATTTTACCATCCCTGGTTTGACTGTACTTGTTTCCAGGGTTTTTAGGGTTTTTTAGGGTATTTTAGGGTTTTTTAGGGTTTTTTAGGGTTTTTAGAGTTTTTAGAGTTTTTTAGAGTTTTTCAGGTTATTGTGACTTACATATTATTCTACTTAGATATTTTACCGTCCCTGGTTGACTGTACTTGTTTCAAGGGTTTATAGGGTTTTTTAGGGTTTTTTAGGGATTTAGTGCTTTTAGGGTTTTTTAGAGTCTTTACGGTTATTGTCTCTTAATATAACCACATATTATTCCACTTAGATATTTTACCATTCCTGGTTTGACTGTACTTGTTTCCAGGGTTTTTAGGGTTTTTTAGGGTTTTTAGAGTTTTTACTGTTTTTAGAGTTTTTAAGGTTATTGTCTCTTAATATAACCACATATTATTCCACTTAGATATTTTACCATCCCTGATTTGACTGTACTTGTTTCCAGGGTTTTTAGGGTTTTTTAGGGTATTTTAGGGTTTTATAGGGTTTTTAGGGTTTTAGAGTTTTTGGAGTTTTTTAGAGTTTTTCAGGTTATTGTGACTTACATATTATTCTACTTAGATATTTTACCGTCCCTGGTTTGACTGTTCTTGTTTCAAGGGTTTTTTAGGGTTTTTAGTGTTTTTTAGGGTTTTAGAGTTTTTAGAGGTTTTTAGAGTGTTTAAGGTTATTGTCTCTTAATATAACCACATATTATTCCACTCAGATTGTTTACCGTCCCTAGTTTGACTGTACTTGTTCTAGGGTTTTTAAGGGTTTTTTAGGGTTTTTTAGGGTTTTTAGAGTTTTTATAGCTTTTAGAGTTTTTGAAGTTTTTTAGAGAGTTTTTTTAGGTTATTGTAACTTAATATAACCACATATTATTCCACTCCGATAGTTAACCATCCCTCGTTTGACTGTACTTGTTTCTAGGGTTTTTAGGGTTTTTGAGGGTCTTTAGGGTTTTTAGTGTTTTTTAGGGTTTTTAGATTTTTGAAAGTTTTTTAGATTTTTTTAGGTTATTGTAACTTAATATAACCACATATTATTCCACTCAGATAGTTTACCATCCCTGGTTACTAATGTTAAGCAATTGAAAAGGTTTTATTTGCAGGTTTTCTCTATTAAATAAAAAGAAAGTGTCTGCTTCAGGGAATTAAACAACCATTGTGTATTCGATGCTTGGTCCTGGCATACAACACAGGGTAGCAATTCAATAAAGATGTGATATTGCATCATATGGTGTCAATTGTTGCTATGCTCCAGTGCATAGATTAAGAAAAGCAAGGCAATGGTGTAAGGGAAGCTAAAAGAAGATTTGGAGAAGGCTTTCTAAATACTTACATTCTTCTTATATTGGTTGTGAGATTGACAGTGTTGCAAAAATAGAAGAATTGAAGCGAGACCTGGTGTCATCGCAATCAGAACGACAGAACCTACTTTCCATTGCTCAAGAGCTATCAGCAAGAAAGGTTAAATTTCTCAGCAAAAACTGATTCAAAATTTAGTATCGGATATTGGAGATTGAAAATTAGAATTGAATATTTACTCTCCAACATGACACACTAGACAAAGGATTTCACATCTTGTGTATGAGGTTGGAGCAAAGGTCATGGAGCCTCCAACGTTGAACATAAACAACAACATTGGAATAACATTTAAATCAAACAAGATATTAAGCAGGAGCATCAGCGCTATTCACAGATTCTTGAATGCTGTGTTGGGCCAAATAATTATCTCCTTTGCTTTCGGAATTTGCATAAGAATAACTCTACTAGGAACAATAAATGTGAAATATACAAGCAAAGTTGGGTAATCTTACTTATCAGAACATGGTGCTTACACGAGCGTTCCTTAGTGATGCCTTCATACTTCAGAAGAAACCAAACTCAACAATTGGGCTTTTTTTTTCTTTCTCCTTTCTGGCGTGTGTAAATAGAAAACATTGGCACATGAGACCGAGATGATGGAAGCTCGTGCAAAATCAGCAAAAGGAAAACTGCAGAAAGTAACAGATTTCTTGTTGGAGACGGAGAAAACCTGGGGATCTAAACGACTTTGCCAAGAAAGTGTAAAAGTAGACACAGAAGAAACTGAGGCTCATTTCGAAGAAGAAGCTATAGACCTAGCCAGCCAAGAGGTGGCTCTGGAGGAATTACGCAGGTGCGCTCTTCAAAGTCCTTCGGGCCCTCAAATACCCTGGAAAAAACTCTAAAACACCCCAAGAACACTTAAAAACCTCTCAGAAACCCTAAAAAACCTTCAAACCTACAAACCCTACGAGGCCCTAAAATGCCTAAGAAAACCGTCTACAGTGTAAAGTCAAGATAAACTTGTCTAATTTCAAACGCGTTTTCAGAGCCTATTTCAGGTGCGGTGCAATATGGCGAATCAAAAAATTGAGTTTTGACATCTAATGAAATGTGCACGTTGTGGCAAAGGACATAATATATTCTATTATTTTGACGGAGAGCAAGAGGAAGTGTGACGATGGGGAAAGAATTCTCCAAGAATGTTAAGCAATTAAAGCCACGAAAAATTTACTTCGTGTCCATATTTGTAAAAACTACTTTCCTCTAGACAGTTTTTTTCAAAGCGTGACTCTGAAATTGTTTGTGTGTGAACTCCCAGTAAAAGCCAATAGCGTAGTGACAACCAATCCGGAAAACCTTCATATGCAGATCTGTTGATCACAAAGCGTTGGAGGATGACGTAAAAATTCGACATCAAAGTGCTTGCATTTCCTCGAAGTTTGCAGAGATAAATGATAATATTAAAGCCACTACTCTCAGAAAAGATGATCTGGAAACTCGTCGTTTTGATGAATTTTGCGATGCCATGGCCAAGGTATGTTGGAGGTTTTCTCCTATAAATGGCATTCATCTTTCCATATTTTGTATTTCCTGCAAATATAATTCCATTAGCCTCCAATGTGTACAGTATGATGGATATCATATGTAAATCATAAGCGTACAAGAATGGATAGACCTACTTCGTAATGTTTTTTGTGCAGATTAACACTCATCTATCGAACATATATCGCGGTTTGACCAAACACGGGGATGCATACATTAGCTACACAGAGGAAAAAACTCTTCTTTTCGCAGATGGCGTATACTTCCATGGTAACGAACCATCCCAAACGCCAACTTTCCACTTCATTTTATACTCTATGCTTAACATGATACTGCATGTTACTGCTTGTTTTCATTATCATTGATAAGGTCAAAAGTTCTGAATGTGTATTTTTTTAAAAGAATAATACTGTACCTCACATCGTGTTCATATACTGTGTTTTGTTACTGGGTTTTCATTTACTCGAATTGTGGATATTTCAGTACGACCAGATAGCCATCAATGGCGGCAATTCGGTACACTTTCAGGGGGTCAACAGGCAATGGCTTCATTAGCATTATCGTTCAGTTTGCAAGCAACTTTTCCGTCCTCATTTTATTTTTTCGACGAATTTGACGCCTCTCTCGACACAGTCAATGCCCGCCAAATCGCACAATATGTGAAGGTGTGTGATTGTGTCTTATTATCGTTGTTGTTGTTCTGCATTGTGTCTTTTTATTGTTATGATTATTGTGCATTGTGTTTTACGATTGTGTATCAAATTGTTAACTCGAGAATTGCCTTTGCACAAACTGGATGGTTAACTCTATATGTTCAAATACCATTATTTGTGTGGACATCATATATTTCAAAGAAGCACAGCGAGGATGGGTTGAGCTGCTTATATGGCAGCAGTGTACTCTTTGTCTTGAGTAGATTTGGAAACAATTGTGTTATAATATCTTATACGAGGGTGTGTAATCAATTTTTCCGGCATTGTGTGTAAATTGTCACGAGGATCCAAATCATTATTAATTATTTGCTCATAGCAGTATATAACACATGTGGAAAAACTTCTTTGCTAACATCAATTGCCATGTTTCGCAGAATCAAAACACTGCACAATATGTTATTGTATCTCACCGTCCACAAGTATACGGTCTCGCAACTTGTCTTGTTGGGATATACCACGGTCACGGCTGTTCTAAATGTATTACGGCAGAGGTTTGACAAACGGAATTTGAAAAACGGGACTGGTTGGAGTTCTATGTACTCTGTTTTAGCTAGGTGTGTTCCAGAGTTTTGGTTCACCAGCGGTCGGAAACCTAATAAAAAGGTTGCTATGGCTTTTAGTCTTTTGGGTGATGGTTGGACTGTCCTCTCGAGAAAAGTCAAGTCTATTTCTGGTTTCAAGAAATGTTAGGATTTAGAGACAGGGTGTCTCCATACGGGCGTTATAAGCATAACATCGTCTTTTTATCTTCGGGTGTAATAAAATTATTATGTGATGTTACTTAAATAAGTTTGTGCATTTTCCGCTATAAAGTGTCGATAACCGTTCGCGATAATCATACAAATGAATAGAAGATGGTTCACATCTTATAGCTGAGTTTTTTTTTCGTGTTGTGTGTTTAATATTGATGTTTTAAACATTGTTGCATATACCTGTTTCGGCTTTTTGAGTCTTAGAAGAATTCTTGATTTCAAACACCAATCATGTGGTTGTGGTTGATGTTTAAGTGTTTTTAAAAGCCACACAGAGGCGGTGTTTTTTTGAAATGTTCTCTCAGAGGTGGCGGTGTATTGATCCAGAGTGTTGTCTGAATCATATTTCGAATGTGCAAAAAAAAATAAAAAATCTATGTGGTGAACCCACGACCTTATGAACAAATTTCAAGCCGAGAATATCATTCTTTTACGGTTACAACTTCATAAGCTAAAAGAATCAACATACCTTACTAATGAGTGTCAGAATCTCGTAGATAAATTTTTTTCGTCGGAAAATTATCAATATTTTTCAGAATCAGAATCCCATCGATAAATTTGAATGTCCAAATCTTATCATCTAAATTTTCAGATGCAATTGGATTCTCAGAATCAGAGGTTTTATGTGCAAAAAAAATTGGAAACGCCATACGAGATAACAATATATAGTGTTTCCAATTGTTTTCGCAATTTAAACCAATGGTCAGAAAATTATTGCCGTCATCATTACCACCAGTATCTGTTTTCTACAAAAGGCCAAACTAAAAATAGCAGTTGCATAAAAATAGTTTATTGGTGCAAAATAAGCATGTTATTAACAGAAAAAGCCAAAACGTACAAATAGGACCCTGACTTCCTAGACTAACTGTCAGAAGCAGAAATCGGTTTGACATTATGACAAATCACATTTTAGGAATTGTATTCGAAGCCATACCGAAAACAGGAATGAGCTACGGATTAATTACATTCAAACTGATGGAGCAACCAGTATTCAGAAAAGAAATTTACGAATACAAAAAAGGTCATTCTTGCTCTTCTTTTGTCATCGATCTCTTAGGTCGTTATGCTACAAGCAGAAAATATTCACTATCGTAGTTTTTTGTATTGTTACTGTAGTTGTTTTATTTGACGGAGGTAACTGCATGAAAAGTTCTGAAGATAAAAACAAACTTAGAAGGATACAAAAGACCCATTATTTCTGATGTCATTCCACTATATGAACTTGCAATTTTACGTTTTTCTATCTAATAGTGATATTGAAAATGCTTTCATAAAGTCACTTTACCAACCGTTTGATGAATTCGTCCTCATCTTGAATACTGTTTCAAAAATTTTGTAAAAAGAAATTGCTAAGGGTCTAGCCGTTGGTTTTCTATAGGAATTGCAACTTTATCCTCAAGAAAACTTAGTGGTTTTGAAATGAAACTTAGGTTTCACACGACATGTTTTACCCTAGTAAGATTTTACCCTGAGCCATGAAAAAAAAATAAAAATTACGCACAGTTTTGTCACATATGGCGCGAGTTCACGACTTTCTGCATTCTCGAATAATACATTCACTACAACTTGATGAAAAAATAAGGCAAAATAACTTGTTCTTTTGGTAAAATAGTAAATACAATGCATAAAAACAATTCGAAAATTGAAGCAGAAAGATTGAAGATATTTTGGTCAATTAATAGAAAACTGAAGGAACACAAAAGAGTCGATGCATAAATGAAAAATCACAAAATAGTAAACGAGTTATTTCGATAACAGTAACAAGAATATAAGCCAATGGGATGAACAGATACTATTTCTTTTTGAATTGTACAAAACCTGAGTGTTTTTCCCATAGAACTTGAAGACAAAATCTAATCATTACATCCTTCCTGCGAGATATTTTAATTTCCTCCCAACTTTTTTTCCTTTTCTAATTTTCTTCTTTTTTTTCCTTCGAATTCCCTCGGTATTTACATACAATTTCAGGTAAGGAAGACATCTTAAAACCATACAAAAAGAAACGAACCGAACCAAACTACAATTTTCCATCCTCCTACAAATAAAAAGAAAAACGGAAACCCTAAACCCTGCAAAAAGCTAAAACGAATGGTAAAGGTATCAAAAAAGGTACCAACAAAAGTACAAGAAAAAACAGTACCAAAAAAAACAAAATACTCTTTTATCATAACTCCAATTCTATCCTTTTTTCCCTCAGAAACCTCCTCCATCCACACTATTAGACTCCTCCCTAAACCGCCTTCCCAGCTCCCCCCTCGTCTGCCATCTCAAAATCCACTCCAGATTCGCCACGTGGCTCCACATTTCGAATTCCCTCTTCCGTACGGTTCCCGCCTTCCGCATCCTGAGGCCGTCTCGGTACGGTAACCGTCAAAACGCCTTCCGTAATTTCGCACGTGGCAGCCTCCAGTACGGCATCCTTCGGCAGCGCCACCTGCCGTACGCGAATTCCGAATATTCGTTCGCGAACCAATACGCGTTCGCCTTCCGTTTCGTCTTCCTGCGGCGACTTCCGCTCCGTACGGATTACCAGTACAATGTCCTCGCGCGTCACGCTGACGTCATCTATTACGACACCTGGCGCGTCCATCCGTACCGTGTACGCGTCCGTCGACAGGACGACGTCCAGCGGAGCGCTACGTCTGTCACGCCTGTGACTTTTGTCACGCTTGTGTTCTTTGCCGAATTTGTGCTTCTCGTGACATCCGTCACGTTCCGAGAAACTTTTGTCTTTTCCGCCGTGGAATCCGTGACGTCCGTGACGTCCGCCGCCGTGGCCGTGACCTCCGTGACATCTGTCACGTTTGTGACATCCGTGACGGCCGCCGGTCTCTACAGCGGAAGCCGGTTCAGTCGCATCTTCGGCCGCTTTGACGGCCGTCGAGGAATCGTCCTTTTCGTCGGCTGCTTTTTTGTCGGCCGGCAAAACTTCCTTCCCTCCGACAGTCTCCTCCGGAACCTGGAGAACGGCGGACCGCTCTGAACCCCAGCGACCGTGACGGCCCCCGTGACGCTTGTCACAACCGTGACACTTGTCACGTCCTCTCCGTCCTCCTTTCCCTTCCCCCTCTCCCTGCTTCCCGCCGGAAACTAAATCCTCTCCTTCTCCATTCTGACGCCTCACGTGGCGCCCTCCGTGGCCGTGTCCATGACCATGGCCATGTTTCCGTACATGTCCGTACATGTGTCCTTGTCCGTACACGTGTCCACCGTTGCCCGTGACAGTCGGTAGATGTTTGTGGAAGTGGCGGGGAGACTCTTTGTTTCGCCCGTGGTGGAAATCGCGAGGCGAATCGAGAGAGAGCGTTTCCATGGTTTTAAATAAAATCGGCGATATATATATCGGTTGGAACGAAAGTGAAAGAAAAAATTGAAAGTTAGAGGTGTGGAAAGTGTAAAAAAAAACCCTAAAAAACCCTTAAAAACCCTAAAAAACCCTAAAAAACCCTAAAAAACCCTAGAAACCCTAAAAATCCTATGAGTAGTACTGTAGATCCGGAAAGCTGAAGACGAGGGAGGAGAAGGGAGATTTCAGATGGAGGCTAAGGAGGGAGATCTCAAGATGACGCGTATTAGGATTCTTTTGGATGAGATTGTTTCAATTTTTTGGGAGGGGAGAGAGAGAGAGAGAGAGAAGGTTGAAATTGAAAAATATCGAATCTGGGAACGAGGCTTTATAGTCGAATAGGGGCCGAGGGTTTGTGTGGTTCTGAAGATAACGTGTTGAGGAATTAATGTTTTCCTTCGTGGATTTTCTCGCCCCCTCATTGGTCGATTGAGACGTGTGATTCAAGAAACGCTGTGAGCCGTTCGATGGCTGCTGCTGTCAAAAGTATCGCGATCGTGCTTCCCTCATGTGGCGTCACAATGACCAGAATCTGAATCCGCGTTATTTCGTTTGTCAGACTACTCTCACGACGTATGGAATAAGGCCAGATGTCAGGTAAAACGCAGCAGTTGAATCCTACTGTACATACTTTGCTATTTTGCATGGAGAGTATCTTTAACGAGCTGCACTGTACTTTCTACAGTTGGGCGGTACACCATGAATCGCTATTAGTGGTTGAGAAACACATTATTATTAGTGTCACAGAAATGCATGGTCGACATGGTTGGATACATCGGTTGTTATGTTTTTTTCGTCGCTTAAAAACTTTTTTTTCTCCGTACACACATGTCAGATTGTGGATCTGACGGTTGCGATTGGAAGGTTATATTCTCAGCTTCCGATTGGCTGTCTGAAATTAAAAATCGGACATGTGTGTACGGAGAAAAGATGTTTTAAGTGGCGAAATAATTATCAACACTAAAAGCGATACACGGTGTACTGTACAGTGTACAGTACTGTAATTTGTAGGATGACTGTGGTACGGTGATTCTGTCACGACGACGACTCCGCTCTCGCGTTTCTATCATGACGACTTTAACAAGGCAAACGAAGACGACTCTGTCACAATGAATTAGTTCACGGCAAGTTCTGTGAGCTAAAGCTGTCGGGAAAGAAACAAGGTACCTTGTACCTTGTACAAGGTACCAAGGTACCAAGGTATCAAGGTACCAAGGTACAAAGGTACAAGGTACAAGGTACAAGGTAACCTTTTCAGGGACAAGGTAAAGGACATACGACCATCGTCTTTTTGACAGGTCAGTTGCTACAGGATGGCGAAATTTTGCTGCTGTTGAGCCATTCCCGTTGAACTATTCGAGTACTGTATTGCACTGCATAGAAAGCAGCTGGGTGACTTCTACAGTGATAGGAAGGCTGCGCAAAGTTTGCAATGCGTACATTCAAATAAGATTGTGCTAAAAAAAAGAGGCAAAGGACTTGTCCTACTAAGAGTTGAGAAGAGATTAAAACCTATGGTAAATGCGCTTTTCTCCAGAACGAGTTGTTAATAAGTTATTGTTCGTTTGATGAGTTAACAATGCTCACAGTTACCTGGTAAAACTTTCAATTTTCAAGTTCCGGTTACATGCGTAAAAAGTGAGCCAAAAAAAAATTAATGTAAAAGAAAGGATGTAGATCTAGTACACGTTTGATGTGGAGGTTCTATTTTCGTTTTTCGTTTGGTTGACGGCTGAGAATCCTTCATAGCATTCAATATCAATGCCGGCATTAAACTGTGCATAGTAAACTTAATCGATCACTGACTCTGCTGATAATAACTCCTAATTAACTGAAGCAATAAAAACTACAAAACTCTGGCTGCCTTATCTCCACAACTAACTAACTATGGCCTGCTTTATCGCTGCAGCTAACTGCAAAACTATGACTGGCTTATCTCTTATGGCCGTTTTATCTCTGTAACTAACTGCAAATCTATAGATGACTTATCTCTGCAATAACTGCAAAACTATGGTTGCCTTATGTCTGTAACTAACAAAAACTATGGCCGCCTTATCTTTGCAACCAACTGCAGAAAGCGTGGCTGGCACGTCTCTGCAACTAGTTGTAAAACTATGGCTGCCTTATCTCTGTAACCAACTGCAAAACTTTATCTGGCTTATTTCTGGAATTAACTGCAAACCTATGGTTGCCTTATTTCTACTGCAAAACCATGGCCGCTTTATCGCTGCAGGACTTCACTTCTGCTGGATCAGACAAAACAGTAATTGACACAAAGGTGAGGCACGTTTCATCCTACAGTATTTTTGCACTTCAGCTTCAAGATACAGTGCAAGTACACTCTGTTTTTGGTAGTATGTTTAGTACAAATGTTGATACTGCTGGCACGTCATCTGTACTATACTGTTACAAAAGTGCAAGCCACGTGACAACATGCCACTTAAACGATTCTCCAAGTGGATGACTGAGAAGGCTTCGGAGTAAAGAAGTTGTACTTCTCCACAGTAACGGGGAGAACTTTGGTAACTTTGGGGGTAACTTTATGTCCCAAAGTAACTTAGAAAACCTATAATTTCTTCCTTCCTTTCCCATCACCACTGGAATGTAAGACAAAAACACAATCACTGAGGAAACCAGTCTAACACCTAGTTTCCAATTACACCCTTACATCCAGTTCACTACATCATCTCCATCTCCCTATGATGCTGCTTCACCTCTGTAATCTTCAATATCAACACCAGCTGCAGCAATTTCTCCTCCGGCAGCCATTCCTCCATTTTCATCTTCATTTGATACTTCTTCTTTTTCCAAACAAATAACCAGCAGCCATTCCTACGGCGCTTAGGTTTAAGATTATAGTTCCAGGCATTCCTATCACTCCTATCGACTGCAGAATCGCACACAAACTCCCTTTGGGCACTGCTCCACCATATAAAGCCATCAAACTTGCGGCCCAAGATCCTGCATATTATAAGACCAACACACAAAAACATTAAACTGGCAAACTCACATCAGGTCAAAAAATCGTGCAAGTGTCAGAGCACGTAAAAGTGAAAAGAACACAAGGCAACAAAGGAAACAATTACAAATGATGTTCAGTAACAGTAGCATAACGGAAAATGAATGATGAATGGAAAAGTATAAAAGCGACAAACCTGCAGCAATGCCGGCGGCTTTGAACCCGGCTAGCTTAATCGCAATTGTGCCTAGGATAGGTGCGAGAATCCCACCGGCAATCGAACTCGCAATCGAATTCGCAATCGAACTCAAAAATGCCTTCGCCAGCAATGTAAGTTCACTAACTCTGGAACCTATATTGTCCATTGAAAAAACAAGCAGAAAACACGTAGATGTTACGCAGAAGAGAGCAGGAATGCCAGATGTATTCTGGCAGGATTCAGGAGTGGCTTGGTTGGTGGACGAGAGAAAAGGTAAAATTTGCAGTACTTTGGACAGAAGTACAGCATTACACAAGTCTCTTATGATTTTTAACTAGACACCTGTATGGCGCTTTCTCACATCATAAGGCTATTCAAAGCTTTTAACCTAATTTTGTTAATCGTTCGCAGTCTGGCCTTTTTCCACAATAAAGGGCGAAATTTCTATCAGTTCAAATATGAAGCGTCCTGCTATAAAAGTTCAGCGGGTTCAGATTCACGGTGATTCTCCATGTCGAGTTCAGTTTCACGGTGATTCTCCATGTCGAGTTCAGTTTCACGGCGATTCTTCATGTCGAGTTCAGTTTCACGGTGATTCTCCATGTCGAGTTCAGTTTCACGGTGATTCTCCATGTCGAGTTCAGTTTCACGGTGATTCTCCATGTCGAGTTCAGTTTCACGGTGATTCTCCATGTCGAGTTCAGTTTCACGGTGATTCTCCATGTCGAGTTCAGTTTCACGGTGATTCTCCATGTCGAGTTCAGTTTCACGGTGATTCTCCATGTCGAGTTCAGTTTCACGGTGATTCTTCATG
>JBBHKE010001230.1:122381-140974 GCA_037447655.1 Zygnema cylindricum
TTAACCTTTGTGATATATAACAATGGAGCATACCGCAAAGGTTAAAAAAACGTGTATTTTGGAGACTAAGACTCTTAGGTTAACGTAGACTTTTAAATCTACTGTTCTAAACCTGCAAGTTTAAATAGCTACTCTAAGACTAAGACTTTTTGTAACTATTAAAAGGCTGTTTTTTGTAATAGATGCTCTAAGACTGTGAGTAATCATTCCATACAACTAAGAAAATCCAATACTTCAACATTGGCATTTTCTTACTATAAGAGCTCAGAGGTGGCGGTGTATTGATTTAGAGTGTTGTCTGAATCATATTTCGAATGTGCAAAAAAAAATAAAAAATTTATATGTGGGGAACCCACAACCTTATGAACAAATTTCAAGCCGAGAATATCATTCTTTTACGGTTACAACTTCATAACCTAAAAGAATCAACATACCTTACTAATGAGTGTCAGAATCTCGTAGATAATGTTTTTTGTCGGAAAATTATCAATGTTTTTCAGAATCAGAATCTCATCGATAAATTTGAACGTCCAAATCTTGTCATCTAAATTTTCAGATGCAATTGGATTCTCAGAATCAGAGGTTTTATGTGCAAAAAAATTGGAAACGCCATACGAGGTAACAATATATAGTGTTTCCAATTTTTTCGCAATTAAAACCGATGGTCAGAAAATTATTGCCGTCATCATTACCATCAGTATATGTTTTCTACAAAAGGCCAAACTAACGGCATCCTTCGGCAGCGCCACCTGCCGTACGCGAATTCCGAATATTCGTTCGCGAACCAATACGCGTTCGCCTTCCGTTTCGTCTTCCTTTGGCGACTTCCGCTCCGTACGGATTACCAGTACAGCGTCCTCGCGCGTCACACTGACGTCATCAATTGCGACACCTGGCGCGTCCATCAGTAGCGCGTACGCGTCTGTGGACAAGACGACGTCCAGCGGAGCGTCACGTTTGTCACGCTTGTGACTTTTGTCACGTTTGTGTTCTTTGCCGAATTTACGTTTCCCGTGACATCCGTCACGTTCCGAGAAACTTTTGTCTTTTCCGCCGTGAAATCCGTGATGTCCGTGACGTCCGCCGTGGCCGTGACCTCTGTGACATCCGTGACGGCAGTCGGCCGGTTCAGTCGCATCTTCGGCCACTTTGACGGCCGTCAAGGACTCCTCCTTTTCGCCGGCTGTTTTTTTGACGGCCGGCAAAACTTCCTTCTGACCGGCAGTTTCCTCCGGAACCTGGAGAACGGGGGACCGCTCTGAACCCCAGCGACCGTGACGACCCCCGTGACGCTTGTCACAACCGTGACATCCGTCACGTCCTCTCCGTCCTCCTTTCCCTTCCCCCTCTCCCTGCTTCCCGCCAGAAACTAAATCCTCTCCTTCTCCATTCTGACGCCTCGTGTGGCGCTCTCCGTTGCCATGCCCATGACCATGGCCATGTTTTCGGCCATGTCCGTACATATGTCTTTGTCCGTACACATGTCCTTGTCCGTACATATGTCCTTGTCCGTAAATGTGTCCACCGTTGCCCGTGACAGTCAGTAGATGTTTGTGGAAGTGATGGGGAGACTCTTTGTTTCGCCTGTGGTGGAAATCGCGAGGCGAATCGAGAGAGAGCGTTTCCATGGTTTTAAAGAAAATCGGCGATATATATATATATCGGTTATAATAATCGGTTGGAACGAAAGTGAAAGAAATTGAAAGTTAAAGGTATGGAAAGTGTAAAAACAAAACCCTGGAAAACCCTAGAAACCCTAAAAAACCCTAGAAGACCCTTGAAAACTCTTAAAAAATCCTAGAAACCCTAAAAATTCTATTAGTAGTACTGTAGCTTCGGAAAGCTCAAGACGAGGGAGGGAGAAGGGAAATTTCAGATGGAGGCGAAGGAGGGAGATCTCAAGATGACGCGTACTAGAATTGTTTTGAAGGATGTTTCAATTTTTGGGAGAGGAGAGAGAGAGAGATGGGTGAAGTTGAAAATAACGAATCTAGGAACGAGACTTAAATAGTCGAATAGGACGAGGGTTTGTGTGGTTCGAAGATAACGTGTCGAGGAATTACTGTTTTCCTCAGTATCGCCTCATTGGTGGATTGAGACGATGTGGGCGAAATGTTGTGAGCCGTCTGATGGCTGAAGCTTGTCAAAAATATCGCGATCGTGCTTCCCTTATGTGGCGTAACATTGACCAGAATCTCAATCCGCGTTATTTCGTTTGTCGGACTTCTCTCACGACGTATGGAAATAGCCCAGATGTCAGCATTTGAATCGTACGCAGCAGTTGAATCGTACATATTTTGGCATTTTGCATGGAGAGTGTCCTTAACGAGCTGCATGGTAATTTCTAAAGTTGGGCGATACACCGTTAATTGCTATTAGTGTTGAGAAACACATTATTATTATACAGAAACGCATGGTCGACATGGTTGGATAGATAGATTGTTATGTTTTTTCTGTCGCTTAAAAACTTCTTTTTCTCCGTACACACAGGTCGGGTTGTGTATCTGACGGTTGCGATTGAAAGGTAACATTCTCAGCTTCCGATTAGCAGTCTCCATTTGAAAATCGGAAAAGTGTGTACGGAAAAAATATGTTTTAAGTGGTGAATAAGTTATCAACACTAAAAGCGATACATATTGTGTACAGTACTGTACTTTGTAGGATGATTCTGGTACGGTAATTCTGTCACGACAATGACTCTGTTCTCGCGTTTCTATCATGACGACTTTAACAAGGCAAGACTCTGTCACAATGATTTAGGTCACGGCAAGTTCTCTGAGCTAAAGCTGTCGGGAAGGAAACAAGGTACAAGGTACAAGGTGCAAGGTACAAGAAACTAGGTACAAGGTGCAAGGTACAAGGTACAAGGTATAAGGTGCAAGGTACAAGGTACAAAAAACAAGGTACAAGGTACAAGCTATAAGGTACAATGTACAAGGTACAAAGTTACAAGGTACAAGTACAAGTTTACCTTTTCCTAGTACAGGTTTGATGTGGAGGTTCTATTTTCGTTTTTCGTTTGGTTGACGGCTGAAAATTCTTCATAACATTCAATATCAATGCCGGCATTAAACTGTGCATAGTAAACTTAATCAATCACTGACTCCGCTGATAATAACTCCTTATTAACTGACGCAATAATTACTACAAAAATCTGGCTGCCTTATCTCTACAACTAATTAACTATGGCCTGCTTTATCGCTGCAGCTAACTGCAAAACAATGGCTGGATTATCTCTTATGACTGTTTTATCTCTATAACTAACTGCAAATCTATAGATGTCTTATCTCTGTAACTAACCAAAACTATGGCCGCCTTATCTTTGCAACCAATTGCAGAAATCGTGGCTGGCTCGTCTCTGCAACTAGTTGTAAAACTATGGCTGCCTTATCTCTGTAACCAACTGCAAAACTTTATCTGGCTTATTTCTGGAACTAATTGCAAACCTATGGTTGCCTTATCTCTACTGCAAAACCATGGCCGCTTTATCGCTGCAGGACTTCACTTCTGCTGGCTCAGATACAACAGTAATTGACGCAAAGGTGAGGCACTTTTCATCCTACAGTATTTTTGCACTTCAGCTTCAAGATACAGTGCGTGTAAGTACACTCTGTTTTTGGTAGTATGTTAAGTACAAATGTTGATACTGCTGGCACGTCATCTGTACTATACTGTTACAAAAGTGCAAGCAACGTGACAATATGCGACTTAAACGATTCTCCAAGTGGATGACTGATGAGAAGGCTTCGGAGTACAGAAGTTGTACTTCTCCACAGTAACGGGGAGAACTTTGGTAAAAGTAACTTATGGGATTCACGTTGTACTGTAGTTTACCGGAATGTACGAAATGCACGGGAAGTACCCTAAACACCCTAAAATCCCCCAATCAATAACCCTAAAAGTACTGAAATATACGGACGCCGTACGTAGATGTACGAAAAATGTAAGTTCGTATAACTGAAATATACGGAAAAGTACGAAAATATACCCTAAAAATCTCAAAATATTAACCGTCAAAAGTACGCGAAAATACGGACACAGTGCGTAAATGTACGAATAATAGTTGGTTGTTTAACATAAATATTTGAGAACGCACGAGAATGTACCCTAAAACTCCTCAAACCCCCTAAACGTACTGAAATGTACGAAAATGTACGGGTTCATAGTCAGGTACGCATTTAATAACATTTTTTTAATCGTTAAATGCGTATCGTGCGTAGTATTCGCGCGTTCGTTTCGTGCGTATTATGCACACAGGACAACTATGTTTTGACGACGCAAAAACGAGCGTTCCATGGGCCGATTTCGTACGGATTTTATGAACAAGAGAACGTCCGTACATGTTTTCAAGATCCATCTCTACGGTTTTTGGAGGATCAGTGCACGGCTTTATACAGGCCGACATTTTTTGGGCAGTAAAAGCATAGAAGTCCAATGCGCATAACACGCACTGATTAAACTAACGATTACTACGTAAAGTGCGCATCAAACGATTTCAGAAGTTTTAAAATTCATACCTTATTTTGACTTTCAGATTTCAAAATTTGTAAATTTTAAATACCCTCAAAAACTGAAATGTTCAGCTAACTATCGGCGAGCGGCGAAGTTTACGGCGCCTCTTAAAAACTCAGCGAACTAACGGCGAGCGGCGGAATTTACGGCGCCTCTAAAAAGTTCATCGAACTAGCGGCGAGCGGCGGAAATTACTAGTGTTGTGTATCGGTAAAAAAACTTATAGCGATAACACCGATAACGATAGTTATCGGTTATCGAACGGTCAGAGGTTCCGATATATCTGTACTTTCTGTACTTTCTGTCTGGAGTACTTTCTGTCCGGTAAACTGAAAGGAAAATTTACGGGAAATGTACGGTTTTTTACGGGAGATGTACGGTTTTTTACAGGAAATGTACGGACTTTGACGAAAAAATACGTTGAACTTTGTAGTACTTTCTAGCCAGTTAACTGAACAGGAATTATACGGGAACGTACGGCATTTAAACGACAAACGGATGATCATGGAACGGGAAAAGGACGGCAGACAGAAAGTACAACGGATGCAAAAGAACATTCTGTGCGTCGCCAGAATCGAACGGACGAATTTCAATGAGAAAATACGAACGGACGGCCAGCGTGAGCGCCGGCATCTCGGAATGGCTCTTTTGATGGCTTATGCCAAAAAAGCCAAAGGATTGACACGTGGCAGGTTTCCAGCGGATCCTAAGGAGGAAAGGGACAAAGCCATGGCGTCGGATGTGAAAGGTACATCGTTTTAACTGGATCCGTACTAAAGTCGTACATATCTTATGTCGGCTACTGTACTTTCAGCTTGTACAAATGATCTGATTGGTAGGCACCTCAGTAGATAGGGGTTGTGAGTAAGGCACGTAGGGAGATTAACAAGTACAGTTGGGTGAACTTGCCGTACATTTATCTGTACGGTCCGTACATATATTGCCAAAGTTATCGATATTGGTGTTATTGCCGATAATAACTGATAAATATCGGTTATTTATCGGTGATAACACCGATAACGATATATCGTACCAATAAATCGATTATTCGCTACCCGGAAAAAGGCCCATATCCGTTATCGGCAAATCCTTACCGATACACAACAGTAGAAATTTATAAACGCTATGCAATTTTTTTTTATATATTTTTTATTTTTTTTCACATTCATTCTTTCAAAGCTCTTTCATTTCACAACAAAATTTTGTTTCATTTTAGGAATAATGCCAAAAGCGAACGGGAAGAGGTTCGAGAGAGGGAGGGTGAGAGCAGCGCACTTTTTCAGAGATCTATACCATAATTCAAAAGTAGGTGAAAGTAGGCCCATACAATATGCCTTTTGTATACAAAACATACAATATGACCTAAAGAGCCATATTGTATTCGGACCTATTCAGACCAATCAAAACATTCGGACCAATTAAAACATTCGGACCAAAAATTGGACCAATTAAAACATTCGCACCAAAAATTGGACCAATTAAGACATTCGGACCAAAAATTGGACCAATTAAGACATTCGGACCAAAAATTGGACCAATTAAAACATTTGGACCAAAAAATTTTATTTACGCCGTTAGATTCGGACGATCGGATGGTCGCTAATCAAAGAAGCGATCAAAGAAGATCACATGAAAAGCCCATAACACAACTTACGATAAAGGTGCCGACCAAAGGCCTACCATAAAAACGCCTACTTTTGAACTATGATCTATACTATATTGCAAGTGACTGCAAAGTGCAAATGGCATGAAACCGGTCGCTAACTAAACGTTGACTTTTCCAACAATAATTGCAATCATGTTTTCCGTGAGCGGTCTAATGACCTCCAAAGTTCAAACAGCCTCGGACCTATTCGGACCAATCAAAACATTCGGACCAATCAAAACATTCGGACCAAAAAATTTTATTTACGCTGTTAGATTCGGACATCGGACGGTTGATGATCAAAGAAGCGATCTAAAAAGATCACATGAAAAGCCCATAACACAACTTACGATAAAGGCGCCGACCAAAGGCCTACCATAAAAACGCCTACTTTTGAACTATGATCTATACTGTACTGAAAGCGTAGTTGTTCACGACGTTTAGTGCGAACGATTTAATCGCGACGAATTATACGTAACAAACGCATTGAACCTTTTGAAGAAATCGTTAAAATCGTTAACGAATTTCTGTCCGTACAATTCCGTACATGTAAACAAAAATAAATTTCACATATACCGCAGTTTGCACATTTTTCGTACAATTTACGTATCTTTTCGTATTAGTCCGTACATTTTTGGTAAAATTCCGTACATTTCCGTAAAATTCCGTACATTTCCGTAAAATTCCGTACATTTCCGTAAAATTTATGTTCAGTTTACCGGACGGAAAGTACTACGAAGTGCAACGTATCTTTTAGTCAAATTTCGTACATTCACTGTACATAACCGTACAACTATCGAAAAATGACGTACAGTTTCCGTAAATTAGCCGTACAGTTTCTGTAAATTAGCCGTACAGTTTCCGTAAAATAGCCGTACAGTTTCCGTAAATTAGCCGTACAGTTTCCGTAAATTAGCCGTACAGTTTCCGTAAATTAGCCGTACAGTTTCCGTAAATTAGCCGTACAGTTTCCGTAAATTAGCCGTACAGTTTCCGTAAATTAGCCGTACCGCGTTTTTTTCCGATTTATTCAAAAGTCACGAATTGTACGTTTTAATCGGAAAAAAGGAATAAATCGCGCGATTTGAACAACAATGACTGCAAGTGACTGCAAAGTGCAAATGGCATGAAACCGGTCGCTAACTAAACGTTGACTTTTCCTACAATAATTGCACTCATGTTTACCGTCAGAGGTCTAATGACCTCCAAAAGTTCAAACACCAAAATATGGAGCAATGTGGCCTGTACAGGTCTCGAACCTGTGACCTTGGCGTTATTAGCACCACGCTCTAACCAGCTGAGCTAACAGGCCCCTGCCATAAAATGTGCTACATTTTAAGTTTGTCGTATAAAACTTGTCCGCAATACAAACCACCCATTTTTGCTGTTCGAACTATTTCCTTCAAAGGCCGAAACCCTCAATAACGATCAGAACACCGTGAATCGTAATTAGAGTAAAGAAATATTTAGAGTAAAAAAACGAAAAATAATAATTAATCAACCCTTTTCAAAAAAAAAAATTACTATAATTTATCAATAACTCTAATTTGGGCGTAAATTTGGGCGCTGAAATATATCTACTGTAAATGTGGTACACGTACATAATCTGACAAAACGTACAGTTTCAAATCATTATGACGTTTGCACTACGCGGTTTGTTAAAATGCAGTAACATGATAACGGCATGTATTAAATCATTATTTATACTTTTTTACTTAATAAATTACAATTTTGCACGGACAAACACCGACCGTACGCCACACTATTTATAACGGCACTGTACTAGAGTTATTAACGCTCATTCAAAAAGTACCTTAAACAACGTAAAGAATAATTTAGAATAATGTACTATATTAATTGTGATTGAGTCAAAATTTGGGGTGACGGAATTAGCTTTCATAACTCTAATTACAATTCGCGGTGTAGGTGAAAGCGAAATTCTGAATCTTGACGGTAGTCCGGATCCACTCAGCTTCAGCTTACTGTACTTTCCTGTGCGCATAAAGCTATCGTACTTTTAAACTTCGGCAGAAAAAAATTACCGTCTAGTTCTTAAGTCGATTTTTGCAAAGGAACCTAAAACATCTATTAGAGCAGGTCTCTCTAATTCACTCTTGTATTTTTTCGGCCGGAAAGCGTAAATTTGCCAATCACACTTTTCAATCAATTGAGAAGGGGCTGACTTTATTAAAAAGCGCGATGGTAAACCATCTAAGTCCATGGGGAACAAAAGAGAAGTAGTACGGCAAAAATTGAAAAACTATATGTTGGGGGAAAAAACAAAAACGATAAGCAAGGCAAAAGCAACGAAACCACAAAATGACAACTAGTAGACGGAAAACACCCAAAAAAGCAAAAAACAGCACACGAAAGACCAAAAGAAAGAGCTAACACCTAACAACAAAACCCTAACATAACTAAAAATCTATGCAAAGCAACCACGTAAGTCCCCGAACCCCGGAGGAGCACGAGGCGGGAGTTCCGGGACACGTCGACGATCCATAGCCGCAATAGACGATCCAAGGAGGTTTTATTTACATGTGGTTGTCGCTGTTTTGTTACCGTAAACCTGCGCCGGCCGTGTGAATTGTTTTTCTTTTATGACGGTCGACGTTCGCAAGCGCGACACTTTTTAACCGTCGTTACAATATTTCGCCTGTCAAAGTTGTTTGACGAATTGACCGTCAACTTTGAACTTAAAGATACGTAGCTAGTACGAAATTGTAAATCAAATGTACAATTTCCGACAACTACTTGCACGCAGCAAAACTCGTCTTCGCAATTAGCAATTCCTTTTTAAAATATCTTCGACGATTTTCAATATCTATAGTCAATAGTGTTGGGTATGGAGGACCATTTGCCGATATTCGATATATATCGAATTTCATTTACCCTATAATCGATGTATCGCCTCGATATATCGAAAATCAAAATATCGTGATATATTGCCAATATATCGTTGACAAATCGTATCGCCAATATATCGAAGCATAACAAAATAAAAAGTAAAATCATAGGTCACCAAAGTCACGTGCCTTAGGACAAAGTGACCGTAAAATCTTTGCCGAAAAGAAATACGGTTTTTCCTTGAAAGTCAACAGAGTGAAGGAGATCTTTGAGGTACATTGATGCGTTACACTTGCGAATTACACATACGTAATGCGCAAGTACAAATTTCTATACGAAAATGTTAGGTTTTCATTTTTTTTACGATTTTAGAGATTTGATCGTCAACTTACAAGGAACCACATAAATGAAAATACGTATGTAAACACTTGTTTACAGACGTTACGCGGTGTAACCGATGCCTCTATAAAATATAAATTGTGTTGTCCGTAATATTACAGAGACCACCTGATGCCCAAATAAGTAATTATATGAATTACATAATCAATACTTTTTTGTCGGTTACATTTTGCGACGTCTACCTTTAAGTCACGGAACCAAAATCACGTCGTACGTGGCGTATGAGACAATATGTCTACTTCGCTAAAATAACATATTATATAAATATATTAAATATTAAATTTAAAAAATACTATATATCGCAATAATTTATGTTGGTCTCGGTACGATATATCAAGGATTGTGCTCGATCGATACTCGATATATCGAATATCAAAATTAGCGCGATATTAGTTTACCCGATACCCAACACTAATAATCACGCGTATGTTGGTACCTCTCCAAATAAGTCGCATAGACGAGTGTTACACCGCTAATCACTATTAGTGTTGAACGAAAAATAGCGTAAACACTGATTTAGTGTTAATAACATTAATTTGTGTTTTTTTGTCCAACAAAAATAGCATTAACATTAATTTGGCACTCAACGCCAATTTGTATGTCGACTTAGTTCCTTATAAGTTGAGTTGCCATAAATACTGTTTCAAGTGCAAATGTATTAATGTGACAAATTTTGTCGAGATACGTACTTGTGGGGTGTGGAAATCGTATGGAAGATATAAATTAGAGTAAAATTTAGGTTATTTTATGCTTCATAATTTTTAATGTTCCGCTCTTTTCGGCGGCAAACCAATACTAAAATTAAAATAACATGCGAAATACACTTAATGTTTTAGAATCGAGGTGTCAAGTGGACGTGATGTACGGAAACGAGCTTCTCGTACATCACACTAATTTTAATGAACGTAATATAAAATAGTTAACACTAAAAAAACAATTTCCTTATTAGCGTTCATTTATTTATAATGTTAATACCATTATGATTTTGGGCCGAAAAAGTTAGAGTTATTAACACCAATAACGATTTGCGTTGTAATAAATGGCACGTCCTGATGGAAATTTGACCAAATTACTAGCAGTAAACGTATTTGTACAGCTATCAGTAACTCGTGACGGAGAGACGGCCAAAGGGAGGATATATGTTAGCGAAAAAGCGAGGTTGTTTATTGGACGGTATACGTTTTTATACAGTTTGGTACCATTAGAAGGGGCAATTTGTTTATTTGTTTTAGTTTGTTCACTAAATATCTGTCAGGATTCTCCAAGCGTGTGGGCGTAAAGCTTGTCCGTTAGATGTTTTGCTTCCTCGAATCCGCAGAGCAATCGTACAAACCATCCAGTGTGTGGATAGTTTCCACGCGAGGACACAAGCCACACACAAGACATGTACCAATTTGTGAAAGCAAACAAATTTCCACGATGAACACGCGATGACAAGCCTACACGACGTACAGGTCGTGTGCTTTCTATAAGGGTTTTTGCAGGTATACCATAATTATCATCTCACCCTCCTTTTGTCATCCACTGTCGTTCAAAGTTTGTTGCGCCTTTCTACCATTCTGTTTTGTAGTGTTGTGTTTCGACGGCCCCTCGCTGATATTGGACATGTACCTAATTTTGAGTGGCCGATATATCCAAAATTTTAATATCGTTACGTGTTTCGATATTTCGACAAATTTAAGCCGCTATATATCGAAATGACTTTGGGTTAAAAAAAAAAAAAAGCCCTCTCCCCCTCCCCCCCCCCCCGGTGCAACGCGGGGGGTGGGGTTGGGGGTGAGGGGCAGAGGTCGCAAATGGTCAACCGAAACGGTGACCGACTCTTAACCGACCGCCCACGCCGGATACGGAACGGATTCGGTTGCCAAATTTTGGGGGCCTGGACGTCGCTGTCGGTTGATTCACCAGAAAAAAAAAAGTCAGTTATGGTCGGTCAAGCAAAAAACGAAAAAAAAATGAAAAGTTTGTACTGTCCATACAATCCAACATTATTGTACTTTGAACTCTTTGGCATCGTGGAAGTACTTGACATCATGATTAGCGTCGCAAATCTGACACGGAAACACTTCATTTCGCAAATCTTAGGGAATGCAACAAATCGTAATTATTAGCTTTTTCATACGTCGTGAAAAACTAAGATATTTTTTTGTACTTTTCCGGTTACCGGCGGGTAAGGTTAGTCGCGAGAAATTGAGTTTCGGTTAACTTTTATTTGCGTAAAAGTCGGGCGGTTAAAGGTTAACAATTTTGGAGCGTGACATAACGTGGTCGGGTGTCGGTTACTCAGATTTTGAAAAAAAAAAACGGTCGGTTTCGGTTAATGTAAAATTTTGACTTTTGCGACCTCTGGTGAGGGTAGGGATCTTCTAATATTTATGGACACCCACCTCCCACGAAATACATAGCGATAATTTTTGTTTGTCCCGGAGTGATATATCGATCCCTCTGACAGA
This sequence comes from Zygnema cylindricum, assembly GCA_037447655.1. Taxonomy (NCBI): domain Eukaryota; kingdom Viridiplantae; phylum Streptophyta; class Zygnematophyceae; order Zygnematales; family Zygnemataceae; genus Zygnema; species Zygnema cylindricum. The sequence goes on from JBBHKE010001230.1 coordinate 134,238, forward strand.
ACATCGAATTGATCGTAACGATTGTTTACCCGATACACAACTCTATAAAAGTCAACAAAATATTGTACCGTTGCGAAATTTTCACTTTCATTTTCAATATTCAAATCTGGTAGCCAAACTTTTCGTACGATTTATTAATTACCTCCACTGGGTACAGGACTACAGGTATTACGTTTCAGACGAATCTTTGTAAATTTTAAGAATCTGAATACTAACCTACGTGGTATCAATCGAAATGAACCAACGCACGTGCGAATCTGTTTACTTACCGACCTAATGGAGGATTCCGCAAAATATCACGGCTAGTAAGCGTGTCCGTACGTTTACTTGTACCACCTAATGGATGTACGGCCCAACTTTACGGATTTTCGTCAGCCAAATTCATAAGACGACGGGTCCATAGGAATAGGTGGGTGACAGCCGTCGTTTACGCGTCCGAATAAAATCATTTTTTTGGAAAGCGTTCATGTCGAACTCAAGCTTGTGAGACTCAGGATCATGGTAAATCTCCAAGGAAGCCTTTTACTGGACAGTTTCAATATTGTGACGACAGAAAATATCACCTGGAATCCAGCAGGACGAATGACGTGGCATCTTTTATTTCGGTGTCACATGAGAGCTGTCCCAGTGATACCTAGAATTAACGCGGTTCATGTTTAGTAAGGCCAACTAGCTTCCTGTACTTTAACGTGTCAGGACTGTCATATCTCGATAAAGATCTTTGACGGCTGGCGGAATCTCAATTCTATCGTCTTTTCGTTCTGAAAACGTTGCAGAATCTTGGAGAAATAAAGTGGACATTCGAATTCTGGGTTGTTTCATTACCGACCAAGAATCTGGCGCGCGGCAACGACCTGAGCAGCACCGACGCAAACAGCAACCGCGCAAACTTGTTTTGTGCTGAGGATTCTCCGGCGCACCGCAATAGGCGACGAAATTGCTAAATAAGTTATTGACTGTTGTAGACGTCCACCACACACGGTGTTTGCAGACGTGTCTGTTGTCCCCCTAAATTTCTGAACTTTTGCGACATGAAGGGTGTGCGTGACATTAATGGGCGTGAAAAACATAAATTTGCTGAATAGTAAAAGAAATGATAATAAAACCCAAATAGGCGGAGAATTTTGTTTTATGAGGTAAAAAATTATAGAGAATCTGGCGGTGACTTTGATTATAGTTCAAAATAGGTGAAGTATACCCTTCAATATATATGCTAAAACATAAATATGACTAAGAATACTTGTATTCGGACTTATTCGGACCAATTAAAACATTCGGACCAAAAACATTTATTCTCACCGTCAGATTCGGACGATCGGACGGTCTCTGATCAAGGTAGCGATCTAAGAAGATCACATGAAAAGCCCATAACACAACTTACGATAAAGGCGCCGATCAAAGGCCTACCATAAAAGCGCCTACTTTTGAACTACGCTTTGATTCGAAGGATTCAAAACTGGAAAACACTACGGAGGTTTGTATCCGTTTAAATGTTAAAGACGAGCTAATGTACATCGTGTATCTCTATAAGTGTTAATGTATTTTTTTTCCACTTAAAGCATCTTTCCTCCGTACTCGCTTGTCCTATTATGGATCTGACGATTGCTATTAGAAGCCAAGATTCTCACCTTTCGATTGGTGGTCTCCATTTGAAATTCGGACAACTGTGTAAGAAGAAAAGATGTTTTAAGTGGCGAAAAAATTATTAACACTAATAGCGACACATTGTGTACCTTCCGCAACGCACTGAATATTTTCTACAGTAGGTGTAAAGTGGCTTTGTGAAGGAATGAGATATAGAGAGTATGAAAGAGTGAGGATGGGTGCGAGTGAGAGTGAGAGAGACAACTTGATAAACTTCACCATAACATTCAAAGGATTAGATGCCAGCGACAAGTGCAAAACAAAAATTCTATACTACGCTCAAACCGACAAAAAAATCGGGAACTTTCCCCAAATGTTAAACGGTTGACATTATATAATCCCACTAAGTGTCTAACTTTGTGCACAAAATATTTTATTTATCATACCACGTAATAAGACGGTTCCAATTGTCAACGATCATTGGAATAAGTATCCCAATTTTTTTTACGAAATCAAAATCTACTAACACACTTGAAGAGAACTATATCACATTTTACTATAAAAATAATTATGCGAATCTTTAAATTTCCCCGTTGGATAAGGCTGGATAATGAAACAATGAATGTTATAAATAATGTTTCTAAACCCTAGAGAAATAGTTATGAAATACTTACGAAAAACCATAAAATTATCACCCCTTCCCTCTCTCACTCTCTCCCTCTCCCTCTTCCGACCTCTCCCTCTGTTTCTCTCCCCTATTCGCTTTCCCTCTCATTTTCCCTCTCTTGCTCTCCCTCTTTCACTCTTTATAAACCACTCTCTTTTCCTTTCCCTCTTTTTATTTCTCCCTCCTATTATTTTTAACACACCCTCTCCCCCTTTATCTCTCGCTTACGTTCTCTCGCTCTCACTCCTCCCTTTTGCTTCTCCCTTGTTCTCTTTTGGGCTGCTCTTTCTCTCTCTCTCTCACTCTCTCTCTCTCTCTCTCTCTCTCTCTCTCTCTCTCTTTCTCTCTCTCTCTCCTCCCTCTCTCTCTCTCTCCTCTCTCTCTCTCTCTCTCTCTCTCTCTCATCACACACATATTGTTTTTTTCTCAACCATGTGCCAAATGTTAGTTAAATATTTAGTCAGGGTCTTGTGATCCCTACGTTCATACTAAAAAATATAATATAAATAGAAAAATAAATTTACAACACAGTCATCTATTAGTGGTATATAACGAGAAAGCATTGTTGTTTTTTTTTTCTTCTCATAGCATTACAAATATATTTGATAGCGTGCATATCAAGTGCGAACAACGACTATTAAATCTCTAAGTGTAGTTTACACCTAATTTACGGTGCTTTTGGGCATGTGCCTTTACGAACGGGTTCGTTTTAACTCTTACAAATATGTCAACCTGCACGTTGTCGCTTATCTACCGTGGGGTTGCCACACTGCGACCTACGTTAAAGCAATGCTGCGAGTATCTAACTGTTAAAACGAACAACCTGTTCCAATATTTACTGCATCTCGAGTGTAATAATATATGTGTACGTGGTCATGATTTCATACTTCCATGTATCAGCGCAATTTAAATTTATTTGCAGCAACTACAACGTGAATAGTTATTAGCTTTAATAACGGTAGTTTCACGACCCCAAATTTTAACCCATCGATCCCAAAATAGAATTAATCACTCTAGTTGTTTTTTTACGTTAAGAAAGGCATTGTCGAATCGGCGCTTATATCTCAAATGTATACAATTTTTAAATAGTATAGTGTACAAAGTGTGTTAGTTCGTACTAAAACTAACTGTTGTCTGGTAAAATCGTACAAAAAATGTGACAACTAAAGGCGTCGACATGCGAAATAAAGTGCATAGACACAAAAAATCACACTCAGATTTGATTTCGAGTGATAAAGACGGGTGAAGATCACACGCACCTGTTCTCACATGTTCAATGTGAACACAAGCTACACTAGCTAACTATGGGAAAATTGTATCCAAATTGGAGTTATGCATAAATTAGAGTAAGTTTTTTATTGGCGAAAAGGCCGAAACCCAAATTATAATTAATAACACTAATTGTTTTTTACACTAATTATTTGTTAACGCTAATATCGATTCACGGTGTGGTGTTTTGTATCCACAAATTTCATACCGCTATAAATTAGATATTCGATATATCGAATCTTAGAAGGTTAGAGGGCCCATATATATTGCTATAAGGCCGTACTTCCATTAGCGAAATAGTGGGGTTGTTTAGTGAATGCCTTACCATTTTGTACAAGTTTGTACCATTTTTTTTTTATTCAAGAAAAACATCTTTACTAAAGAATCTCCTAGGTTATAGGCGTAAAAGTTGACCGTCGGATGCATTGCTGTTTAATCCGAGACGCCATTGCTAACCTTTTAGTGTGTGGCGAATGTCCTCAAATATGACACTTTGCATAACGTGTAAAACTGGGCCGCGTGGAAAAGATAAAAAATATCCACGATAAACGCGCGACTATGTGCGCACACATCGCATGGGCCATCTGCCTTCCGTCAGGGTGGATGCGAATCCCCCGAAATTAATGGTGGAGCTCCCACCATCAAAGTTTAACTCCGCCTTTTTGTCGTTCCGTATTTAAATTTTAGATAGTACATTATATTACACTCAGTACGAGTCATTAATTACCTCCGTTGGTACAAATATTGCGTTTAAAATTCGCCTTCGAAGATTCTTTGTAGATTTTCAGCATCAAATTTTAGCCACGTGCTACCAACCAGAATGAGCCACGCAAGTATAGCGTGGTTGACTGACTGGCCTAATAGAAGACACGACAACCAGTAAAGGAATCCGTACATTGCAGTTTAAACTACACTGCGAATCGTTATTAGCGTCAAAGTTTAAATAGTGCTGAAGAAAATTTACGGTAATTGATGCTGATTAAGAATTCAATTTTTTTTTTTAAAAAGGTGTATCTTAATTTCGACATTATGCTAATTTGAGAACAACAAAAACGGAATATTCGCCGTACGATTATATACATTGATTTATATATCCGTACAAAACACTAGAAATCGTACGCCGTCGTGAAATTTATATATCCGTAGATGTCTGACTAATTTACGTGTCAGACTAATCCCGTTTTTTGAGCGCACGTTCCTATGCGTGCGCGTCTGATTCAATTCATTTTTTGTAAAATTTTCACTTGAAAAGGTACATTTAACTACGGTCTGACATCAACCGTACACCTTACTATTTAGATCTTATTGTAATTTCGTTCTTTGCGCTATATTGTACGGTACCTTAATTAACGTCAAGGAAAAATTAAAATCATGTATCCTATTTGAGGAAAAAAATCAAAATTTTAAAATCCCAAATTATTGACATTGACACTAATAACGATTCGCGGTGTAATGGAAGTCCGGCAAACGACCAACAGAAATTACAACAATATATTTTGTGAGACGTGGGTGCTTGTACAATGCAATATTAAAACTGACCGTACGAAAAGCAATACGGTTCTCTTCGCCGAATATCGGTAGGCTATGAAAAGGGACATATCGAGTATCGTCAATCGTCAAGAGGCTCTCTAAGTCTCTAACTCTCTATACAATACACCTTGAATCGTTATTAGCGTATAGAAATTATTAGTGCAAAGAAAAAATTAGCATCATTCATTCTAATTTAGTGCCAGGAGACGTGGTAGATTATGGTCCACATCCTTAAATAGTGTAATTTATTATATTTAAGGTATCAATGTCAAAAATTTGGGGTTCCGATATGGCGTACATAAGGCTAATAACGATTCACGTTGTAGTGTTGGGTATCGAGAACCTATTGCCGATATTCGATATATATCGAATTTTAGGTACCCGATAATCGATATATCGAGACCATGTACGGAGAAGCTAAATATCCGGATTTTCTTTTTTTTTTCCGGATTTTTTTTTTCAAAAAGCCCCCCCCCCGTGGCGGGCGCTCAGTAGGGGGGGAGGGGGCGGGGGTCCGTATGATTTTGCGTACGGTTTACCATACCTTCCCTGTACGGTTCCTGTACGGACACATTTTTTTTGCGATATATATCGCGATGATTTATGTTGGTCGCAGTACGATATATCGAAGACTTTGCTCGATCGATATTCAATATATGGAATATCGATATCATCGCGATATGAAGCTACCCGATACCCATCACTACTATATACCACACTTGTCGATACGTTACTCCCCCATAGCAAATCCTAAAATCCTTAACTCGATCCCGACAGCGAAGCAGAATCCAACATGTTTAGAATCCGCCGTAGTTAATGCCTTGCCTGGCTGGAGCTTACGAGAAAGTCCGCACTTCCCCCTTATATACCTGGACAGCGCAGAAAGTAAAATTCTGACATAAGCGAGCTTGGCATGCGGGTGAGCTGTATGACAGCCTGTTGATCCAAAAAAGTTAGCAAAAACATTGCGTATAGTTTTTAATTTACTTGTACGGAATAATATAAACCATAAACCCTGATTCGCCGTGAGAATTGTCGAATACTCGCTCGGTGACAGCCGCGATGACTCACAAAAGCAGACCGTCAGACGCTCAATAATTGTCTCTTCAGCCGCGGAAAATCTAGCGGACCGGTTAGGTTATCACGCGTGGACTTTAAAGTGAAAAAAGAATAATAAAACAAGCCAAACTAAAATTGCGCTGGTTTAGCCAAAAAATATATTTGAATGACCCAAACGAGCGTTTTATGAGCCAATGGAGCTCAGCCCTTAGGCACTCTATATATGAGTAGTCTCTTTTTGAACCCGGAAAAATGAAATCATTGCAACAAGAAAAACTATTTCAAGTAGTGGCTCAGAATCGACCACGCTGAAAATTTTATTTAATGTGCTTTAACTGCTTTAGGGTGGACTTCCATTAGCGAAAAAGTGGGGCTTTTTACCGACGGCCGTACCGTTTCGTACAAGATCGTACAATTTTTTTTTCAACGAAAACAACATTACAGAAAATTGTCCTAGGTTGTAGGCGTAAATTAAGACCGTCGGATTCAATTGCACTTTTTATCCGTGACGCCACGTCACCAACCCTACAGTTTTCTAAGATCGTGCAGAGTGAGGAGAGTTCTCGAATACAGAACGTGTAAAAATAGGCCGCGTGGAAAAGGTCAAAAAAATCTAAGATGAGCGCTC
>JBBHKE010001230.1:140984-157387 GCA_037447655.1 Zygnema cylindricum
ACAACTTCCAAGGTACAAGCGCGACAACGTTCGGGACAAGTTCAAGTCGTCCTTTGACACACTCTAAAATTTACAGTGCCTATTCTGATTTCAGCAACCGGGAAGTCAAACGTCCTTTTACAAATTGGTCTGCTAATCGTTAGTAGACTGGCACATGTTTGTAACTTTGAACTACAACAACAAAACCTTTCGAAATCAGGAGAGATACGGAGCTCACACTCCCTCTCTCTCAAAGTGCTTAATCGTATAATCTAGTGGAACATCAATTCTGGTATGTAATGAAACGAACTTACAACCAAACATATGCTAATTCGTGAAACTCTCTCTCCCTCACACTCGAGGCATAGAGAGGACTAAAGCTTTCCAAAACAACAACATCAAGTTTCAATGTTTGTACACGGTCAGATGATTGCTAATCGTCTGGTTAAACATTTTCCTGCAAACTGAAGGGCCAACGACTTTAGTCTTATCCGTGACATTTAAAATCTCACACAGTTTCCTGCTGAACTTGAACAGGGCTTGCAACAGCGCGAACATGGAACCTTCAACAACCGCAATAGCACAATATATTTACACTTGTGTTAGGAGGGTATCCTTTTTGGATCTGGAATTGCCAGCGTACTTCATCAGTATCTTCACCATTCAGGCACTAGTCGGCTCTCAGAGCTGCATGAGCACACAGTAAGTTCACAAGCATTTACTTACGCAGGCTGTGACATCTCAATCTGTGCCCTTGAGTCTGGTTGAGCCATTTTCGTTTTTGGAGATATCGTGCCAGAAATTCATTTCGAGACCTAATTTGTTTCAACTGCTAGCAAAGCAATGCCAGGGCCTGAAATCATGCCCTTTTTTTGAAGGATACGCCCGAAACAGGTTTAAACAGGAGAAGAGACTTGAGCAGTATTCATAAGATGCAATTTGAGGCTAATTAGGACATGTTCTCTAACACTTTTGATGGCTTTTGTTGTGGTACAGGCCGTGCAACATTCTCAGTAACCTCCATAACAACTGGCTATGGAACGCATCTGGAGCGGAACGTCGCCCTGCATTTTATGACCCGAACGCTAACACCTCTACCTTTAACAAAAGCGGGGCAGCAGTTTTTGATTTCAACAATGGTAAGCAAAGTCTACCAGCAAATTGCCACGACATTTTTAAGTGAAGCACAAAAGCGTGCAGTATATGATGCTTGTTTGGTCATTTGGCATGTCACATACATCAAAGGCTGTGGGCATGGATGCTGTTCTGCATTAAAACAGCAACTGATCTTGGACAATATTTCTAATGTGAAATTGACAAGAGCAGAAAGCTGGATGCTAGAAGCCTGGGTGTTTAAATTCCTTTCCTTCAGTAAGGTCTTGGTCCACCTTTGTCCAGCACAATGCTATTTCTTGCCGCGTGAATTTCGTTGACCAGTTGACCTTTTAACATTATTTTTACTGTGCTTATTATGGTTGCAGTCAACTTGGGACTAAATACATTCTTGGCCAAACCATCACAAGCGCTGATCACATATTATTTCTGTAAAACCTTCCCTTTCAAAGATACGAGATGTTTTTCATCACTGTTTGGACAACTCTTTGTTGAGGACGGCATAGTTCTTTACCTCAACGGCAAAGACCTTCTACGTTCCAATATGCTGACTGGAGCAGTCAACACAAGCACTATTGTATGTCAAACTCCATCGCTTTTGTACGGAAATTATTAGAATAATTGAGAACAGCCTTTCTATTCAGCACTCATTCAAGAATATTGAAATTCATGTACCACTGCTCCATCACTACGGTTAAATTTACTAAGATTAATGCAGTTTTCCAACCCATTGCCTTCTATTGTCAAGAAATTGAACATTCTATTTTTGGTGTGGCTTTTGACAGGCTGTGGTCAAAAATTTTGCATGGATGGTATGGCAAAACTTCACGGTTCCCCTGCCTGTCCCTGAGAGCACCTACAGCCTAGTGGACGGGAACAATACTGTGGCTGCGGAGGTCCATGTCTACAGCAGAGGCGCAAAACGAGTGTTATTTGACATGCAAATCGTTGGAAACCAGAAGTACGTCCTGCCACAAACTGCACACTGGTTCTTTTTTAATTGTTTACAAGCTATTTTAAAATATTCTGTCTATGTCAGCATGCCATGTAAGTGCTTAGGTGGTAGCCAGGAGTCTCTACAAAAACAGAAAGAAGCCCTATTAAATTGAGTAGTTGTATAACTAATTCTCACAGTAATACACTTTCAAGCATCAATAAAAATTGGTTGAATTCAATTCTGGCAAGATGGTTTAAGGTGGGTGTACCCAGAGTTTCATACAGAGAACAGCGATGCAAGCTCAGCTGACCTTTTTTAACATTACCACACAAGTAAAACTCTTTAGCTGTCTGTGATTGATTTTGCAGAATCGACTGCACAGGAGAAACCCCACAAGTGTAAACGCTCCAGCGACAAATGAACTGCCAGCTGCATTTTCATCCAACCGAATAAGTGCATGATTTCGGTTTTAGTTATCTGCTTATCATGAAGCTTCTTGGAGCTGGCAATGGCGCTTTGTCTGGCTCATTGGAATAGTCTAGAATTCTCAATCTGTGTCAACTGCCATGTGTGAACACGGTTTGCAGCACAAGGCATGCGCCTTCTGCAGACGAAATCAGACTATTCACACATGGCCGTTGCTGGAGCTACTTTGCAGCTTAGCGGGCGCGAAGGAACTACACCGTGTATCGCTACGCTAATAGCGATACATGTTGTAGCTCATGGCTTAGCACTGTACTTTATTTTTTAGCTTAGAAAATGTGATCGATTAAAAAAGAAAATGCTTTCTATTCATTTAATTATTCTGCTTGATTTTCATTTACTTATTCTGCTTTAAATTCATTTATGTATTCTTTCTTATAGGCGTTGTATTCATATTAGAATGCATAGTGCGTTAGATCACTTAGAGCTTCTTTAGAGTTGCATTCGCCAAGCTTTGCTAATAGTAGTCTTACTATTTTCCATACGTTAGGAAGGGACATCTGTTATTTCCTTCATTCTTTTTGACAGAGATATTTGGATATGTTTAGGATTAGTGGAGGTTAACTTTTCATAAAGAGAATGTTGTTTCTAAAATTCATGTTTAATTAATGGATTATTTGGTATGGCGTGGCTATTTTTATCTGAATATTCTTTTGCTATACCAAAACAAAAACAAAAAAAAGTGAATGTCTGAAAAACGGAGCCATCCTCTTACCAAAGTAAGGCACAAATGAGCGTAGAGAGGACATGTGCATACTTTGGTCATAGGAAGATGAGGAATTGATGAATCTGGGTTTACAAAGTGGAAAATTGGGCTCATTGTACGAAAAAAATCACCACATCTTCTGTTTTAAGTGTCAAGTCCCCTAGCTAATCAAGAGGTTGAAATATATGTCGGATCAAAACTTGTTTTTCATCATGGGTTTTTTTACTGGGTTACCTTTAATTGGCGATGAACATGCCTTCCCGGATTCCTCATCCATGATGTTCTGTTTTTGATCGACTGCATGCTTGTTATGTCAGCAGACAACAGTACGCACAAAGGAAACTTGATGCTAACCGTCATATTCTCCTTACGAGAATAAAGACTGTTCAAAATGCACTGTTCTGCCTTTCGAGACATTTTAGGATTGGGTTTACATCATTGTTGTCTTCTGTGAAAGCAAAAGTTTGCAGTATTTTTTCTTCTTTTTCTGCATTGCACTCTCCAGCACGTTTTAGACAATAACTGCGTACGTACGTTTACCGTACCGTAAGGCATGAACCAATAGAACAAAGTTGTAGTCTGTCGTTTATTGGTCCACCCATAATTTTGAGTACAGTACAGTACCGTACTGTACACCGTGAATCATTATTAAACTTATTTTCTCTATATCGGCGCCCCGAATTTTGACATTAATACCCGAAATAGAATGACTGATTCTATTTTATCCATGACGTTAACTACTGTTCTTGTAAATTAGCGTCAATGGAATATCCGTACTTATTTCAAGAATAGTGTGGTGTACGATGTATTTGCTTGTACAAAGCTGTACTTGATTACCGAAAATCGTACGAAAATTGTAGGTAACTTATGTCGGTCGCATACAGAACTGCGCTTAGAATAAACGTGGAGTCGAGTTTGCGACAAACGCGTTCGCAAACCCAAATTAGAATTATGGATTAATTACACTGAAAGGACGCGACGTGGTACGGATTATCATATTTTGTACTTTTACCTATTTTAGCGTGTATGTAATGACGGCGGATTTTGTATGCCTAAATCAGCGTTATTGAGAAATTACAATTAAGCATTTTTTTCATAATGGCATTGATACACAAATTATAATCAATGACACTAATTTATTATTGATACTAATAATTTCTCTAATAAGTAATGACGATTCACGGTGTAGCATCTAAACGGATATCGATCCATCAATGATCTTTTTCATGTGAACACTCAACACTGACCGAAATATCTCACATGGATACTTCGCAACTTCGCGAGGTCTAGTGAGGCTACAGTGGCACAGTTCTAACTTTCTAAGGTTCACACTTCAGTAGAAAACCAAATCCCGTGGAAGTTCTTTGCACAAGCCATGGCTCTTCAAGCGTCCATCCTTCTGCTGCACCCTCCCAATGTCCACAGCTCCTCTTCCCCCCAGTCATTTCAACCCTCTGTTTCCCCTTTCTTTTCGGCCCGGATTTCCCTTTCGCCTCGTGTTTTACGATCCGCATCATTCCAAGGCTGCTTTGCAGCCTTGGATTCTGATGAGATATACCAACGAGAGGAAGCCAGGTGGATTCGAGAAGAGCAGCGATGGATTCGAGAAGAGGAGAGGTGGCACCGCGAGCAGCAACGCTGGCACTCTGAACGTATTTCTTTGCAAAATGAAATCCAGACTCTAAAGTCGGTGCTTGCGGATATTGCAAACACACATCCTGATCTTATGGAAAGATTAAAAGCCTCCTGGATTGAAGGAAACTTCCAGGTAATTCAGACAGCAGCTGCATTAGAGGCAGAGCTTGTGCATCGCCGCTTGCCAGCTCATCCTCCAGTTGGAGCAATCGAATCGCCAAGCAATTCGCTTTCCACTTCAGAATCTAAGAGTCCCAGTTTGAAAGCATCTTCTTCTGATTCAAGTGGAAAGGTGGGCGGATCAGCGAGCAGTAGTAGCAGTAGTATCAGCAAGAACATGACAGCAAAAGAGATTCTTGAGAAAGTGCCTGCTGCTGACATTATTGCAGCTGTTGCATCACGGACAGTAGAAGTTAAGGTCCCAACACCTGTAGCTGAGACTCCTGTAGCAGCCCAAAAAGAGGAAACAGTGAAAAATGTGCGAAGATCGCTTGGTGTGGGAGTGGAGGGAGATGACGTGAAAGAGATGCAGGTAAGGAGTGGCTGAAAAGGAGTACAACTTGTGCAATGTAGGCGATACAATCCTTTTTTTAATATAATTTTGCGGTTCTTACCCAGTGAATTATCACAGTTAGTATAAAATTGGCTCTTCAAGCCTTTCTTATTCTTCATTTTTTTTCATTGAAGTCATTGTTTAAGTTCATGTTTATATATATAGTATTTATCATAATATTTACCTCTATTCATATTTCTTTTTAAATATATCCTTTTAGTTTTTCCCTTTTAAAGTTGATTTCATCTTGAAAGTTTATCTATTCAAGTTCACAGTCTGAGCTACTTCTTAGCATTAATTTAGGTCAAACTTTTGCTTTCATCTTTGAAGCTTTTTTTCGCAATTTACTTTTGAAATTACACCTGGACAAAACTCAAAATTAGCAATAACGAAAAATGAAGAGGATGAAAGGGCCTTTAAGCATTGAGATTGGAATTAATAGATTCTTGTTCGTGGACGCAAAAGTACTCAGGGATATATTAGTTCCTTAAATGTTTTGTAATTTTCTGGAAATAGTGCTGAATTTTGCAAGGAAAGTAGAAGATTTTGTATCAAGAATGCTTTTGATTCTTTTGACTATCATAACAGAAAGACCTGGCTTTTTTAGTGTTCATGCGATTTTTTTGGTTATTGCTTTTGTAACATAAGGGAAACTGTTTTTGCTATTATGTCTGTTAGGCAATTTTAATTTGAAATTCAGACAAGTAGGGGACGGTTATGTTGAACCCCCTTTTTGTCTTGGCTTGTTTGGCAGCTTGTGCTGGCATCATTAGGCTTTTATCCTGGGGAAGACGATCTGGAGAATATTTTTTTCTCAGAAGATACCGAGAGTGCCGTGAAAACTTGGCAGGTTTGTGCCTTTCCTCATGCATCCTGTTCAACAATGGAACTGTCTGACTTTTCTAGGGTGATAGTCCGGCAAGGACAAATTATATTTACACAGTAGTAGCAGCGCAGAATTTGAGAACAAATCACATGAAGGTTCAGAAAGTAAATTGGTCAGATAAAGGTCGTGCTTTCATGCAGTTTCGCGAGCTGTTTCAAATATGGAAGCAAAAAATCCTAGCTAGAATGTTGCCCAAGATTGCCTGGCTATTTGAAAGCTTGTCTACCGCAGTCTTAGGATAAAGACAAGATTAAATCACCTGTTTTACAGCAGAAGGGATTGATCGAAAAAATTGCAGAACTGAAAAAGGCATTGCAAAACTGCAGTTACATAGAAGGGCAGGCCATGAACTGTCAGAGATCATTTACTGCCGATTCCCCTTTTTGCCTATAGAAACTGTTAGGCATTAGCTTCTGAACGTAATTTTTTCCCTTTTTTTTTCTGTATAAAAGTCTCTTTTGGTGGAGCTATCGCAAGGTGCTGATATATATATTTTTTGAGCTTTACCTGACAAGTATTACTCGATGCCCCATTTTCCTTGTTTATTATCATCTGATACATTTGTTATGTGTTTCGTGTTCTTGTAGATTCATGTTTGCTCAATCCCGAGATTTTGGGGTATTTAAGTAAAGATAGTCATAGTTTCTATTTTTCATTGGGAGTTCTTAAACACCTGTACACTTGCGGCTTTTATTTTTTCCGCGTCTTGAATGTATTGCATTGGAACTTTTTCAGCTGATTTTTTTGCTTCAATTCTTAGAAGTCGAGACAGTTGAGAGACAGTCGTTGACAGTTGAGAGAACATGCAATCGCACACTTAAAACGGCATCGGAGGCCTGTATTTTATGTAAACGCGTTTCTGTGAGTTCTTATAGCAATAATCTGTCTTGGAGTTGTGACGCTAGCTTTTTTCTAGGCTTTTAGTGGTTAGTTTTACTGACTCCTCTTCAGCTCTCATTCATCATCCACTATGATTCAGTATGGACTTTCGAGCTTTTGATTGGTTGTGGTGATGTCATTTCCTTAACAATTTTCATCTTCTTCTCTATCTCATTAGGCGACCATAAACGTCCGGGAGAATGGAGTTATATCACCGGAGCTTCTGGCCGTCCTGTATGGAGAGAAGGAGGTTTCTTCGGTACCACAACGGACAGTACCTCAGGTAACAATAACTAATACAAATCACTAAAGCAACTTCTTGCAAATACTGTATTTACAACTAGACAATTAAAATGTTTCAACTGCTACAGATACTGGAGCAACCAATGAACTGCTACAAGTACTAGGGTAGCTACTGCGACTACTAAAGCAACAACTGACATCTACTCGAGTACTCGAGCAACCAGTCCAAGAATCACAACAACTACAGCAACTAATACCCATTACAACAATTAGAGTCACTAATAACAACTGCAGCTTTAGAGGAGCTATTTTAACAACGGTACATCCTTGACCCTTGTGGTCACCATGCCCTTAAAAATGACATTTTGCATTGCTTCAACCCGTCACATTTATTAGTTGATCTGGACCTTAGGTGGCTACCATATACTATTGTGAACCACATTCCGTTTGTAAAACGGACACAGTGTTGTAAACCGTACATGGAGTGTAAATGGCCATGTAAGCCACTGTATTGCGCAGATGAACCATAATATTTTCCCTTCCACGCCGTCGATTCTTCCAGTCTAAATACGGGGAGCAGTGTATGTGCATGAGTTGCACTATTTAAGATCTGCACATACCCCCTAGCATTAACAACACTGACTTATCACACACAATGTCATGATGCTACTGGACTTGTTTTGGTGTGGTTCCCACTTCTTATTGATACACTTCTTCTTCAATACACTATCACAGTGACTTATGCCATTGATACACGATGCACCTAAGCTTATTGCCAGTGTCGACAACAACGAATCTCTAGGTCTTTTTCTTCCTTGAAGCCCGGCAAAGTCAAGAATGTTATTCCCATTTCACTAAATTGCGCTACAGGAAAAGCTCAAGGCAGTCCTAATTAACCTGTGAGACGTGCCCCTTCTGGGAATAGATCAATCAAGTCCCTTAGGTAAGTAATTTTCAAAGCTAAATTGTGCAAAGTCACAGGAATAAATGCAGTTGGGTAATTCGAGTTTTTCAGAAACATTTTTGACGATTTCATCAGTGCGTCTTGCAGGTTTCAGCAACCTCGCCTTCTGGTAACTGGGCTCCAGCTGCCACTCGGGAGAAGAGAGAAATTGAACGTTATGCCCGTACAGACTTAGAGGAAGGGTATAGTGGAAGGAAGAGAGTTTATCTGTTGGGAGAGAATCGATGGGAAGAGCCCGATAGAATGCCTGCCAAGGGAGCCACTGTTGCTTCTGTGGAAGCTAACGCAGCATTGCGGAAGAAGGCCTGCCATGGCTGTAGAGGGGAGGGCTCTGTTGTGTGTCTGGGTAAGAGGCTAATTCTCTCTTAACATGTGGTGTCTGATGTGTCTCTATCGAGTCTAGATAAAGAAGAGAAATGCGTTGACAGAAACATTTTTTTGAGGGTTGTTTCTGAAAGCTAAATGGGTCAAAAAAGTGCGTTAACTTGGGTGTTTTGGGGCATGCAGAGTGTGAGGGAACAGGCGACCTTAATGTGGAAGAGCAGGTAGGTCTTCTCCGCTATTTTTTTGCTTCTACATTGTTTTTTGGTGTTCTGTGTAGTCTTGCTGTTTTTGTGTGTTATTGTTGTCATTGTGCGTTCAGTACATATTATATGCATGAGGGACGAGCATGCCTCTTTGGATAATTTTTCCAGTTAGTCACCACAACTGTTTTTGGGAGTGTGTACACCATTCTTTGTCATGGTCTAGGTTGTGTTTGTGTTCGTATTTTGACGCCTGCATATAATTTAGTTTGGACAACAATACACCGCGAATTGCCATTAGTGTTAACACATAATTAGTAGGAGGACTGTTTTAGCATAAATAGTTTTATTTCCAGTGCGAATGAGTTGGACAATTCTGAACCGATAAATGAATTAGAGTTAAGAAAAAGAAAATTAGTATCAATATCGCTATATTGTCGTCAGAGGGCAAAAAAATATTTGACCGTATTAGTAGACTGAAAACTTCGGAAAACTTAATTTCCTGCGATGGTACAGTATGTCCATCTATGTAAAAGCATTGTGTGAACAGTAGACTCTTGCTCACAAGCTCAAAATGGGAGTATCGTATCTGTCAAGGATAATAATCGTTCTCTAATAGTTTGAAACTTCTTCTTTGTTCTGTTTGTTTGTTTGGGTGGCGTGATTACAGTTTTTGGATTGGGCTGGAGAAGATGCGAAATGTTTGTACTGCGACGGCAAAGGGTCGACTCCATGTGATTCGTGTGGAGGCTCAGGTCAACTTGCATCATAATTTAGGATCTCTTTTTGAATTTAGCTTGAAATTTTGCATGCAGTGTGGATGAATTCAAGTGTTTTTTGAAAGCTGGAGGTAACATGCATAGGGAAGGTGTTTGTTTATACATGGGTTCTGTTTCCTTTTTATCCCATTGGACAGCCTGAGATTGAAAGATATGAGGCTCAGGCACTTGTAGGAATTCATTTTAGGAATAGTTAGATGGTGAAAAGCTCGGTTTGTCATGTGACTAAGCACTATTAAACCAAGTCGTTTTTCATCCTTCCTACTTTCACAAAAATCAAGGATCTATTTAGTGTATTTTTTATTGGAAGAGCCCACGGTAAGTTGAAACTACTGAAGAATAATAGGGGATGTGAACATGAAGAAGCAATTGCATTTTGCTTGAGAATTTTTGGTCATTTCAACAAAGTTTGCAGAAAATTAGGAAGACATTTGTTTTCTAGTGATTTTTTATGAGGAAGCGTTTGAAACTTTTTTTTGTTTATCTAGTACAACCCGAAAGATGTCAGTAATGCAGGGGAGGAAGGTGACATATAGTTAAAGTTCGAGATCATCTTAGACCTTTTATTAAATCTTTCCCAGAAATTTGAAGCTAGAAACGGGTTCATGAACTCTGGTTTATATGCCTTCATCAATTTTGACACTTATCTATTCTAAAAATCACCTCGAGATTCATCAATTTGTTACACCTATTGAATAGTGTTATCATCTCCTCTTGCCTTTTGCCGAAACTTAGGAAATTTGCGTCAGAAGTATGAATGAGAAGAAGTATGTTCACTATCTGTATTATTGGTGGTCATGAGTTTGAAAAGGCTATGGCTACAAGTTATAGCATCCATCATCTTCTCTACTAAACCCTAAGCTTCTTTCGCCGCTCAAAACATCTTTTCTTCGTGCACACTTGTCGGATTGTCAATCCGATGGTTGCTATTGGAAGGCAAGATTTTCACTTTCCTAATCAGCTTCCTATTGGCAGTCTCCGGTTGACAATCTGACAAGTGTGCACGAATAAAAGATGTTTTGAGTGACGAAAAAAACTTTAACACTAGTAACGATTATCGGTGTAGCTTGTCTTGCTTTTTAGGTTTATACAAGGTCTATATGCATATATAATAAGCAAAAATTGTTCTGGGCCATAGAATTACTGCCAAAATTATTCTTCAACCAAATTTAAGTTATCATTTCTGTTTCAAAGCAAAATGTTCCCGCATTCTTGTTTGATATCCGGTACTTAAACGGTTCCATTTACATACGGTAGAGAGTGAATTGTATTGTCAGTTTTTCAGAATAGCCTGTCAGCCGTAGAGAAGAATTCCCTCCCCTCTTATGTGGACCCAGGAATTCAAAGGAAACAAGCTTTCCAAAAACTTGAAGTCCATGCATCGGAGGAAGTTTACATGCCACGTGTCAGTCACAAGCGGCTGTACAGGTTCATAGATGCATCTTCACAAACTTACAAATTGCGCATAAGACTCTATGACTGGATACTGAGGACCAGCAATTGATGCCAGGTTAAGGCTACACTCCAACGCTCAGTCCCACTCTTCTCCCATATTGTTCTTCCTCAGTCCCTCTGCAGCTCTCTCTCTCACACATTGCATCTCCCATATCCCCCTCCCTTCCCTCCCTCCTCCCTCCCTCACTCTCTCTCTCTCAATTTCTTTACAGCTACACTTTACCAGTTAACTTCCAGGCAGGATATGACTAAAAGGTTCTAATGCACAATTACAACCCACCATACACTAACACTACGGTGACTGCATGATATTATGTGAAACTGTTAGTTTTCACATTGACAGGTCGCCTGGCTGAAGATGTTTCTGCATAAGAATTCTGTTAACTGTGCACTTTGAAGCCCTCACCTTGAACCAGATTAGGTACAACATAAGTCGTTTATAGAGTAAAGAAATTATTAATGCGGGAGTTAAGGGTTTTTATTATCAATTTTAATTTAGTTTCGGATCATACGGCTGATTCTGAACCGTGTAGAGAGTGAGCATTAAGGGAAAAACAATTAGTCTTTCAGGTTCAGAGGCAATATTTAAGGGCACAGATATAGTGTCACTAATGCTAATATCGATATCTGAGACACTTTTAAAGCCTAAGCTCAAACCCTAAACCCTAAATCTCCATTTAATTGGCATAAAACTGAACACAAAATGTGGTCAACTCCTTTCCAGTGAATATAAAGTCAGGATTTTTGTAAATCCGAGTAACATAATTAGAGTGCCTATGTTCAAATTTGCATCCATTCCAGCATTAAGACCCAACGAGAGACTCTTTCGATGGTATAAATGAAAAAATTGTCATAACTTCCGGATTTTTCTGAACAAGCCTCGAAACTCGTTGATTTGCATCGGAATTTTACTCCTCCTGAAATCAAATGTAGAAGGCTTGGGCAATGCGAAAAGCACAAAATTTATGTCGTTATGTACTTTTATTTCAAATACTTCCACGTACAAAGACTTCAAGGAAAATACCAATTTGGCGTACTCCTCTTCCGAATACGGTACAACATTTACAGCGAGAAGACCATCCGGATGAAGAGCAAGTCGAGTTGCTAATAAAAAACTCGGAGTTGTAAACTCTAATGGAGGTGCACTTAAATTAGCTCGCCCATCTGCCTCGTCAACATCTATAAGTAAAAAGTGAACTCGAGGGTCCTCGAACTTTTCTATACATGGGCTATTGTCTTTGCCGTTAGAAGGCATATCTTCAACTTCTCTAAGTGCACTTGGAGAAGGACATTTTTCTTGGTTCATTTCAGTACACTTGTTATCTATGGCAGGTACTAACAATCGTGATGATATCATTTTATCAAAACCAGAACCATTCTGTGCTTCCTCCGAATGCTTCTCGATAATATTTTTTTGGGATGGAGAACATGCAAAATTTTCGGTTTTTTGTTTTTTCAATTCTGGTCGGGCCAGGAACGAAATGTCAGAAGACTTTGACAAATCAAATCGTTGATCTTCAAAAGAAGACGACGAAGAAGATGACGATGAACTTAATGAAGAGGCGCTTGATGATGTGCTCCCAGTATATTTGTCTCCACTTGCGCTTGATAAAGTGCTCCTCAAATGACTCTCTCCACTCGAACTGGATGATGTGCTCCTAGAACGACTCTTTCCACTTAAACTTGACAATTCATACCTTTTTCCCACCGTTTGTATGGTATTGTCTTCAATCTCTCTCCATGCCTTTATAAAACCACGATCCCCAAGCTCACATTCAGTAACTTTTTTTACTAAACGAGTCATGAATGCTACTCCTTCGTCAATATGGACAACTAGTCGATCGTCTTCAATGAGAGAAAAGTGACGCTTAGCTAACTCAATGGTGACTTTGTCCAACTCCACAACCTAAACACAAGAAGACAAAAAGAAAAAGTTGTCAGGTCTCCGATAAAAATGGGAAACTCTTTCTATATTTAACTGCATTCGCATAAATCCCGTCTATCAGTGTTATTCATATCCTAGGAAAGCATGCAAATGGTCAGAAAAGAGATACCTCAACTAATTAGGGTTTTCATTAAGGGTTTCCAAGATTTTCTAATTCTTGAAGTCATTGATTTTGAAAGTTGACATCTATGCATGAGTTTCATGAAAACTATATTTGAACATATGACTGGAACAATCATCAGTTTAGTCAAAACAAATTCAGTAGTTGTTAAAGTAAGCAATAACCACACAAAAAGAAACACAAACATTCCCCTATCAACAAGGAATGAACACCGGACATACATGACCAACTTGAACATCGTAGGAACTTATTAGGTTAAACCGCATGAACCAGAAAAGAAAACCATCAGATCCCTCGACGGTATAGACCCCATTTTGTTCCTTTGTAGTACCTCCCTTAACCTCTTGAACCTACCCTATATCAATCCTGTTACTATCCCATAATTTCCAACTCACCTGAATATTAAAAAAGGGAAAATGGTGATACAAGAAAATGGGAAGTGTGCAAGCACCGCCACCAATCACAAGCGCCCGAAATCTTTTCTTGTCTTTTAGTGCATCTGAAATCGTCCGACCAATCAGGGGCAGCCCAGCTATAATTGGCGGAAGATATTTGTGAAGTAAATGGGAATAATCGGGGTAACGATTAGGGTTTTCAAGATCTACTAAATTTACATTTGTATTTTCGGGACACGAGTCCTCCTTTTTTAACTTTTTGTTGCACTTGTCATCCCCATTTTTTACCAAAAAATCTCTAACTCCATGAGAATACAAAAAAGTGGTTTCCATTTTTCGTTTTCTTATCGGAACAGGATGAATACCAGGAATTTTATCAGAAGAACATTTCTGTTGAATAATTAAAATTTCGTGTCCATGTTTCTCATCTGAAATTCGATTGATGTTTCTATTTACATTGATATCATTGTGTGGTAATTTCCCTCCCAGTTTTCCTAAATCTAAAGCGGATGACGAAGAAAAAGTAGGAATTTCAGAAGCTGTTTTCTCGCATTCTTCCCGTTTTCTTTTCTCTTCTTTATTATCTCCGATAGAATGACAAAACTTAATCCGTTCAGTGTCTCTTTCTTCATTAGTTTCAGCTTCTAGGTCTTGTAACAACGTCTCGACCAATGAAATTGGATTTGTTGCGACATTTTTGTACCCGTACATGTTTCCGTTTCCGTTTCCAGTCTCATAAACGATTCCATTTCTCTTATCCCCAATTGACCCAAACACAAGAGGAACTTCACTCTGAATTAAATTCGGCATTCGTTTAAAACGAAGCCGACGACAAAAAAGAGTTTTCTTTTTTCTGAGGTTCACAATTTGAGTTTTGTCAACCCTATCCTCTTGTTCTCGCTCTCCCTCTCCCTCTCCCTCTCCCTCTCCCTCTCCCTCTCCCCCTCCCCCTCCCTCTCCCTCTCCCTCTCTTTCTCCCTCTCCCCTTCCCTCTCCCCTTCCCTCTCCCTCACTCTCTCTGCATTCATCTCGCCTTCTATTTCTTCCTCTCTTCCCTCCCTTATCCCCCTCTTAGCCTCCCACGTCTCCCTCCTCTCCCTTCCATTCCTCCATCTCCACATCCTCTACGACCATTTTTTTGGTAAAAGGCGACACCGCCTCCTCCAGCACCACTTTCCTTTTCACGTTATCCACAAAGTTGAGAAAAGGCATCACTCAAGAATCTCCCTCTACACTGCCACGTGGCGCAAGCCCAATCACCAGCGATTGTATTGCCTCTTTTGAAATAGGTTCGTCTGCTAGGGAGGATTTTCCAAGTGCCACGTGGCAAAGCCAAAATGATAAGCTGGCACGTGTGAGCACAAGAGAGGAGCTCCCATTGACGCCCTTAGATCGGTACACCCAATCATGCTCACTGCCACGTGGCACCAGGATAACGGCACACGTGTGAGTAAATGGCCGGTCGGAGGGAGCATCAGCATCAAGTACGGTCACACGGAGAAGGGGAAGAGGACTCTCCAATCCGTACGAGAAAGTATGGCAAAGTGAAGGCTGAAAGTCGATCATGATGTCATCGGAAGGAGAGAGAGAGGGCGACATAGAAGCAGATTTAGCACAGAGAGACCTTTTTGGCTTTCTCATTGGTGTGCTAAATAGAGTAATGAAGTCAGGAAGCGAGTGTTAAAACCACAATTGGCAAATCTATATGGCTACCGAAGGTCAGAAAAAAACCTTGAATTGTTGTTCTCAGACAACTGCTGGCACCGAAGATGAAGAAGATGCAGCAGTAGTCATCTTAGAACAAATCAAGAGAGGAAGCTTCTATAAATACCAATGGCTGAATAGCAACTTTGACAGAGTGTAACTTTCAAACAAAAGCTTGAATGGTCCTGAAAATTTTCCACAACGAAGAAAGCATACAAAAGAACACACACAAAAATTTCAATCAATTCCGCTGACAAACGTGTGAGATATGAAGAGATGAAATTACATAAAACTGAGTGTACAGTTTTCATATCATTTGTTCCTAAAAATCAAATTCACTAAGTCCTACTTCTATACACCGAAACTACACTAAGCTGTACGGAGGCATTCCAGCCGTACATCTAACATTCTATCACAAATATTTACACCGAACTTCAGACAACGTAAAGTGATAATGATCTAGTCACGCCTCGTCACTATTTGTTGGCGGCGGCTGTCAGCGGTCCGATTAGAGGATTTGGCACCGTAGAACTGACTTCACGAAGTCCCGTGGTCCAGCCGAATTTTTGTACGTCCACGGAGGACATACTCACGCATTATCCCAAGTGACGACGCGTGTCCTAAGTGTGAATGAACCGTGAACTCCCAACTTCACTGTCACACTAATTTTGGTAAGTACTAAACCGAACTCAACCAAAAATAGCTTAAGTCCTGAACAGCTCTCTCTCATAGCTGAGGCATAGAGAGGACTAAAGCTTTTTAAAAACAACACTCCCCTAAAGCTTTAGACTCTACTAGTCACTAAGTCCACATGCGTCTCTACAGAACTTCAATTTGGGAGTAGGTAAGGGTTTTGTCATCATATCAGCCACCATTTGCTCATCCGGTAAAAAACTCAACTTCAAAACTTTTCCCATCATCTTTTCTCTTACAAAGTGTAGCTTGATATCAATGTGCTTACTCTTACAGTGATGACTTGGATTAGATGCAATAACGATTGCTGCCTGATTATCACACCACACTATCTGTGGTCCAGATTGCATAAAGAGAAGCTCTTGGAGAAGAGACTTTACCCAAAGTAACTCTTTAACTGCCGAGCTGG
>JBBHKE010001230.1:157397-194230 GCA_037447655.1 Zygnema cylindricum
GTCAGTGTGAGTCTTTTATGAACCGGTGAACGTGTCTGTTTCTTCCGTAAAGTGTTCTGTTTATAGTACCAATATAAGATCTACGAAATTAATACCGATGACTTACTCACGGTGGGTTTTGGAGGGGGTACCGATGCAGATAAAGGTTGAATCTCTAAGTGTCCGATCATTTGAGTCCATCCAATGTACATCAAATTTGTATCAGAAAAGACCATTTCACCCGGTCTATAAAGTGTCTTGTATCGCATCTAGAATATAACCATGATATTTGTCTTGTGAAATGCCTTCTTTGTCTGTGCAAGTGGCCAAGTATTTTCTGAGTGTGACTGGTTGAATTCAATATTTTATTTTTTTCTGTTAATACAATACCACATCCTTTTCATAGCAAACTCCGAGAAGACCTCTGTGACCTCTGTGCCTATGTGACCTTCTGAGGGCCACGTACTTAAATACTCTATACGTCCTTATATTAAGTGGCAGTTTCCCTACTCTAGCAAATCATTAATGTTGCGGCTGGTGTTAACTTTTGATAGGCATTGGTCAAACAACGCCAGTGGATGATGTTCCAAAGCTATACAATACCATTTCCTGCAATTAATAATACCTACGCCCTATTGGACGGGATCAATACTGTGGCTGCGGAGGTCCATGTCTTCGATTTCGGCGCAAAAAGAATGATGTTTGACATGCAAATGAGCGGCATCCGGAGGTAAGCTTTCGTTGGAAGAACCTATTTCACCTTTTGTTGCGTTGAACGGTTTTTTTTGTTGTCAATTAAAATCTTGAACAAACTGGTGGAACCACTTCTTTAACTTTGAAGTCTAAAAAATGAATCAATATGAGAAAGTGATTCCATGCAAATCCTTGCAAGTGTTCTCACACTTGAATGTGTCTTTCGTGTCTGATATTGTGCAGAAACATCCAATGCGGAACCCCCACAAGGTAAATCTCGAAGACCTCCTCTTTAACCGTCTAGCGTTCCAAATTTGTGGCTGATGTCTGGCTTTTTGTGATGATTATGAAGGGTTTTCCTGGTCTGGTTTTGCTGCACAGCAATTTTTTATGGTGGTGGTGGTGGTGTTGTCGGTGGTGATGTTGTTGACGATGATGATGGTTTGTCCTAAGAGATGTTTGTATGAAAGTTTGCTTGGAAACTGTATGAATTTCTCATGGTATGGTTCCATGCGTATAATTTGTGGAGGTGTCATGAAATTTCCTCCTAGGAATTTTTTTGTTCCATGACGCAAGTCCGTTTGAAGTTTTCGCATGTTGGTGAAAACTTATCACACTGGTGAAGATGATGGCGTTGTCAGGCAAGTTTTCTGACGACATTTTTTTCTGGCTTTGCCTCTTTTGCAGGAAACCTAGGTAAACACTTTTTATTGAAGTCTTACACTTGTAAATCAGAAGAGATCTGTTGGGCGTGTTGACATAACTTGGTTGGGGTCCAAGTTTCTAATTGATTATTTATAACCCGTGTGATTGGATAAGCGCGTTCCATGCCTATCCAATTTGTAGCCTTTAGTACATTTTAGCCTCAATAGTGTAGATCCCATCAATTTTTGACCCAGTTTGGGGAATTTGTGCTTTGTTCTTTTCCCCAATAGGAGTACATGTACAGCTTCGTGCTGAGCAAAGGGGGTTATAACGTTTAAACTTGTAGGAAAGGATTGTAATTTTTATGTTGTTTGGGCTCCTATGAGTAATAAGAAAATAGTTCGAATTCTGACCAGATTTCAATTTCCTTGTCATTGAGATTAATATGGAATGGAAGTCTTCTTATCCTGTTCATACATGTGTTAGTTGTTATCCATTCTTGTCAACAGTGGTATGTATTTGCAAGTGAAGGGACCTAAAAGGAACTTATTTGGCGGTTAGTGGTACGGTTGCAACTTAGGCAGTACGGCGCTAAGTTTTACAGGAAAACGACAGAAAAAGAACCCTTACCTACTGAAAATCAGACTACTTTGATCCTCCAAAGTAGGAAAAAAACTTTAATTGAAGCGCTTCTATTTTTTAAGCTAATGTTGAATAAAAGTGTGATACCGCAATACATTCAAAATTGCAGTTTTGCACTTATACAGCTAAGCAAAAACACTAAAATGTGATGTGTTTTCAATGTGTGAAACCGACCTAGGGCCGTTACTATCTTTTTTAGTTTTATATAATACTAATCCTTATACAAATTATAGACCTTTGTTCGTCCGTTTAAAAATCTGTGAATAGCCCGCCTTTCTGTTCGTTGGCACCTGTAAACGGCGTGGCCCCTGGCCGACGTCAACGAACAGGTAACTTTGTCCCTCGGTCCATATCAGCAAACGGAAGCTACGTCGGCAAATGGGTAGCGTTGTCTCTCTGCTAACGTCAGCAAAGGAACTTTCAAAGTACTCCCTCGACCGTCAGATCTTGGCTGCTTGATCCTGTCAATGAATTAAGATAAAGCCGCCACGTGCACTAAAGAGGTTTCAGCCGTCAATCCTTCGTTCGTGACCGTCCGATTATAGGATGCTGGCAGTTCAGAATAGGGTTCATAACTCTAATATGGTGCCATTTTAAATAGGGTAGTGCATGGAATGTCATAGCTGTACTATTTTTGTACTTTTTCAAGTAGAAAAGTACATAAAAAATATTCACGATGTCCCGTGGTCGCGCTAACATGTAATTGCGTAAATATTTTCCGGCATACGCGGATGTCAAAAAAAACGCGACGGCGTTCGATTTGAACAGTTTCGTACATGCACATATTTTAGTGTGGATATATTATGCGCCGAAATTTTTTACAAAGCAGTTTACAAATTAGAGTTAATGATAAATTAGAACAAAAGTTTTTTTGGAAAAAACTGAAATCCCCAATTAGCGTAAATAACGCTAATTGTTTCATTACGCTATCTATTGCATTACGCTAATAGCGATTCACGGTGTACTAAGGGTGAAGTTCCATTATACGTTTCTGTAAATGTACGGCAAACTCTTCAGAGTGGGTCGATTGAGGCTAGAATTCCATTAGACGAAAAGTGTGGTCCGTTACTGGACGCCGTACAAGTTCGTACAGATTCGTACCACGCCGTACCTTAATTTTTTTTTGTCAGACGAAATATAGTTACTGGAAAGCTGTCGGGAAGCTCCAATGATGTAGGCGTACTTACTGGCCGTTGGATATTCCACTTTTTCAGATCCGCGAAGCAATCACGCACATCATCCAGTGTGACGATACTCTCCTCGCGAGGAGAGTTGTACGATACTAGAGGTGTACCATTGGTACACGTGAAAAAGCAAAAAAATATACGCTTTGAACAATCGATCACAGGTCTACACCTCGTAAAAGCCATGTGCCTACGTCGTACGGTCCATGTGCCGCCTGCCACGCTGGATGCAGGTGAGCCGAAAATATTTTGGCACGCTCCGTCTGACATCCACTGACATTCAAAGTTTGCCCCGTCTTTTTGCCATTCCGTTTCGAAATTTTGATTTTCGTTTTCAAAATCAAAAATCTGGCCGCAAACTTTACGTACGAATCATTAACTACCTTTGGTCGTACAGATATTTCGTTTTGACTTTCCGTTTGAAAATTTTCTTTAAGATTTTCAAATCTAGACTCTAACCTACATGGCGCTAATCATAATTGAGGAAGGCTTGTTACTAACCCGACAAAATGGAATAGTCTTCCAGTAAACGCTGCCAGTAGAGTTTTCCGTACATTTACTGGGACCGCCTAATGGCATTCTACCCCGAGTCGATGTTCCATCACAGTAGAGTTTTCCGTACATTTACTGGGACCGCCTAATGGAATTCTACCCCGAGTCGATGTTCCATCACGTAGAGTCTGTAAGCCACGTGTTCTAAATTGATTGGATCCACGCAAGCTACGATCCGATATTGAATATCTTTCATATTTTTAGCACCGACAAACTTAACTTCAAATCTTGACTTGCGTACCATGTACCTGCGTACGAAGTAATCGTACGACAAAACTTTTATACTTTTTGCAGACGCCAATCTGTACGCCAACTCATTTTTTAGGGTTTCAGTTTTCGAACATAATGAAAGTCCTTTGAGAGAAATAGTGTGACGAACAAAAGTTACCGAAAATAGCGTGATGAGGGAATGTTATAAAATTTCGTTTTTATTTGCGGTTATATTTTGGAAAGCGCGTGTCATGTGCAAATTTTAAGATTTTTCGTTGGTTTTCCATCATGACACGTAGCTTAATCGTCCACCGTGTTACGCTTTTTTTTTTATGTTATCTGCCAACCCACCTCCTCGAGGTGGGTTGACGGTGGCGAACTCGTAGCAGATGAACATCCGACGGCCAGTATTACCTCCAAGACCTTCGGAGAGTATCGAAATCTCTGTAATGTTGTTTTTCTTATAAAACAAAATAGGCGGTACGATTTAATACGGAGGGCCGCAGATTTCTGTAAACTACGACACTTTTCGCCTAATGGAACGTCACCCTAAGACGTTTTGATTAACACGATAGGACACGGTCCATGCGCATGATAAAGGGGCATGATAAACAGACAGGATAAAAGAGGACACGGTCCATGCCCCTGTAACGGGCATTGATTTACTAATACTTAATTACTTATATAATATAAGCGCGAAGTGTTGTCTGTCTGTCCTTCCGCAACTTATTTTCCTTTTTGCGGGCAGTCAGCTGTTTTTTCTGGCCGCCTCCAGCATCAGTGATTGGTTACGTGAGTGTTTTGCAGTCATTATTTTTTTATCGGGCAATCGGTTATTATTCTTTTGTCCAGTGAGTCTCACAATTTTCACGACGCTTCTGATTGGCTGTGTGATTTCCGGTCAATCAATATGTTTTTTGCCCATAGCACGTCGTGCGTAGTGTACCACTGTGTAAAATTTAATACCCAAATTGCGAATAATCAACTATTTTGTTTACATGGTCTTCGTACAGTCGTACACTTTTACTTCAATGAAGAAAAAAAAAATAGTCGTCGGCCCTTATTCGACCAAGCACGGTGGTGACCGATTGTCGTGAGCTACGAGATTTACCTCCGCGCCACCCGGGGCACATTGATGATATTTGTCGTTCCGACCTTTAGTGTGGATTTGTTTTAGGTTTTGGGCCAACGGCCCAGTTTGCTTTTAGAGTTTGTGTATAGCGTTGTTCTTTAGTGCTATTGTAGTTTGGTTTTGGTTTTTGTTTTAGTTTTTCTTGTTTTTAGTGGTTTTGTGTTTACTGTTGCTTAGCTAATGTAGTTTTTGTTCTTTTGAGTTTTTACTAGTGTAGCCTTTAATGGTGGTATTTTTTTTTTACATTTCCAATCACTTTTTGTACATCGATGGTTTAACCATCGCGATTTTGATAATAAAATCTTCTTCTATTTTCAATAATATAATAATTCCCTAGCTACAGTATTGGTCAAGTAAACCCTAATCCTAGGTTTTTCCGTCGCTTTTTGTCAATAATATTGCAGCAGGAAGTCTTCTGTGTGGCCTAATTATGGTTAGAGATTTGGGGGATCCAGATCCTATTTATGAATAAAAAAGATTCTGAAGCCCCTAGAGTTGACACCAGCTAGATAAAAAGTCCAAAAGTGAAAAAAACTGACGTCTAGCGTCAACCCACTTGACGATACTTTGCCGTTTAATTCTTAGATGTAATTTGGCAGCATGGTAGAGCAATGAATAACTTTATTCATAATTACGAAGTCTGTCTTTTACGAAAACAATCAAATTTTGTACATGAAATGATTGAAAGTACACATTTTTCCAAAATGTTTGTACAATATATGTACCTTCTTGTAATTAGAGTAAGTTACATGTTCTCCGTATCACCTTAATGGACTTTCGTCTTTTCATCGTTCGTGTGCTCTCAAACATAGTTCAAAAGTAGGCATTTCTATTGTAGGTCTTTTGTCGGCGCCTTCATCGTAAGTTGTGTTATGGGCTTTTCATGTGATCGTCTTAAGTCACTACTTTGATCAGCGACCGTCCGATTGTCCAAATCTGACGATAGTCCTATCGTAAGTTGTGTTATAGGCTTTTCATGTGATCTTCTTAGATTTCTATTTTGATCAGCGACCGTCCGATCGTCCGAATCTGACGGTTTAAATAAAAAGTCGCTCAAGACTCACATAAAAAGATTTTTTTGTCCATTTTTTTTTTCAAATTTAGACATGACGTTTAATTCTCTATCGATCTATGTGCAACTCAACCCTGTTACTATTTTATTTCATTTTGCGGCATAGTTGTTCAAATAGCGCGATTTTTTCTTTTTTTCGATTGAAACGTATAATTCGTGACTTTTGAAATAATCGTAAAAAAACGTGTACTGTAAACTGAAACTGAAAATTTACGGAAACCTGTAAACAAATTACTGTAACTGTACATTTTTTTACAGATATGTACGGAATAAAACGGAAAATATGCGTCGTACTTATTGGTACTTCCTGTTCAGTGAACTGAACAAAATACCACGGAAGCTGTATGTTATATAATCGAAAATGTACGGACATTTTTGAAAAGAGACGTTGAACGTCACAATAATTTCGCGCATTCAGTTTGAAATTTGTACGGGCGTCTTCTTCAATTTTTTTGAAAGAAGACCCCATGGAACATTGAAAACGAAACCGCGAGGAAGCCGCTTCCCCATATCTTACCCTCCTCCCACCCAAGCTTTTTACTATCCTCGCCTCTAGACTTCGATAAAAGCAATCATGCCCAGAAATCGAGGAGAAGAGTGGGAGCACGTGAAGGCTGCAGACGGTGGGATTCTTCTGGCCAACCGATTATGCATCTGTATTTATTATTAGGCTCGGACAGACTAAATTTCATAAAGTTTTACCTTCGTGGCATTCGAACCCGGGTACGTCAAGTGCGCAGCGTATCCAAAAGTGAACGACCGGACTACCAGTTGGTGAAGAAGTTCTAATACGAACAAAGAGTGTGATAAAAATATAAAGAGTTTATTGTTTGACCGCTCATTTTACGGGAAAAACTTGCAAACTGCGCTATATGTAATAGTTTTTTGTTTTTTTTTGTACGGAGTAGTACGGAAGGAAATTCATTAACGATTTATTACTATTTGATCAAAAGGTTCAATCCGTTTGTTACGTATAATTCATCGCGTACGGTACGTTCGCACTAATCGTCGTGAACAACTATGTTTTGCGGCCAATACAATATGGGTCTTAAGGGCATATTGTATATTTTGCGTACAATAGGCATATTGTATGGGTGTACTTTCAACTACTTTTGAACTATGCTCTCAAATCTGCGAGGATAAAAGCCGAAGCTTAACAACTAATTCTACGACAGATTTTACGATTGATTTTAGCATCGACTTTCGATTCGCCGTACGATTGACACAAAATCGACGGCGGCCGACAAGTAACGGCAATTGTAATCGATCGGCGCGAAGTCGTCAACAAGCCAAACGCCGCACGGACAGACGTCAACGCCCGCCAGATGTTGGCAGAAAAGACGACGTCGAGAGTCAACCAAGTGTTGACGTACGTCAAGGGTTCCAAAAAGTCGGTGGTGGCACCGCCGGCTCGCAGCTAGATAAAAGGACGTCTCACTCCCTTCCGCTTGGAACCAGAATACAACCGGTAAACACAAGAGGGGGAAATTGGGAGAGGAGAGAACGAGAAGGGAAAGTGGAGAGGGAGAGGGAAAGGGGAAGGAAGAAATTGAGAGAAAACAAAAAGGACAGGGAAAGAGTGAAATACGTGAGAAAAGCCAGCTATGTTTCCCAGTAATGGCTCCTGGTCTACAGCCCTGGCCATGGCCATGGCGGTAGCTGTCTTGTTGAGTGAGAGAGGGAAAGGAGCTCTCGGTCTAGCCACCGACATTTTTAAGTCTCCCTGCCCTCCCATCGTGAACCCTGGTATGCCCTCTACATTTGCTCTCTTGACAGTAGTTTTTTTATTTTTTGCAATCCAGATAGAGAACTAAACCACGTGTACCAATTTTTCCCTTGTGCAGATTACCGGCTTTGGAGCTCACCTGCCACGTGGCCCAATAGCGTGGTACCTGGAGTCAGTAAAGGAGTGAATCTGGACGCTGTAATTCCTTGCGGCGTGGCAGTGCTCTTGGACTTACCAAATATTACCGTTGGGGTGCTTAAAATCCAGGGCCTTCTCAGGTATTGTTATATGCTCGGGAAAGGACAGTTCAACTTGTTATTCAATCCCTTCAAATTTGAAGTTTCCTTGAAAATATTTTTTGATTTTTTTTTCTTTGGCTAACTGGAACTTTTGCCTTGTGTAATTGGCAGTTTTCAAGATGACACAGATCTCCCTCAGATCTACGTGAAGGCTCGCCACGTGTTGGTCGAAGGAAAGCTTTCCATCGGATCTTTCAAAAAGCAATTCAGCCAAAAGGCCACCTTTGAGCTTACGCCTTCCCCTAATCGGGACCAATTGAAATTCACCAGTTTCCCTCCGGCAAACTCATCAAATCCACACTTCATCGGTCACAAAGCCTTCGCTGTGGTACGTCGTATTTGTTCGCCGGAGTCCGCCGATGCGGTGCATGATTGTAGATTTGTAGAGACCAGAGCATGTTTGTATGTTGCTTAGCTGACCAAAATACACGTGGCATGCAGGTGGGAGGCCAGGTGGACTTGCACGGCATGCCAGGCGGCAGCAATACACCTTCGTGGTGCCAGCTGGCAGCCACGGCAGAGGCAGGATCCAAATCAATTGTGGTAGACAATCCTCTCGCCCTCCAATGGCCGGTGGGAGGCGTGATTGTGCTGGCCACCACCGACTACGATTACAGCCAATCTGAACAGCGAATCATCATCGTTATTAGCGTATAGAAATTATTAGTGTAAAGAAAAAATTAGCGTCATTCATTCTAATTTAGTGCCAGGAGACGTGGCAGATTATGGTCCACGTCCTTAAATAGTATAATTTATTCTATTTAAGATATCAATGTGAAAATTTTGGGGTGCCGATATAGAGTACATAAGGCTAATAACGATTCACGGTGTAGCGCATTTCTGTCCGTATAATACGTACAAAAGCAGTAAAATAGGCGTAGTGCGCAAAGTGGGCATATCATACGTTTTTTATTTCTAGCCTTTAGGCATAGTTATTCAAAACGCATTTTACGCACGATTCGAACGAGCGTACAATACGTAGAAATTGGAGAGGCCGATTTGAAAAAATCGTAAAAATAGTTAATGAAATTTTCCGTACAAATCCGTACATATTAACAAATTTGAATTGAACATATGTCGTAATTTGTAAGGTTGAGTGGTAGAAAATGTTTTTGAATCATGATAGTATTATACCTCTCACATGCATTGAAATATCTAATCAACTGGTTACGGATGTCACTCGCTAGGACCGCTGAACCTGGTTCAAACCCCATGCAAAGTTTTCTTTTGTCATAATAATATTGTCTGTCTGTTTCAGACAGGCTGCCATGGCCTTCTCTCTCTACCTGTCTACTGCCGTGACGTCAGTAATGGCGTCTTCCTTCGAGATTTGCTTTCAATTGTAAAAGTTTTCATAGAGGCTTCTTTTCGAAAATTTGAAGAAGACGCCCGTACACATTTTGATCTTACGGCGCGCAAATAGTGTGACGCCGCGGAATTTTCCGTAGACGTGACGATAAATTTCTGTACATATCCGTGTACATTATGTCCATTTTATTGAACAGCAAGTACCGATACGTGCATCGAATCTTTTCGTCAACTTCCATACAAACGCCGTAAAAATCCGTACAGTTACCGTAATTTGTCTATAGGTTTCCGTAAATTCCCAGTTTCAGTTTACAGGAGACGTTTTTTTGCGATTTTTTGAAAAGTCACGTATAATACGTAGAAACTGGGAAAAAGGAAAAAATCGTACGATTTGAACAACTAGGCTTCTAGGGCTTTGGGAATAAGGTTTGGAAAAATATCATCAGTTGCAAAATTCAGAAGGCTAATTAAGGGTTTGTGCCCGCCCATGTAAGTGCAGCTTAACGATGTAGCTTTGTCTTTTACTGGATATTCTCCGTAGTAATTTTAGGGTTGCTTCCCAATGCCCGAAAATGAGAGGCTACACCGCGAATCGTAATTAGAGTAAGGAAATAATTAGAGTAAAAAAACGAAATATAATAATTAGAGTTATTAACTCTATTTTGGGTAATCAACCCTTTTTAAAAAAAATTTACTCTAATTTATCAATAACTCTAATTTGGGCATAAATTTGGGCGTTACACGAATTGTACAAAATTTGACAAAACGTACAATTTCACGTCATTATGACGTTTGCAATACGCGGTTTGTTAAAACGCAGTTACATGATAACGACCTGTATTAAATCATTAAATTACTTTTTTACTTAATAAATTACAGTTTTGCACCGTGAGACACCGACCGTACGCCACACTATTAAAACGACACTGTATTAAAGTTATTAACGCTCATTCAAAAAGTACCTTAAATAATGTAAAGAATAGTTTAGTATAATAAACTCTATTTATTGTGATAGAGTCAAAAATTGGGGTGACAGAATTAGAATAGATAACTCTAATTACGATTCGCGGTGTACTTCATTATGTCACGGTTGTAGATGCTACATAATTTTGTGACTGTTAAAAACAGTACACAATGAATCGCTATTAGTATTTAGAAATAATTAGTGTAAATGAACAATTAGTGTTATTAACTGTATTTGGGTTCAAAAGCCTAACGCCAAGAAAACATCAACAATAGTTTATACATCTAACACTAATTTAGATATACATTCCCATAATGTAGTCGCTATTGGCATCATTCCATAGTCTACTTTTGAGCATGTGAGAACACGTTAGTGTAATTTTCCCTCATCTTTTATTCCTAAGAATCAAATATGAGGGCGCTTTTCCATGGCAACGCCAGTCATCTCCGCATCTCCACGTCATTGTCAAACAATTTCTCTAAACGTTTGTGCGTAAAAATAAGCAATTTTAGTACGGAATAACATATTTCTTACACTACACAATTTAAAGATTGCCTAAGTTAGAGTCATCGATGCTAATTAAACTGTCCGAAAATTATATGAACGTGACGAAAAATAGAATTTTCAATTCTATTTCAGATTCGTGATTTAAAATTCGAGGGCGCCGAGATGAAGCTATTAACATTAATAGCGATTCACAGTGTACTGTAAACGTCAAATTTGTTTGATTGTGAAGTTACAGACGCCTACCTTTTTGTGTCATTGTGATGTCATACGGATTTTTTATCAATAAACTCGATATGTGTGGTATATGTACGAGTCGCAGATAAATTACATGATGAAAAACGATAAGTTTAAACGCAAGATATTTTCTTAACAAGGTTCAAACAAACAATTTACCCAAACACGTTTAATGTTTATAAGGATATGAGTTTGTGTAATTCTGTGACCTCCATTGGTACACAGGATGTCCAGCTTATGTGAAGCCTATAGGATAGTATATGCACTTTTGAGTTTGACAATAAATAAGTCCCACCCTAGGACGCAAAAACTATGACTGACTACACCCCTGTGTAGCTTGGACTCCCCTGAGTCCGTTGCAAAAAGAATCACTGAATTTGCTCACCTGAGCATTAAGTTATGGCTGTTCAAAGACAGCATATTTGTATAGATGGCCTCTGGGAGAGAGAGGACTTTTCAATATTTTTCTAAGTCCTGAAAAACTCCTAATAGCAATTCTAAACCAATCAAAAACGAGTACCCTAATTATCGTACATACAAAGTACAAAAGCCGCCGTACTTTATGTACGGAAATATTCGGCACCACTCCCGGTCTACCACGTGGCTAATAGGTCAACGTCATTCTGTCCTTTTTTCTCTTCCGGCATCCAATAGGATGATGCCATGTGTCGTTTCCTCCCATTTTGCCGAACTTCTCCCAGATAGGTTTTCCTTCCGGCATCTCGGTACTCATGCGTGCCGTCCGTTCTTTTACGGCGACCGATTTCAGCCGTTGGATCCGACGGCGCGCCGAATAAATGTTGACCGTTGAATTTCACCGGTCAATGTTCTGTGTTGACAGTTGAATTTCGACGGTCAACATTCCGTGTTGACCGCGTGAAATTCGTTCTCGCTTTGTGAACCGTCGATCGCAACATTTAATTTCGTCCGTTGAAAATTAAATGTTTGTTTCAATAATTTCGTGCGGTACTGCATTTCGTGCGGTACCACACGTTCCATGTAGCGTTTTGTTTCCTAGGATGTTAAATGGAATATGCGGTAGATATAACCTTAAATCAATATCAAATACAAAGTATGTTACGTTTCATCAAGACCTAACGGATAAGGCGGATGCCTAGGCCGTACGGTTCTTCTTCGGAGGAGACAGGATCAAATCTTGTCTATGGCATTGTTACTTTTGCAAGAGCCATATCTCATGTCTATCTTCTCATCTGTCTAAGGCAGACATGGCTGCCAGTCAGTTCTCAGTGACTACGACAAGTATGAGAAATGTAGGACCCAAAAAGATAAAATATAAAATACCATTTTTCAACAGTTTTATTTCTTGTTATACACAAATCTTATTAGTTTGATGTGATTATTATTTTTCTCGGCGACGATAATCGATACCGAATTGATACCGAATTTGTGATTTCTAATATCCAAAGTTGAGGGTGGTCCTTATCTTCTTTAATGTTGTAGTTTTGTCTTATATCTATAGTATCTAATATCGTTATAAACCCTCTTTTTTGATGTTGTATAATCAAATGAAAATGCCCGTGATTGAAGTTTTTTGTATCCATTTTGACATTTTGATAGAATTAAGGTTTGAAAGGCTAAAAACTGGAAATTCAAAGTAGTTTAAGCATGAAAAACTTTTAAAGAAGCGTAAAATTTAGTCTTATATATTGTAATAGGATTTCCAACATCGCAAAAAATCCCATTTCTTAGAACCAATTTCAGCCACACATTCCACACATTGGAAAATACACATCTATATTGGAAAGCAATTACATAAGGATAAACTTTACACTAGAAGAAGCTTTTGCCCACATAACATTAGCGTAGTCTCTTGCCCTCGTGGCTCAACCCTTATTTTAAAGTGTTTTCCACTACTCTCCACTTTTAAATAATTCTATCTCTTCACTACTAAAATACTAGTTAGTTAGTAAGAGAACTCAGTGCAAAATGCCATTGCTCCAATTTGGTATTATCGCTCAATACCAAGAACAGTCAGGATTACCTCAAATTTTTCCAAAGGAAAAGATACATACTTTTCTTTTAGACTTCACCAATTATCTATCATCTTCTTAGACTAGCCAGGCCACAGTCAACGCTCCGTTTCAACAAGCTTTTATCTAGGCTAATCATTGATCAGTTAGGACTCAGACTGACTTATGCAAAAACGTGTGAAATCTCTTACTAACTACCTAGCATTTTACTAACCAATCAAACGTTACGTTTCACAACGTAACAAATACGTGCAAAAGTGCGCGCCAAATGAAACGCAACTTTGCACGATCGTGTGTCACAAATTTCGCACTCGAAACTACCTACAAAATTCCATTAAGTAAAAGTGACATTTCGTACTAACATTTGTACGAAACTAACCATCGTGAGTACTAAACGACTAAATGTTTCATTAGTGCTTTATGAAACGTATACGCAAAATTTCGGTATTAATTTGACCCTAAACCCGTTTTAGTGATACCCACTTGTTAGTTTGACCCAGCGTTGTCACCTAAATGTACCCACCACGATATCTTTTGAAATAAAACTCCAAATTGCGCGATTCTTTATTGGACGTCTACCAAATTCATAACTCTATATTTGTAACCTTTAAATACCTATTTACAACCAAGTTTGATACACTATTACAGTTTTATCATCCCCTCTTTATTTTTAACTAACCTCAATTAAAACACATTTCATTATCAAAACGGGACTTCTATATTATTATCCCTCCAATACCTTTGTAAAAACTCAGAATTTATATCTTCTAAAGTTATCTTATATTTTGGCCTTCCTAGATAATGTACTTGCCAAAAAATAGTATTGCCGACCCTGAACCGTTGACCAACCCAATCTATTACCCATCCGTGGACTTCAGGTTCTATAATTATTGAGGGATCCAATTCCAATTCTCCTTCAATTGGTCGAAAATTTGCTAAGTTCAACTAGCTGATGTGTATCAATGAAGGAATTTTTGTTGAAGGCGCAAAGTCCAATTTGGCAGCAACTGACGGTATCATCTCGATTATAATAAATGGTCTAATGTAAATAGGACCAAATTTCCTTGTAGGATTCCATTGTCCCTCGATCTTCCACCTGTAACGAGTAATAGAAAGCCTAACGTTGTCACCTGTGTTTACCACCGAATCATGCTGATTGCGGTTAGCATTTAATTTTTGCCTCCTTTGTGCCTCAACTAATGCATCTCGGACTGTTTTCCAAACTTTTTGCATGTATTCGCCAAATTCTGTTCTAGAACCCCTAATCTCTTGAGTGACCCTTGTTATTTGTTGTCCATAGCCTATTTCAGCCATGGACTACACTCGGAAGCACCACAGACTACCCCTCAAACAACTGTGTTTCAAACAACACAGATTACTCCAGAATAAAAAATCCCCTATTAACTGCACTTATAGGCAGTATACTATAGACACTGTAAACTCCCAAAGTTATAGCCAAATCCACCGAGGGATCCAAAAAATATAAGCTACAGAGTTTCCAAAAATATCTGACAGCTTTACAAACCAATCACTTTGACTTCTCACAAAATCTCACAGAGATAACACAATAGAATGAAACTGCACACACATATATATTCTCTATCATAGAATAACTTCACAAAGTTTCACATGAAAACACCAAATAGAGTGATCACACCAATAGGTGAAAGATGCAAAAAAAAATCTGCCATTGCTTTGATAAACTTGACTACGATACGCAAAGTATTCTAAGTCCTACAAGTTATACTCAGAGTGTTCACTACTGAGTGTACAGAGGCATACTAGCCGTACGGGATCTACCATCTACCTAAACTACTGTAAGTATACCCGAATAGTTGGAGGTATGTTAGACTGAACAAATCTAAACTAACAAACTAATTAGCAAAAAGACAAACCTATGTTGTACATAATATTTACACCGACATCCACACAATCTTCCTACGTCAAAAACCAAGCTAACACTAAGTAACCAAAAAACAAATATCATTACTCAAAATCTATACTATTCATATTATCCGTAGCTGCGACAGCTGCTTTGTCCGTACGGATCATATCAAATTATCCGGAGCTGCGTTGACTTGTCTGCATCGCAGGTGCTCCGTACCGGCGGCGTCAACTTATCCAAAATAACTGCAACGCAAAATAACTGCAGTTGCGTTGTCCTGTCTGCGTCGCAATTGCGCCGCACCGACGATGCCTATTTCAACATTTCGTTTACTCCACATCGGATTGCTTTGCGATCCGCCGTCCATTTGTCAATGCTTGTACACGCCACTCAATGAGTCTTTTACATCACTTAAATTATATCCGTTTTTTCGCTCCCCCAATCCATGAATCCATTCCAACCTCCACATTAAATTCCATGGCGCACGAACTGTCGCGTACGCACGAAACAAACTTTTCAAAACAACACTCCCACGAAATTTAGTTTCGTGCACCTATAAAAATATGCATCGTGTAATGCTGTGTTGCTACGCTGCGCTAGTTTGACATCGCAGCGCAATATGAATACAATGTGCAGCGTGTACTGCTATGTTGCTACGCTGCGCTAGTTCGATATCGCAGCCCAGTACAAATACAATATGCAGTGTCTATTGCTATGCTGCCATGTTGCACTATTTTGACATTGAAACTCTGAGACCTCCATAAGTCCTTAGAGTGGACAACTTCCAAGAAGCCTCTAGGATAACCTTGACCCCTTTGTGTTTTAGCAAGAACATGTCGTGCATGAGAGACAAGCAAGTGAACATGCATCAAAACCAGCAAAGTCATGCTCACAAATATATACAACAACGGAAATAAATATGAAAAGTCAAAAAATATATACACCTTGAGAAGAAATAAAAGTGAAAATAACCAAAAGAGAGAAGGGGAAGAATACTCCAAAAGAAAGAAATATGAGGAACATTGAGAAAAATTCAAAATAAAACACAAAATACGGTAAAATTGGGCAAAAAGGTTTCCCAAACCCCAATTCCACACTGTAAAAATCAATAATCTGCGACCAATGAAATTAAGAATTTCAAAAAATAAACCCTAAATACGCCCAAACCCTAAATCTGCGGTCCAAACCCTAAATCTGCGGCCGAACCCTAATTCCGCAGATTAACCCTAAAAATTTGACACAAAGTCAGACTTGAATCTGCAGACTAGAAATAGAGTGGCAACAAGATATAAAGACCAGGATTATAAGCAAGAAAGAATAAAACAAAAACAAAAGCAAACGATGTTTTTTTTTTTTTATAAAATAAAAATATATGAATTACATTATTTTCAATATAAAATCCATCTTTTCATTTCTAGATTTTCTTCACCTATTTTTGAGTTAGTTTTTTTTTTCCTTTTGATGTAGCTTTATTTTACTACAAGCTTCATTCTATTTCTCTCTATTTTTGCTTTCGCTTTCAGTTTTGCATTGGGAAAATATAATATAAAATACTTTAATTTATAAATTTTATTTTATATAAAAACAAAAAACACTGTTTGTGTTTGTTTTTGTTTTATTCCTTCTTGCTTATAATCTTGGTCTTTATATCTTGTTGCCACTCTATTTCTACTCTGCACATTCAAGTCTGACATTGTGTCAGATTTTTAGGGTTAATCTGCGGAATTAGGGTTCGGTCGCAGATTTAGGGTTTGGGCCGCAGATTTAGGGTTTGGGCGTATTTAGGGTTTATTTTTTGAAATTATTAACCCTAAGTCAGCATATTACCATTCATTGGTCGCAGATTATTGATTTTTACAGCGTGGAATTAGGGTTTGGGAAACCTTTTTGCCCAATTTTACCGTATTTTGTCTTTTATTTTGAATTTTTCTCAATATTCCTCATATTTCTTTCTTTTAGTGCAATTTAATTTTGTTAACTAGTGGATGTTTATTTTGTGTGGGATTTGATATTTTCTTTCTTTTTTTCTTGTCAAATTTAATCATTCAAAAATCTTAACAAAATAAAAATATATATTCTATATATCAAGATTGCAAGATTTATCACCTATAATTATCACCGTTTTATAGTTGGGCATAGCGTGGCATAGCGCCGATACGCTTACCCTAGCAGGATACTGATTGCTTTGGTGTTTAGCGGTGGTTCTTAACACGTTTATTTGGAGTCGGAGCTAGTTTGATTCCAAGGAGCTCTGCAAAATCCGACTTGCCTCGACCAAATCCGGTTCACTTTTAGTACTCACCAGAGTATTAAAGGTGTTTGTAAGTATCACGATGCCTTGCGCGTGCAAGAGCGTTCCTTTGTAATTTGGACACTCGTGTAGGGGTTCGGTGTGGATTGGTTCTATTACGAACCTTTCTTTTTGAGCATTTACATTTTCCTTCCTTTCCTTGCACGTTATCTGGTCGTGAGTGGCCTTGAGGTTTTTATGTGACTGTTTGGATTGGATTTCCTTTCATAGATCTTGTCGTTGGTGGCACTGTTTAGACAATTTTCTGTCTGTGCCGCTGTAGATCTGCACCGAAAGGTGCCTGGATAGTTTCTCTGTTTGTTTTTATAGATCTGGCCCTTCGGCCTTGCCCCATTGTTTGCAGGGTAGAGGTTTTGGTATTCCGGCTTTTTGCTAGATCTGACCACCGGGTCTTGCTAGAGACTTTGTGTGTTCACCGGTTAGTTCGTTTTGAAATTTCTAGTCATAATCGAGGGTTTTCTCTTCGTTTATACCCACGAATTGGGATAACTTACGTTATCAATCCGGATCTACCCGCGGCGGGACAGTTTTTCGTCCACCACAGCTAAATCTTTCTAGTTTTTCCGAGTCTACGGACGCACCAGTTTCGGTTGCGGCCCCTAGCTCTCCGTCAGTTCGGTCAGTATTGACCACAGTCTCATCATTATCCTTAGTTTCCTCTAGGTCATACCTAGATAGAACCAAAGGAGACTTTTCAGAGGAAATATTTTCCCATCCTCTTACATTTCCGTTTTCGGTCGGTCCAAATTTGGAACCACTAGTGCATTCTTCCTTAGACGACATGGCTTCCTCTTCAGAGGGGGCACGGGGAAAATGCAATTTTGCTTTTCAGGGATGAAAGATACCATGTCTTTTTCCCATTTCCGTCTGCTCTATAATACCGAAAAATGTGATTTGGCATTTCGCTATCAAGATCGATTTGATCTTCGTGTGGCATTTTCTCTTCTTGGCCGGTACCTCAGAGGTTCGACCCTTACATTACATTCCTGCAAGTATGATGCTATACTCGCGATGACAGAATTTTCCCCTCCTTCTGCTGGTACACCCGAGGTCATAGGTCAAACGGATATTCCATTCCAAGCTGTTTTTCTCGAAGTCTTAGATGCCCAAGGTGTTGTCTTAATTCCCGCAGTCCTAAAAACTCCTCGCCAATATGCTGTGGCCGCTCGTGCTGCGTTCCCATCACGACCAGGGATTATAATTCCGTTGCGGGATCCACTATCTGTTATGTTCGATTTCTTAGAAGCCGAGTATCGGATACAAAACCCTGATTTGGTGAAAGAATTGATAAATTTCACGCGTAAACTAGGTGAAACCGCCCCTGCTGTACGTGCTCGCATGGAGACTCTGCGAGAAGCTTTACTGGACCTCATGTCCGATGCGGAAGCTGTTCAAAAATTTGTTGGATAGTTTCTAGATCAATTGAAACGTTTTATACAAAGTCATCTCACTCAGACTTACAGTCTAAAATTTACATTTGATCAAGCCGCTCAATATGCGGTGGAATATGAGATGCAATCATGTTGGTGGGAAGCTCATGACCGTTCGGAAATTGTTTCCCCACTTTCCCCACCAAGCAGCCCATGGCCTAACAGTAGGCCCCCAAAGACGCCAGCCATGGGAAACCCGCCTATTAATACCAGGGACCGATTGTGTTTTCGATGTGGAAACACGGGGCATGATGCCCGCATGTGCCCAGATAGGTCGGCCACATGCACCCATTGCAACCAGAAAGGACATTACGTCCACCGTTGCCATGTTAAGGACCCTAATTTCTCTTATCAGAATCAGATTCAGAACGGTGGAATTCTTGCCCGTTCTGCCAAGCCGGTCACTCCTCCTACCGAGACAGAGAAAGAGGCGACTCTGCCTAAGATCTCTCGCAGAGAGAGGGAAAAGGCCGAGTTACAAGTCATGATGGCCGCCATGATGAAGGAACAATTTGCCGCCTTCATGGCCGAAATGAAACCACAGTTCACGGGGATGGCAAGGACAGTCGTCCACATGCCATCATTGGCCGGCTGAATCCTTCGAGATTCTACTGTCCAACAACGAGCAGCTACTTTTGATAAGGGCTCGCCTGATCACAATCGAGACAGTAAATTAAAGAATTCCCGTATTCCACTTTCTTTCGAGAAGGTATCTCTCTTTCCTCTACCAGACACAGCTTCTTCGACAGTGGCAGAAGCTCTCACCATTTTGGATAGTACCATACACGATGCACATCGAGTCAAAGAACGGCTGAGAATCCTTACTGCCATGATTGATGAAGCCCCCAGGGCCTGTTCCTTTCCTAGTGAGGTTCCCAAAGCCTCTCCTCTTGTTGATGAGTTCGCTGCAACCGCTGTTTTGAGGGCATTGCAGATGAACCGTAGTCTTTCAGTTATTCAGCCGATTACTGCGGATGAGCGCCGTGACCTTGATCCTCACATCAGTTTCTTCGACAATTCTCAAAAGTCCTTCTCCGTTAATGGTGTTGCCTTTTCTCTCCCTCTCATGGACACTAGAGCCAAACCCGTGATCCTCGGATCCGAATTTGCTCTCAAGCTTGGTTTGACCGCAGACAAGCTTCAAGCCATGTCTACTCGGCTTCTCACTTCGGCCGGTACCACGGAGCCGGTGCGTGGAATCACCAAAGACCCGCTCATCTTTCGATTCCAAAACGGAACCGAGGGTGAGTCTGTGGAAGTTTGTGTCAGAGCATTGGTCACCAAATGCAACGATTACGAATGTTTACTAGGACAGGATGTTATCTTCCGAATCGGTAGGGGAGTAGATATTCATAATCAAACCTTCTCCTACCGCCCCTCTAATCTTCCGGAACGCAAAATCCGCCTCCCTCTTGTCTCTGCTCGCAAACCGTTGCCCGCTATGGCACATTTGGCTTCCGCTCTCCTTGCATTTTCCAGTATCGACCTTCGAGATAGTTTTAGTGAGCTCGGTTTACTCCTCGACTCGCGTCATCTCTTGGATACTGTCGACACCGAGGTCTTTCCACACATTCTCTATGTGGTGGATAGCGATACTAATGGGATGTTGAGTTTGCAAAGGGGTTATACATGTATAGGTGGTGATCAAGGGTTCCACATACAGTGCCTCTCTCCTCCATTATCTTTCAACCCGGCTAACCATTGCTGCTGTTCCAAACCCTCGACTGTGTTGTCCAGCTCCTCTACTGGCTAAGGAGCTGGGGGGGGAATTATTGGGTCCACTTCACTCTAGGGGAGTATTCTTCCCCTTCTCTCTTTGGGTCATTTTCACTTTTATTTCTTCTCAAGGTTTATATATTTTTTGACTTTTCATATTTGTTTTCGTTGTTGTATATGTTTGTGAGCATGACTTTGGTGGTTTTGATGCATGTTCACTTGCTTGTCTCTCATGCACGACAGCTGTCATGCCGCATCGTGTCGGCTGCTCGCGCGCACGATATCATGCC
Organism: Zygnema cylindricum; assembly: GCA_037447655.1. Classification (NCBI taxonomy): domain Eukaryota; kingdom Viridiplantae; phylum Streptophyta; class Zygnematophyceae; order Zygnematales; family Zygnemataceae; genus Zygnema; species Zygnema cylindricum. The sequence continues at coordinate 178,168 of JBBHKE010001230.1, forward strand.
CGCACGCGCGATATTCGGCGCGCACGTACAATGTAATATACGCACGCGCAGTATTTCTCACGCATGCGCGGTATTTTGCATGCACGCGCAGTATTTCTCACGCACGCATGGTATTATGCACGTATGCGCGGTATTTTTGCACGCACGAACGGTATTTTTGCAGACTCGCGCGGTGTTTTTCACGCACGTGCATTATTTTGTATACACGCGCAGTTTAAGGCACGTACGCGCGGTTTCATGCATGCACACGCGGTTTTATGCATGCAAGCACGATTTTGGCACGCGTGGATGATTTTCGTTCGCAAGTGCGATTTCACGCCGGTTCATCTATTTATATGTTTTATTGAATAGTACTAATTCCGTGCAATATGTTTCATTTCGTGCGCAGGTATGCGATTTTCGAATTATGAACGCGAAATATTGTTTGGGCGACGCATCGCGATTTCTAGGGATATTTCGTGCGATATGGTTTGTTTCTTGCGGTATGATTTGCCAGGAGGAAGCCACTAGGCTCTCTGGTCTTTATCACATTCCCTACAAGAGTTATCGTGTTACGACAGCAAAGCAAGAAATATTCCAACAGGAACAAGGGAAAATCCAATTTCGAACAAAAATACACTCCTTCTAAGCCAACCGAAATAAAAACAAGACACAAACACACAATCAAACCGTTAAGCAACCTAAGGAAGGCACAGCAAGGTACAGATGTGCTCCCCCACGATCTCAAATTTCACACTTCCACCAAAAGATCAAGTTTGGAGGGAAACCTTCCGGACGTCGCCTTAGGCCGCGTGGATTAAAAACGTGGGCAGAAATAAAAGGGGAAATATTCTTAACCTATCTAGCCTCTACAGCTAGCAAGCAAAGAGAAGAAAGACACGTGGGCAATCGGTGAGCGAGAGAGCAAGAGAAAAGCTCCGGTGCCAAGAGAAAATTCTTGTCCAAAAGCTAAATTCTCTAAGTCTGAGAATTAGGCTAAGTAAGAGCTACGCTAGGCCTAAGCAAAATTAGCCTACGTCTAGTCTACTTTACATGCATGAAACTACTTAAGATATTGGCCAATAGGCGGCCAACATCGTCTGCCGTACGCTCGACAAAATCCACCGTCCGAGGGTAAAAACCCTCTCTAACTACATGTGCGCGAACCTACATGGGTTCGCGACTTAAATAAATAGAGGTGTCGAAGCGTCGCCCGGAAATCGCGATACACCTCCAAACAATACATCGCATCGATACTCCCAAAATCGCGTGCATACGCACGGAACGAAACATACCGCACGAAACGAACCATATCGCACGAAATATCTCCAGATATCGCGATGCGTCGCCCAAACGATATTTCGCGTCCATAATTCGAAAATCGCATACTTGAGCACGAAATGAAACATATCGCACATAATTAGTACTATTCAATAAAACATATAAATAGATGAACCGGCGTGAAAAATCGCACGTGCGAACGAAAATCATGCACACGTGCCAAAATTGTGCGTGCATGCATAAAACCGCGTGTGCATGCATGAAACCGCCCGTGCGTGCCTTAAACTGCGCGTGCATCGAAATAATGTGCGTGCGTGACAAATACCGCGCGAGTGTGCAAAAATACCACGCGTGCGTGCAGATATACCGCGCGTACGTGCACAATACCGCGCGTGCGTGCAAAATACCGAGCGTGCGTGAGACATACTGCACGTGCGTGTATTATATTGTGCATGCGCGTCGAATATTGCGCTTGCAGGCATGATATCGTGCGCGCAAGCAGCCGTCACGATGCGGCATGACACACAACTGCCACCCCGGCAAAAAATAACTCTTAACACCTTCACCTCGTAAAGGCAAGACTCTTTTGAGTCGATAGCAAAAAGAATCTCTGAATTTGCTCCTTTGAGCAGTAAGTTATGGAGGGTCAAAGTTGACCTTTTCTATAGAAGCTCTCTGGGAGAGAGGATCCTATCTCCTAATTTTTGTAAGTCCTATCTCTCTCACAGACTCTATCTACTAATGTACAGAACGAATCAGATTACAATTCGGTACACAAAAATACAACTGTCGGCGTACTTTATGTACGGACATTGTACGACATGGCATAAATGTCGACAAGTGGTATATCTATTCGCTCCGTTAATCCTCGAAGATGCTGGGATCCAATGTCATTCCGCCACGTGTCATTTGTAACTCTGAGACCTCCATAAGTCCTCAGAGTGGACAGCTTCCAAGAAGCCTCTAGGATAATCCTGACCCCTTTGTGTTTAAGCAAAAATAATTTCCACCCTGGCAGACAAAAACCCTGACAACCTGCACCCCTGTAAAGGCAAGACTCCCCTGAGTCAGTAGCAAAAAGAATCTCTGAATTTGCTCCCCTGAGCAGTAAGTTATGGAGGGTCAAAGTTGACCTTTTGTATAGAAGCTCTCTGGGAGAGAGGGTCCTATCTTCTAATTTTTCTAAGTCCTATCTCTCTCACAGACTCTATCTACTGATGTACGGAACCAATCAGAATTGAGTTCCGTACGCAAAAGTACAGCCGCCGGTGTACTTTCAGTACGGACATTGTACGACATGGCCTAAATGTCGACACATGTCAAATCCGGATTCGGTGCCATAATCTCTGGAGATTCTACAATCCAACGGAATTTCGCCACGCGTCATCCGATGTGGCGATGGCCACAAACCGCCGAAATCTTCCTCCGCGATCTCGGCGCTAATTCCGGCCGTCCGATTAAATTCAGATTTAATCGTAGCCGTAATAAATACATGCGCGGTATTTATTTCACTTCCGAAACAAATGCGCGGTATTGATTCGTAATCCGTACCGTCATCCGTACCGGATCTATGTATCCCGTAATCCGTAACAGTTAAATGAATTTATCAAACGTATACATCTTTAAATCATTATCAAACTATATAGTACGTAACACTATAGCTAGACCTAACGGCTAAGGCTACCGGCTATTTCCTATCTGCCGGCCGGTAGGTACAGGGATCAAATCCTGCCGCCGGCGCTTAACTTTTAATTAAATAAATAAACCCTAATATTAAATTCCCGTAAACTTCAGGATAGCCAAGGTAGCCATGGCTCTAGCTTCCTCTCCAACTTCTCAGTGACTGCGACAAGTTTGAGAGTTGGAGAGAGAAGTTAGAGATAGACTGCCTCGGCTTCTTTCTATTTCTATTTAGACCTAGAAAATACTAATAAATCCATTAGTTTCTACACTCCCCTTATTTTCTAGTCAATCTTTAATTTCAGACCACACTTCTCCCTGCAAAAAATTAGCTTAGGGGAAGGCACAGGTTTGGTCATCATATCTGCTACCATCTCACTATCTGGTCTGTACTCTAAACTGATTATTTTGTTTTCTACTTTCTCTCTAACAAAGCTGAGTCTGATGTCCATGTGTTTGGCTTTAAAATGGTGTTTAGGATTGGCAGAAATAGCGATTGCTGCCTGATTATCACAAAATATTTTCTGCACACCACTCTTAAGGTGACCAAGCTCACCAAGCAAAGACTTGACCCACATCAATTCTTTTACAGCAGAGCAAGAGGCCATATACTCAGCCTCCATGGTGGACTGAGCAATAACTTTTTGTTGTTTGCTACTCCAATAGCAAGCCCCATCACCCACATATATTACATATCCAGAAGTACATCTCATCATCGGAGCATCACCATAACTGGCATCACTCCAAGTAGTGATGTCAATATTCTCCGCACCCAAATGCAACCATAGATCTCTAGTTCCTATCAAATATCTAAGGACTCTCTTAGCGACCTCCCAATCCCTCTTAGTGGGAGCATTTAGACTTCTACTCAGCACTCCTACAGCTGCAGCTAAATCTGGCCGGGTACAATTCATAAAATAGATTAGACTTCCACTACTTTCCTATAAGGAATAGTTTGCATGAACTTTTGTTCTTCAGGAGATAATTCCTCGTCTAAGACTATGACTCCTTCTTCCTCACTCCCCTCACTTCCCTTTTTCAACTCCATTGGAGTTGTACAACTATTAGCTTTATCTATCTGAAATATTTGAAGCATGTTCCCTTTTACTTCCTTTTGAGTCAATCTTATAATCTTTCTTTTTCGGTCTCTTTCTACTTGAATTCCCAAAATATATTTTGCTTCCCCCATATCTTTCATTTCAAATCTTCCTTTACGATCGGTTTTCAGTTTATTAATTTTTTCCATTGATTTACTTAAAACAAGCAAATCATCAACATAAATTGCAATAAATATAAAACCTTCTTCATTTTCGAAAACATAAATTAAGTGATTTGAGCTGATCCGGATATATCCCAGATCAGTAAGAAACTCATCAAGCTTCTAATTCCACTGTCAAGGCTCTTGTTTCAAACCATAAAGTGATTTAATCAGCCGGCATACCTTACTCTCCTCTCCTTCCTCAACAAACCATTCGGGTTGTCGCATGAAGAACTCCTCTTCTAATTCTTCATGCAAAAAGGCTGTTTTGATGTCCATCTGGTGCACTTCCATGTCTTCCGTTGCTGCCAGGCTGAGAAGTATGTGGACGGAGGGAAATCTGACGACCAAGCAAAGGTTTTCTCGTAGTTAATTCCCTCCTTTTGTGTAAATCCCTTTGCCACTAATCGGGCCTTGTAGCGCTAAATTGTGTTATCTGGGTTTAGTTTTAATTTGAAAACCCACTTACAACCGATTGGTTATCGGTTAGGTGGACAATCCACCAGCTCCCAAGTATCGGCTGCCATAATTGAGGCCATCTCCTCATTGATGGCTGTCTTCCACCGATTTCTTTCTAGACAAGTCATCGCCTCTCTATAAGTCTGAGGTTCATCTTGATGAGATATTTTTGTTACCTTGTTATTAACCTGTTTTTCTTGCAATCTTTTGCTACTTCTCCTTCCCCCCTCAAAATCTGAGGCGGGAATAGATGGTTCTCGTGGATTCTTTCGAACAATCTCGCCTTCTCCCCTATCCCTTGATTCCGAATCAATTTCCACCACGTCTTCCGCTTCGGGTAGAGTTGTCACTGGAGTTTCCACAGCCGAGTCTTTTTCGGTTTGATTTGTACCTGCAAGATGTCATCTTGTCTAAAAATAGGATAGTTAGGAAGCTCAAAGTCATCGGAATTTTCTGAGTCAAATCTGATTTTTACAGACTTTGTATACTTGAAGGGATCCACATACTTTCTTTCATCCATAACTACTAGATGCTTTACTAAGATTATATCTTCCTTTTTTAGATCATAAACTCTATATCCTTTAACATCCTTATCATATCCTAATTAGTATCCCGGTTTTCCTTAAGGATCTAGCTTCCAACTAGACCGATCTGTATCTAGACTGAATACTTGACTGCCAAAAACCTTTAAGTGAGATATGTTTGGTTTCCGCCCTGTCCATCTCTCATAAGGTGTTTGATCTTTTATAGCTGAAGTAAGAACTCTATTTTTGAGGTAATTAGCACAGTTCATTCCTTCTGCCCAAAACCATTTTCCTATCATTTTATCTGACAACATACTACTAGCACTATCACTTAGTGTTCTATTTAACCTTTCAGCTACCCGATTCTGTTCCGGGTTTTGTGGAACTGTCTTTTGGTGTTGGACTCCATCTTCCCTCAAAAAATCCTTAAACTGGTTAGAAGTATACTCCCCACCATTGTCACTCCTTATTCTCTTGATTAAAGTTTCATGGAGTTTTTCGCTCCATGCTTTATATTGTCTAAAACAATCCTGAGTTTCGAACTTGTTTTTCAAAAAGTACAATCGGGAATACTGAGACTAATCATCAGTGATAGTCATCATAAATCTCTTCCCCCATGGTGAGGGCACTTTAGCCGGTCCCCAAATATCTGTGTGCACTAGATCTAGAATTTTTTCTCCCTTATAGGTGGCTGTTTTAGGAAAGGGTAATCTCTGTGTTTTACCTTGAGCACATCCACTAAAATCACTTATATTATCACTCTCACTGAACTTAATCCCTTACACCAATCCCATCTGTTTCATCTCTCTTAACTTATCTAGATTCACATGCCCAAGCCTCTTATGCCACATCATAATATCATGAACACCAACATAATAAAGTTTCTTCATTTCATTACTTAAAACCAGCCTAAACATCCCATGGCTACCTTTCTCAACAATGAAATAGACATCCTCGTCAAAACTAGCAGTAAAGACTTCTTCCCTAGTGCTAGTAAAAAATCCCTTATCATCTAATACAGATGTAGAGATGAGGTTTTTGTTCAGCTCCGGAATAAAAAATACATCGGAGAATGTTACTATGGATGTCTTTCCTTCTACTAACACTTTCAAATCTACCGATCTTACAAGAGTAGTGGTGACTATCTTCCCATCCCCGTACTCTATCTCTACGGTGGGAATCTTTCTTATCTTAGTGAACAGGTGCCTATCCTTACACATGTGCATGGAGGCACCTGAATCTACAATCCAGCCTGCTTCACCTTTCAATCCACCGTAAGCATATTTATGCCTTGTTTGAATTTCGACCTTTTTTTTCTCCTCCAACTCCTCATCTAAAAGGAGCTCATCGTCCTCGTCCTCGGATTCCGCCTCATGTACCTGTGTCACAAGGGCCTTTTTCTTTCCTCTCGGGGTACCACCGGTCTGCCCCTCGTTTAATCGAAGCTCGGTTAGCTTAGTGCACTCTTCCATATAGTGCCTCGGTTTCTTACAAAAATGACATAAACCTTTGGGAGCCCTTGGTTCGAACTGGTCGGTCTGATTTTTCTACTCCCTCCCCCCATAGTTTTCAACCGGTTTCCAAGAATCCTTGTTCCTCTAATTGGTCGCAGTTGCTAAGGCTTGGCCACTCTTTCCTTTCCTTCGGATCTCAATCGTATTCTCCCGAACGAGAATCATCCCTACCACTGAGATCCATATCCACTTTGAGTCCGGCAATTCCTGCATACGGTTGACTATGTTCTCGAACTCATTGGGTAACTTCATCAGTAAACAATTAACCTTTTCTTTTTCACTAAAATCTTTTCCCGCACTCTCTAGCTCCATGTAGTGTGTAGCAAGCTCATTGCAAAAATCAAACTTCTTTCCCCCTTTGTATCCATACTCCTTAACTTTCTGATCACCCAACTGTTGTTGCTGAATCGTACCACTTCGGTACATCACTATGAGAGCCATCCAAAGATTGGATGCCCTTTCTAACTGCAAATGAAGACATGCAAATCCTTGATTGAGATGGCGTAGGATGAAGTGTTTTGCCGCCATATTGTTGAAGTCCGAGGTTTCAGTATCATTCTCCTCGTTCCTCGGAATAGGTGACTTGAATGCCGAACCAGTTGCTATTGGTGTGGTCGTCTCCTTCTCATTTCCTCTGTCCACCACTTTTCCTTCCTTTGTTTCCTCCGTTGAAGGTGGATCCTCTTTCCTGGTGAATTTGTTTCCTCTAAACCCTGGAGGGATTCTAAGACTTGATGGACGCCCCAACCGTCCACTCACTATCCCCCAAAACCTTTTTTCGCATAGAGCTCCTATCATCATACTTTCCCAGTATATGAAGCTAGTTCCATTAAAGATTGGTACCCTAGGGGGTGGGCCCATAACCTGAAACTATGAGACCCCCATAAGTCCTCAGAGTGGATAGCTTCTAAGAAGCCTCTAGGATAACCGTGACCCATTTGTGTTTCAACAAGAACATTTGCCACCCTGGCAGACAATAACTCTGACCACCTTCACCCCTGTTAAGGCAAGACACCCCTGAGTCGATATCAAAAAGAATCTTGAATTTGCTCCCCTGAGCTGTAAATTATGGAGGGTCAAAGTTGACCTTTGTATAGAAGCTCTTTGGGAGAGAGGATCCTATCTCCTAATTTTTCTAAGTCCTATCTCTCTCACAAACTCTATCTACTGATGTACAGAACCAATCAGATTACACTTCCATACACAAAAGTAAAGCTGCCGGTGTACTTTCTGTACGGACACTGTAAGACATGGCATAAATGCCGACAAGTGGTATATCTGGATTCGCTCCGTTAATCCTTGGAGATGCCGCGATCCAATGTCATTCCGCCACGTGTCATCCGATGTGGTGATGACCAAAAACCGCCAAAATCCTCTTCCGTGATCTCGGCGTTAATTCCGATCGTCCGATTAAATTCACATTTAATCGTAGCCGTAATAAAAACATGCGCGGTATTCGTTTCGTTAAAAAAATAAATGCGCGGTATTGGTTTCTTATCCTTACCGTAATCCGTACTTTTACATTACTTGATCTATGTATCCCGTAAACAATTACAGTTAAATGAATTATCCTACCTAGTAATGTTTAATACAATATCAAACCATATAGTACGTAACACTAGTTAAAGTCTTAACGGCTAAGGCTACCGGCTACCGGCTGCTTGCCGTTCGGCAGGTATCAAGATCAAATCCTATGGCCGACACATATCTTTTTAGTAAATAAACCCTTAACGATAAATAAACTAATATATATTTTCCGTAAACCTCTGGATAACCTAGGTAGCCATGGCTCTAGCTTCTCTCCAATTTCTCAGTGACTGCGACAAGTTTGAGAGTTGAAGAGAGAAGTTAGAGGTTGACTACCTCGGCTTCTTTCTATATTTCTATTTAGACCTAGAAAATACTTTAAACTAAACATTAATTTCTACAGATATCGCAGCCCTAGCAGCTGCTCCTTTCACCCTTAACTTGCTCCTTTCACCTTTAAACACTCCCTTAAAGCTTTAGACTCAATTATCCATACTGATATTTCTACTCTAATGGAGATATAGACAAAATAAAGAATGTAAAATATTTATGGATTAAAAATTCTCTATCAACCTCCACTACTAATGATTCATAAATGTTAACCAAACTAATACATCACCACTGTTTTGCTGACGTCGCCATTTCCCATTTGCCTTGCTGAAAACCACCACCTTTCAGAATTTGTCCTGTAACAGCTCCCCGTAAGTCATCAATGCGGAACTGTCACTTTCATTAATGTTATTACACCACTGCTTCCGCTGTGTTGCTGTACTTCGTTGCGTTGCTACGTTGCGACGCGAACTGCTTCCGCTAATTAACCACTCCTTCCGCTGCGTTTCTGCCATGTTTTCCAAACTTCCCCTTCTTGACAACTGCCTCCCTGCCGAGTTAATCATTTAATATTCAAACACTCTTTGTCTTCCCGGAAAAATTTTATCAACCATTTCTTTAATTTCTTTGAATTTAACATACTAACATATTTGAATATCGTCCTGTAACAGCTCCCCCTATGCCATATGCCAAATTGTCCTTTCACTAATGATATAACACCTCTCTAGTAAATATGAACTCCACCCGTAATTATCACTTAGTCATATGATCAGTATTTCTCGAAAATATCTCATCTCTAAACTCTTTCATTGAACACTTATTGCACCTTCTCTCTTATTGGACACTTCCCCGCCTTTTGCTTCTTTCGGTATATGTTACCTACGTTACTGCACTAAATTCCTTTATACCTTGATGAAAAGTCGTTCAAGTCTTTCCATTTTCCCGTCACACATTTTCTCATCGTTGCCGGTCGCATTCTCTTGCGTGATTTGTTCTGTAACTTGTTTCTTCTCCAACTATTTTTCCTTAATTTGTATCTTTTTCTTTCTTTCTTACTTGATCCTGGTCTGTTTGTAGATTTTTTTTTTTTTTGCAATTATTTGCCTTCCCATAACCTCTATAAAGTGTGATTTTTCTTACTAGGTTTTGGTATTTTTCCATAGATCTACCACTCCTTGTAGGTGTATGCATCCTGAATACTTTCATTTTTATCCCCTTTTCATTTAGCTGCTTTTTCTTCTTCCTAATATTCCTTCTTAATATCCAAATTTCTCCAATTTTATGACCTTTTTTTCTTAACCTCCTTTTCTTAACAATCTCTCTCGATTCTTCGTTGAATTGATTAACTTTTAAAACCACATTATTTTCCACCTCCGATGTAAATTCCCTATCTTGTGTGAATTCACCATTTTCTCTCTCATCATCTTCCTCCCTTACTCTAAGTTTTGGTTATTGTTCAGTTTTCTCCATATCTAAGGAATATTCTGCTGCCACTTTTAAGTTTACTTCTCTAACTCTCCCGTCTTCAAGCATCTCGTCCCTTCGTAAGCCATTTACACACACGAATCTATCACAAGAAAGAGTTACATCAACCGACTCATTTTCACTCTTTTTTTTCTCCACACTATCTTCGATGACCACACTTTTTTCAGTTCCTTCCACTTCCACTTCCACTTCTGGTTGCTCTTTAAATCTTTCAACTCCTTCTATTCTAGTTGCCTCTTCCTTTAGTATAATTGTGTCACTCAAGAATCTGTCATAGGAAATTTTGAAAGCAATCGAATCCTTTTCTGTCACCTCTTTCACCTCATTCCGAACATCATAGGAAGTCGGTAAGTTAATAAATTCCTCAACACACGGTTTATGCCTGTTGTCATTACTCGAGTCTTGTCTCTCATTCACGAAGGCACTTGATTCTCTTTTTGTTGAGGGTTGAAATAGGTTGTTGTCCCATCCATCTCTGAAATTCCTTGTAACACATGCACTTTATATGACGGACATACCCTGAAGGTATGTCCCAAATCATTACAATAAAAATAATTATTTGGCCGATCTCTGACCTCGCTATTGCTTTTAATTTTGTGAAACTGAGACTTAGATTCCTTTATATTCGTCTGACTTGATAAAGCGTTTCTATTAGCCTCTTCATCTAGAACAACACGTCTTGCTACAATTAAGCTCCAATCCCTTTTATCAATTAGAGTCAATCGATCTAGTGCACTCTTATATTCTTTAGGCAGACTTCTCATTAACAATATAGCTTGTTGGGCATCTGTAAAGTTTCCTCCTACCAAATCATTTTATGCAAATGATACTTGTAAGTCAATACAATGTTTCTCCATACTACCTCCTACATACTTGTGTTCGACTATTTTGGGAACACTGCTAAGCCAATGATATAAAGAAGTCTTTGCATACATACATTCTAAGCACTTCCCTAATTCAGACACCTTTTTAAAACTAAGGTATGACATTACCAAATCCTCTGTCAAAGAGTTCTTGATAACCCTTAGACACTCATGATTTTTCATTTTCCATCCATTTGATGTTTCGGCCAAGGTACCTTCCACCACATCTATTATCTCCATCATCTCGAAGTAGCTCTCGAGTTCATCCTTAAGGTAGTGATATTTTGATCCATCAAATATAGGTAGCCATGGGTGTGGGCCCATAACCTGTTGTCCATAGCCTATTTCAGCCATGGACAACACTCGGAAGCACCACAGACTACCCCTCAAACAACCGTGTTTCAAACTTCACAGATTACTCCACAATAAATAAAATCCCCTATCAACTTCACGAATAGGCAGTATACTATAGAAACTATAAACTCCCAAAGTTATAGCCAAACCCACCGAGGGATCTAGAAGGTATAAGCTCCAGAGTTTCCAAAAACATCTGACAGCTTTACAAACCAATCACTTTGCCTTCTCACACAATCTCATAGAGATAACAGAATAGAATGAAGCTAAACACACATATAGATTCTATATCACATAATAACTTCACAAAGTTTCACATAAAAGAACCAAACAGAGTGATCACACCAACAGATCAAAGATGCAGAAAACAGTTTGCCATTGCTTTGATAAACTTGATTATGATACTCAAAGTATCCTAAGTCATACAAGTTATACTCAGAGTGTTCAATACTGAATGTACGGAGGCATACCAGCGGTACGCTATCTACCATCTACATACACTATTGTAAGTATACCCGAATAGTTCGAGGTATGTCAAACTAAACAGATCTACACTAATAAACTAATTAGCAAAAAGACAAACCTATGTTGTACATAACACTTACACCGACATCTCCACAATCTTCGTACGTCAAAAACAAGCTACCACTAAGTAACCACTAAACAAACATCATTACTCACGATCTATACTAGTTATATTATCCGCAGCTGTATCAGCTGCTTTATCCGTACGGATCATATCAAAGTAACCGCAACTGTGTTGACATGTGTGCGTCGCAGCTGCTCCGTACCGACGGCGCATATTCATCCAAAATAACCGTAGCTGCGTTGTCCTGTCTTCATCTACCTCAATATTTTCTGAGTCCTGAACCCCTCTCTTATCACTCTAATACTGAAATACGGAGCCAATTAATTCAGTGTAGAGTATAGAAAGGTACTTGGCCCGGAGTACTTTTTGTACGTCCATTGTACGACATGGCCAAGAAGATGACGCTTGCCATATCCGGGTTTGCCATGGTATGTTCTGGAGATGTCGCAATCCAATGTCATGTTGCCACGTGTCATCTAGCGTGGTTGGGACCTCAAACCGCCAAATTGTCCATTCCGCGATTCCGGCTTCTTCCTCTGCCGTCCGATTGATATCCGCCATAATTTATAGCCGTTAAAATACAAGGAGTACATTTAGATGTGATTATATCTAACTATATCTATGTGATTGTAGTCTGTTTGTCAGTTAAATGAAATTTCCTATTTGTACATCTTTAAGTAGCTATCGTACCCTATATACCTCAACACAGGTTCTAGGCTACATGGTAACGACGTTGGTCTATTCAAACGGACGGTAGGTACCAGGTTAAAATCTTGGGTCCGTTAACCTTTTTGGTAAGTTTAACAAAGGACTACTATCTGACTCTAGGAGGAGCACAAGCAGCCATGGCTCTAGATTCTTCTTCAGCCTCCAGTGACTACGATAAGTATGGGGCTAGAGAGAGAAGTTAGAAGCAGGTTGCCTCAACTTTTCCTTCCACATTTTAGATTACTTAAAAAACCTTGAAAATACATAAGAAATCTTTTAAATTTCAACATTTCTTGCATTCGTTACACTATATTTTCATACTCATCAGGCAACTTCATGATGAGGGTGTTAACTTTCATTTTCATAGTGCCAGTCCATCCGATAGTTTCCATCTCTATGTACAGACAAGAGGGATCATTGCAGTAGTCTAACATCTTCCCTTCTTTGTAAGTATAAGTGATCAGCCTTTGCTCAGCCAACTTTAGCTCCTGAATGGTACCTGCTCGATATATCTCAACTAAAGTCATCCACAACACCTCGGCCTTGAAGATGTGAAGATGAAAGGTTGCCAAGGCTTTAGTAAGGTGCCTAAGAATGAAATGCCTAGCATTCATATTGGTGTACTCCCACATTTGCATATCATTTTCCTCGGTCTTCACGGCCACAGCTCCGGGTGCCATGGCAATAGGAGTAAGAGGTGTCTCCTTTCCTTTTTCGGACACATTGCTGTCCCCATCTTCGGTCTCTTCCGTTGGAGCAGATGCTGCCGCAAAAAACCTAACTCCTCCAAACTTTGGTAGAATTCTCTTAGATGGACGTTTCACTTATCCATTAACAATACCTCCGCATCGTTTTTCACTTAATGCCCTTGTCATCATGGCTTCCCAGTAAATGAACCATGATCTGTTGAATATGGGCACCCTAAAGGGTGGGCCCATAACATGTAATTCTATGTCCCCCATTTGGACCAAAATTGAGGAAGCCTCTAGGTAGTTTTTCACTAACCCACTTTTTACAAGAACAACTGTCACCCAAGCAAGCAACTAGACAATCTGACTGCACCCTTGTGTTGTCTGGTCTCCCTTGAGTCCACAGCAAAAAGAAATAATGAAAACGCCCAACCTAGCGATTAATTATCAAATGGCAAAGGTGCCAATATATATACAAGCTTGTTGGAAGAGAGGCGACTACCTCCTCAATCCTCTAAGTCCTAAACCCCTTTAACAACCCCACTCTACTGATGTACCAACCAATCAGAAGACTATACAATATAGAAAGGTAATAAGGCCGATGTACTTTCTGTACAGCTTTTGTACGACAAGGCCATGGAGTGGACGTTTCTCTCCTTTGGACTAGTCCTCATGCAACCGACATTCTAGCATCCCAATTATATCTTCCCACCGGTCGCGAGGTCATTTCACATCAAAAAATCGCCAAGTCGGCTATTACGGGATCTCGACGATGATGCGGACCGTCTGATCCAAACCGACTTTTAATGCTCGCTGTTCAAAATAATTTATGGTACATTTGTTTCGTGCGCACTATAGATTCCAACTGGCTTCTATGTCTTCTAATAGTAATTTGGTTAATCGGATTAATCCTCTAGTTACTATTTAAAAAGCAATCACACCCTATGTATCCTAATGGACTACTATGACAGAGTGGTAAGGTCTGACGGCTACGCCTCGCCTTGTCGGGCGGATGTTCGAGTCCTATCGGACTCAACCTTTTTGGTTGAGAGTGACTTTTATCACTCTTTAGCCCTGCTTAAGGAGCTATGGCAACCATGGCTCCATCGCCCTCTCTCTCTTTCAGTGACTATAACAAGTACGGGGGCTAGAGAGAGAAGGTGGAGGCAAGCTGCCTATGCTTTTTCTTTTAGCTAATTTAACTAATTAAGACTTGGAAAATACCTCCCCTAAATCTAGTGATTTCAACAGTCTCCAAATGTTCAGAAGAGTGGTACTCGGGTTAGGATTTGTGACCATGCGAGTTGCAGCCCGAGCTACCTGAATAGCTTGCAATTGGTTGACGTAAGCTCTTCCGCGTGCCTGAATCTCCATGTCATTGGTGAAGGTGGCAGTCAGAGGTGTTGCTGCCGTTGCAGCCAAGTCGGCTTCAGCTTGTAAAGCTTCCGCATCAAGAGGTGGATCCAAGATCTTGATGATACGAGCTATCAAAAGGGGTTTTCGCTCCTTGTAATCAACCAATGCCCTTTAGAAGGTAGTTGACCATCATGGGAAAAATGGTTGTCTCAAAGTCATCTGGAATGGCCCCTCCCCTGTATTTGTTGATCTCAGATTGTGTGAAAGATTTCCAAAGCAACTCCAAATCACAAAAGGCTATTCTTGAGCTGTCTCTTCTAAAGATTCTAATGTCCCCGATTTAATTTTCTTCCACCTGAAGATTGGTGAACTAGGGAGAAGACGGCATGATGGGACTAACAAATTGAGGCTGCAAAGTTGCTCCTGAATCTACACCTTCTAGATCCAAAACGCTTCCTAATCCGATTAGATGAGCAGGTATAACAACTTGGATCCCCCCCCCCTTACTGAGGATGGTCTCACAATTAAAGTATTCGTTGGGGTTATGACTCCTCTATATCTAAGAGAATATTGACTTTTCTTTAAAAGTGTCTACATAGATGGGATGTGGAGACGAGGTTGGTCCAAAGGTCTTTGAGAGATTGAGGGCGACAGTGACAAAGAAAGTTGGGGCCCGTTAGGGAAAGGCGTCTGTCTCCGGGTCGGCCTCCTGGAGGTCTCGGGAGGTGGAGTTCCTGAGCTGGAAGAAGGATAGCGCCTGTGAGGAGGGTAGTCGGCGAGGATGTCGTATTTGTAAGGTAAGACAGGTGGGTTTGGTGACCCACAGACTGGTGTCGCGAGAGAAATGGATGTAGAAGGCGAGGATTCCTGAGGTGGTGATGGTGGAGGAGTGGACATTCCGAGGGAAATGTATAGTCTCTTGTTGGGTTGTAGTCCCACCGCGGCCTTCAGAGTGGAAGATCCCGCCACCGAGACAATTGTAGGACGCTCAGTGGAAGGGGCTGCCAAGTTACCCGATATATCTGCACCCTAACCCTCTGTGTTAGGCCCTTTTGTGAAATTCTATAGGCTCCATTGCCACACAGAATTCGCAGGTCCAAAGGAAGCTTATCTAGATAGTGCCGACTCCAAGTTAATATAAACCCAAATGATTGACCCCTTGACAATCATAACCCCATTACAGCTTCACCCCTGTGAAATAAGACTTTCTGTGTGCTCAGTTTCACTACAGAATGCAAAGTTAGAATAGTAGTTTAGGATAACATTCCCCACTTTGACTTTCCCTTCAAAATGCAGCCACCCAGGCAGGCAAATAATATAACCGACTACACCCTTGTGTAGCCTGGACTCCCCTGAGTCCGCAGCAACAAGAATCACTGAATTTGGTCAACTGAATTGATAGTTATGGCTGGCCAAAGTTTGCCATTTATACAAGGTGCTCTCTGGGAGAGGCAGCTACCTACCAGA
>JBBHKE010001230.1:194240-209124 GCA_037447655.1 Zygnema cylindricum
CAAAAATAACATTACTAAACCCTGTATGGAAGTACTATACAAACAGGATATTTTCACGTACACAATGTCCCCTAAAGTCTCTACTTACCCTGTTGTTGGATCAAGCAGGGAGTTGTTCTTCTCTTAGTTCATGGAAGCACTCACTCTCTGTTCTGAGCGGGTTACTGTTGTCCGTATTTGGCACACAACTGTTTAAATAAATGAATGGCTGGAAGATACAATAAGCCTTACTCCACTTTCTCCACTAACTTTTCCTAAACTAACGAGAGTTATAAAGGATACTGTCTAACCACTCACTGTGTTTGAATGATTTCCTTCTCCGTTGATCTTCTCCTCCTCAACTTCCTAAATTTCTCGTTGGTCTTTACCTTCACCTTCCTTGATTTTTATCACACCAGTAGCTTCTATCACACCTCTTTCTTCTCTCACTTTTTCTAAACCAACAACACTGAGAAAGAGCACTATCTAAGCACACACATTTACTGAATGCTCCCCTGCTCTACGAACTTCTTTCTTCTCAATACACTATTTTTAGTTCCTTCCACTTCCATTTCTGGTTGCTCTTTAAATCCTTCAACTCCTCCTCTTCTAGTTGCCTCTTCCTTTAGTAAGTTTGTGTCACTCACCAATCTGTCATAGGAAATATTGAGAGCAATCAAATCCTTTTCAATCACCTCTTTCACCTCATTCCGAATAACATAGAAGGTCGGTAAGTAAATAAATTTGTCAACACACGGTTTATGCCTGTTGTCATTGGGCGAGTCTTGTCTCTCACTCACGAAGGTACTTGATTCTCTTCTTGTTGAGGGACGAACTAGGTTGTTGTCCCATCCATTTCTGAAATTCCCTGTAACACATGCACTTTTATACGACAAACATACCCTGAAGGTATGTCCCAAATCATTACAATAAAAACAATTCTTTGGCCGATCTCCGAACTCGCTATTCTTTTTAATTTTCTGAAACTGAGACTTAGATTCCTTTATATTCCTCTTACTTGATAAAACCTTTCCATTAGCCTCTTCATCTAGAACGACTCGGCTTGCTATAGTTAAGCTCCAATCCCTTTTATCAATTAAAGTCAATCGATCTAACGCACTCTTATATTCTTTAGGTAGACTTCTCATTAACAATATAGCTTGTTGGGCATCCGTAAAGTTTCCTCTTGCCAAATCATTTTCTGCAAATAATACTTGTAAGTCAGCACAATGTTTCTCCATACTACCTCCTACATACTGGAATTCAACTATTTTGGTAACATTACTAAGCCAATGATATAAAGAAGTCTTTGCATACATAGATTCTGAGCACTTCCATAATTCAGATGCCCTTTTAAGACTTAAGTATGACATTACAAAATCCTCAGTCAAGGAGTTCTTGATAACCCTTAGACACTCATGATTTTTCCTTTTCCATCCATTTGATGTTTCGGCCAAGGTACCGTCCACCACATCCATTAGCTCCATCATCTCGAAGTAGCTCTCGAGTGCATCCTTTCAGTAGTGATATTTTGATCCATCAAATATGGGTAGCCATGGGTGTGGGCCCATAACCTGTTGTCCATAGCCTATTTCAGCCATGGACTACTCTTGGAAGCACCACAGACTACCCTCAAACAGTTGTGTTTCACACAACACAGATTGCTCCACAATAAACAAAATCCCCTCGAACTGCTCTAATATGCAGTATGATATAGACACTGTAAACTCCCAAAGTTACAACAAAATCTACCAAGGAACTTGGAAGATATAAGCTTCAGAGTTTTCCAAAAACAGCTGACAGCTTTACAAACTAACCACTTTGACTTCTCAAAGAATCTTACACAGATAACAAAATAGACTGAAACTTCGCACACATACAGATTCTATACGATAGAATAACTTCAAAAAGTATCACATGAAAAAAACAAACAGAGTGATCACACCAACAGGTCAAAGATGCAGAAAACAGTTTGCCATAGCTTTGATATAGCTTTGTAAGTATACCTGAATAGTTCGAGGTATGTTAGACTGAACAGATCTACACTGATAAACAAACTAGCAAAAAGACAAACCTGTGTTGTACATAATATTTACACCGACATCTCCACAATCTTCGTACGTCAAAAACCAAGCTACCACTAAGTAACCACTAAACACTTATCATTACTCACGATCTATACTAGTTATATTATCCGCAGCTGCGTCAGCTGCTTTTTCCGTACGGATCATATCAAGGTAACCGCAGCTGCGTTGACTTGTCTGCGTCGCAGCAGCTCTGTATCGGCGGCGCATATTCATCCAAAATAACGTAGCTGCGTTGTCTTGTCTGCATCGCAACTGCGCCGTACCGGCGGTGCGTGTTTCAACATTTCGTTTATTCCACATCGGATCGCTTCGCGATCCGCTGTCCTTTTGTCAATGCTTGTACACGCCACTCAATGAGTCTGTTTCATCACTTAAATTATATCCGTTTGTTCGCTCCCCCAATCCATGAATCCATTCGAACCTCCACATTGAATTCCATGGCGCACAAACTATCGCGTACGCACAAAACAAACTTTTCAAAACAACACTCCCCGAAAATTTAGTTGCGTGCACCTAAAAAAATATGCATCGTGTAATGCTGTGTTGCTACGCTGCGTTAGTTTGACATCGCAGCGCAATATGAATACATTGTGTAGCGTGTACTGCTATGCTGCTACGTTGCTCTAGTTCGATATCGCAGCCCAGTACGAATACAATATGCAGCGTGTACTGCTCTGTTGCCATGCTGCACTTATTTGACATCGTAGCCCTAGCAGCTGCTCCTTTCGCCCTTAACTTTCTCCTCATAGCCTCATCTACTGAGAACTAAAGCTCTCAATTTCAACAGTCCCCTAAAGCTTTAGACTCAGTTGTCCATGCAGATATTTCTACTCAGACAAAATGAAGAATGTAAAATATTTAGAGATAAAAAAAAAAATCTCTATCAACCTTCACTACTAATGATTCATAAATATTAGCCGAACCAATACATCAACACGTTTTGTTGACGTCGCCATTTCCCATTTGCCTTGCTGAAAACCACCACCTTGCAAAATTTGTCTTGTTACAGCTCCTTGTAAGTCATAAATGCGAAACCGTCACTTTCATTAACGCTATAACACCATTACTTCCGCTGCGTTTCCGCCATGTCTTCCAAACTTCCCCTTCTTGACACTTGCATCTTTGCCGAGTTAATCATTTAATATTCAAACACTCTTTATCTTCCATGAAAAACTTTATCAACCATTTTTCCTTATTTTCTGTGAATTTTACATACTAACAAATTTGAATATCGTCCCGTAACAGCTCCCCCTATGTCATAAACGCCAAATTGTCCTTTCACTAATGATATAACACCTCTCTAGTAAATCTGAATTCCACCCGTAATTGTCACTTAATGATATGATCACTATTTGTCGAAAATATCTTGTCTCTACACACTTTCATTGAACAGTTGCTGCACCTTCTCTCCTATTGGATACTTCCGCGCCTTGTGCTTCCTTCGATATATGTTGCCTACGTTACTGCACCAAATTCCCTTATACCTTGCTGAAAAGTCGTTCAAGTCTCTCCATTTTCCTGTCACACATCCTCTCATCGTTGCTGGTCGATTTTGTAACTTGTTTCTTCTCCGACTATGTTTCCTTAATATGTATCTTTTTCTTTCTTTCTTACTTGATTCTGGTTTGTTCGTAGAATTTGTACTTCTGCAATTAATTTCCTTCCCATGACCTCTATAAAGTGTGGTTTTTCTTACTAGGTTTTGTTATTTTTCCATAGATCTACCACTCCCCGTAAGTGTATGCATCCTGAATACTTTCATTTTGACCCCCCTTTCATTTAGCTGCTTTTTCTTCTTCCTAATATTCCTTCTTAATATCCAAATTTCTCCAATTTTATGACCTTCTTTTCTTAACCTCATTTTCTTTACAATCTCTCTCGATCCTTCGCTGAATTCATTAACTTTTAAAACCACATTATTTTCCACCTCCGATGTAAATTCCCCATCTTGTGTGAATTCACCATTTTCTCTCTCATCATCTTCCTCCCTTACTCTAAGTTTTGTTATTAGTTCAGTTTTCTCCATATCTAAGGAATATTCTGCTTCCACTTTTAAGTTTACTTCTCTAACTCTTCTTTCTTCAAGCATCTCGTCCCCTCGTAAGTCATTTACACACACGAATCTATCACAAAAAGGAGTCACAACAACCGAATCTTTTTCACTCTCTTCTTTCTCCACACTATCTTCGATGACCACACTATTTTCAGTTCTTTCCACTTCCACTTCTGGTTGCTCTTAAAATTCTTCAACTCCTACTATTCTAGTTGCCTCTTCCTTTAGTAAGTTTTTGTCACTCACCAATCTGTCATAGGAAATATTGACACCAATCGAATCCTTTTCTGTCACCTCTTTCACCTCATTCCGAACAACATAGAAGGTCGGTAAGTAAATACATTCATCAACACACAATTTATGCCTGTTGTCATTGGTCGAGTCTTGTCTCTCATTCACGAACGCACTAGATTCTCTTCTTGTTGAGGGTCGAAACTAGGTTGGTTTCCCATCCATCTCTGAAATTCCCTGTAACACATGCACTTTTATACGACGGACATACCCTGAAGGTATATCCCAAATCATTACAATAAAAACACTTCTTTTGTCGATCTCCGAACTCGCTATTCTTTTTAATTTTATGAAACTGAGACTTAGATTCCTTTATATTCCTCTTACTTGATAAAACCTTAATATTAGCCTCTTCATCTAGAACAACACGTCTTGCTACAGTTAAGCTCCAATCCCTTTTATCAATTAAAGTCAATCGATCTAATGCACTTTTATATCCTCTAAGTAGACTTCTCATTAAAAATATAGCTTGTTGGGAATCTGTAAAGTTTCCTCCTGCCAAATCATTTTCTGCAAATAATTATTGTAAGTGAATACAGTGTTTCTCCATACTACCTCCTACATACTTAGATTCAACTATTTTGGTAACATTACTCAGCCAATGATATAAAGAAGTCTTTGCATACATACATTCTAAGCACTTCCATAATTCATATGCCCTTTTAAAACTTAAGTATGACATTATCAAATCCTCAGTCAAGGAGTTCTTGATAACCCTTATACACTCATGATTTTTCCTTTTCCATCCATTTGATGTTTCGACCAACGTACGTCCACCACATCCATTAGCTCCATCATCTCGAAGTAGCTCTCGAGTGCATCCTTCCAGTAGTGATATTTTGATCCATCAAATATGGGTAGCCATAGGTGTGGGCCCATAACCTGTTGTCCATAGCCTATTTCAGCCATGGACTACTCTCGGAAGCACCACATACTACCCTCAAACAGCTGTGTTTCAGACAGCACAGATTTCTCCACAATAAATAAAATGCCCTCGAACTGCTCCAATATGCAGTATGCTATAGACACTGTAAACTCCCAAAGTTACAGCCAAATATACCAAGGAATTTCGAAGATATAAGCTTCAGAGTTTCCCATAAACAGCTGACAGCTATACAAACTAACCACTTTGACTTCTCACAGAATCTTACACAGATAAAAGAATAGAGTGACACTTCTCACACAAACAGAATCTGTACCATAGAATAATTTCACAAAGTATCACATGAAAACAACAAACAGAGTGATCACACCAACAGGTCAAAGATGCAGAAAACAGTCTGCCATAGCTTTGATAAATATGACTGTGATACTCAAAATATTCTAAGTCCTGCAAGTTATACTCAGAGTGTTCACTACTGAATGTACGGAGGCATACCAGCCGTATGGTATCTACCATCTACCTAAACTATTGTAAGTATACCCGAATAGTTTGAGGTATGTCAGACTGAACAGATCTACACTGATAAACAAACTAGCAAAAAGACAAACCTATGTTGTACATAATATTTACACCGACATTTCCACAATCTTCGTACGTCAAAAACCAAGCTACCACTAAGTGACCACTAAACAAATATCATTACTCACGATCTATACTAGTTATATTATCCGCAGCTGCGTTAGCTGCTTTGTCCGTACGGATCATATCAAGGTAACCGCAGCTGTGTTGACTTGTCTGCGTCGCAGCTGCTCCGTACCGGCGGCGCATATTCATCCAAAATAACCGTAGCTGCGTTGTCCAATCTGCATCGCAACTACGCCGTATTGGTGGTGCCTGTTTCAACATTTCGTTTATTCCACATCGAATCGCTTCGCGATCCGCCATCCATTTGTCAATGCTTCTACACGCCACTCAATGAGTCTGTTTCATCACTTAAATTATATCCGTTTGTTTGCTCCCCCAATCCATGAATCCATTCAAACCTCCACATTAAATTCCATGGCAAACGAACTGTCGCGTACGCACGAAACAAACTTTTCAAAACAATAGACATCACTAGGCGAGCGTGCGCATCCTCATCTTTTTATTTCCATGTAGCTACTACCAACTCTTTTGTAGCTTTTTCTGTTAGTGTATCAGTAGAGGAGAGGATAGGAGGTTTTGAAATTCCTATAAAATGGTCCCAAATCTTCTCTTGTTTCAAAAAATGCATGGCTGAAAATGACCAATCATAGAAGTTTTGGCCATCAAACTTCTGAATACTATTAGAAGTGGCATGGCTAGGCCCATAATTTATTGGAGGTGGATTAGCGGAAGCCGTGAAATTGTACACAAGAGAAAGATCAATGCATTGGAGAGAGGAATTGATTTGTATTTGGGATGATTTCATTAAGTGAGAAGAGTCACTTATATACAAAATATACAATGATAATTACTATAGAGTCTAAGCGCTCTACGATGTGTTGTAACAAAGGGATCCTAGTCTATATTCTAATAAATGTATGTAGGAAAAAAAGAAAGACTGGACCGTCGCCCAAATGACTGGACCGACGGTCAAATGACTTGTACGTAAGAAAAGACTAGACCAACGTAGGTAATGAAAAAGTACAAAAGACAGGACCGACGTATGGAAGTACGGACAGATCCAAAAGTGAGTCGTCCAGATAAAACGGTTAACAAGACTCGACTGACGTAAGAAAAGGACGGGCAAGACATAAATAAACTGACACTAAATGTCCATTAACAGGGAGATTGTAATTTAGGGTTTGTTCTCATGTTAACTTAACTGGGTCTTGCAATTTTGTTTTTTAGTGAAGATTCTCCATACTATTTTTCAAAGTATTCCTATGTTCGAAAATGAAATCGTTAATTTAAAATGTGACGGTTGTAGACATGGGTACATTTTGTGACGGTTGTAGACGATTACAAAACTCGCGACAATTTTTGATGTTTACAAAATAGTAGTGTTGTGTATCGGTAAGGATTTGCCGATAATCGATATGGACCTTTTTCGGGTACCCGATAATCGATATATTTGTACGATATATTGCTATCGGTGTTATCACCGATAAATAACCGATATTTATCGGTATTTATTGGCGATAACCCTGATATCGATAACAATCGGCGATATATGTATGGGCCGTACAGATAAATGTACGGCAAGTACACTCAAGTGTACGTGTTATTTTCCGTACGTGTACAAGCACAGAAAGTACAGTAGCCACCATGAGATCTGTACGGATTTGATACGGATCCAGTAAAACAATGTACCTTTTCACATCCGACGCCATGGCTTTGTTCCTTTATTCCTTGAGATCCACTGGGAACCTGCCACGTGTCAACCTGTCGGCTTTTTTGGCATAAGCTGCTAAAAGAGCCATTCCTGGGTGTTGGCCCTCACGCAGGCCTTCCGCTCTTGTTTTCTCATTCCAAGTCGTTCTTTCGATTTCGGCGGCGTGCAGAATGTTATTTTGCGTCTGTTGTACTTTGTGTCCGCCGTCCCTTTTTCGTTCCATGTTCACCAGTTTTTCAGTAAGTTTCCGTAAGTTGCCGTAAAATTTATGTTCAGTTAACTAACCAACGTTTATGTGCTGCGCTTCTCGTAATAAGTAAAAGTTAAACGGAGATGGAACAGATTCTTATACGTGGCATGCCATGCTATATAAAGTCAATAATATTAAACAGTATGTTATAAAGTACTATTTTATGCATACTATGTTTTTTTTAAGTTATCGCCGATATGGAATTTGTTGGTGTCAGACCGATATATCGAAACCTTTGACCGTTCGATAACCGATAACTATCGATATCGGTGTTATCGCGATCAATTTTTTCCGATACACAACACTACAAAATATACTATGGACTTCACAATTTTTTTCTACGACATAAGATTTTCTCGTTGCAAGTTGTGTTTTAAACGACAAAGATAAAGAAACCCCTTACGTTAACGCATGGGAACACACCCTTTATGCCATAATTTTGTTGTGTAGCACAATATCTACGTACCATCAATTTGGGTGTCCAATGTGAGATTCCTTGCAGGAAACGCCTAGAAAGCACATCAATATACTCCGGCTTGAAAATCTAGCATTATTTGCTAGTTTATTGTAGTTTGTGGCCCTGTTTTGAAAAAATGCGATCTATACCTGACACTCGCCCTGCAAGTGCCGAGATACCAGCGTCATACCTACGCCTTTATAGGATTCGCAGCATGGCGTCAGCTCTTGCAAAAAACGATGCCCCGAGGACCCGCATTTCCCGTGTCATGACGCCCCGTTTTCCGGTCGCCTCGAGGACGTCCATACCGTTCCCGAATCGCCGGTTCAGGGTACAAGTACACCGCGAATCGTTATTAGCGTTATGAACTCTATATCGGCACCCCAAAATTTTGACATTAATACCTTAAATAGAATAAACTACATTATTTAAGGACGTGGATCATAATCTGTCACGTCTCCTGGCACTAAATTGGAATGAATGACGCTAATTTTTTCTTTACACTAATAATTTGTCAACGCTAATAACGATTCGCGGTGTAGCAGTTATTCGCCCGCGCACCGAATTTTCGCACGTGTGTTTAATTGTACTTTATTTGGTACCCTCGCGTAACAAAATGACAGACGTTAGTACGAAGTTGGTGCACTCCGACGGCTCTTTTGTAAAACTTGACATACGACAAAAAAGTCGATAGAAATATCGGAAAAAGTTGAAGTTCCTGACGTTTATTGGTGATGACGTGGCATAAGAGGAATTGATTTTAGTTTGCCGTGTCGGAGCATTACACGACATTAGGAAGGCGAATGATTGTACGGACATTAATGATTCCGTCAGACAAATTTGGACTTCGGAGCAGATTTCGCTTCCGGGATGACTAGGGGACGGTCAGACCCTTGCCAAAACGACAAAAAAATCACCTTGGAAGCCGGACTAGTTTTAGCCTTTAAAATTGTCGTACGACATTTTCGAGCACTCGCCTTAAATAATGGGAAGAGAATTGTATTCTTGCGGGCGCAAACGTCAGCAGGTACATAAAGTACACATCTGGTTACAAATGTGTACCAAATCCGTGCTTAAAGGTACACATGAGTGCCATCTGACCAAAACTTTACGGCTAAATTGCCGTTAAACCGTATCCGTGAAAAGCGATCTCTTCACGGCTGGTGTTTGGAATGCTCGCCGTTGGTCAATTTAACAAAATAACAAAGGACGGATTTAAGATGATTTAGGGTACGACCACATGTAAGCGATACTTTGAAAAAGTATTTTGGACTGTAGTGAAGTGTTCCGTACTACTTTGAAAAGCGTCCCTATTGCTGCATTCACACCGGAATGGATGATGAATTATATGAGGAAACGAATGTCCTTTTGTTTTGTTTGGACGTGAAACGCCCGTGACGTCATCTTACGTCAACTAAAACGTCGCTATGTGAATCATGCCGCCGTACGATTAAGCGCCGATGACTCAAATCTGTCCGTACCAAACCATCGGATTTCATCCGTACAGCAACATATAATTTTTACTAGGTGACCGCTCGAGACCCCCAAACCAAAAAGGACACTTAAAAAAAAAAAAAGTGGACGCTCCTTCTCTCCCTCTCTCCCTCTCTCTCTCCCTCCCTCCCTCCCTCCCTGCATGCATTTATTTTACAATTTAACATCATATTTTTTCCGAGCAAAGTTTGAGGGAGTTGTTTTTCTTTATTTCCTATTTACCCGCTTTTTCGAGGTCTCTCCTCCTTTTCTATTTTAAGTTTTGTTGTCCCCTTTTTGCTTTTCCTCTTTCTTCTCTTCTCTCATTTTTTTTTTCCTCTTTTCTCCTCTTTTCTCTCTTTTCTCTTTTATTTTCTCTTTTTTTTCCCTTTTGATATTCGAAAAAGATTTGAGGATAACCCTTGGATAAAAATAGCCTTAGTGGAAAGAAAGTTACCGAACACGTAACGTTTACTGAGCGAACGCCAATTGCTATTTGGCAATTTGAGCAATAATTTTATTTAGTTCATGAAGAAGTTAATCGAATCAGCTCAAAAAATGTAGAAAAAATTGGAGATTTAATACACGTTGGATGCAAATGTCTATACTCGTAGTCTTTGTGAAGATTTAGAGAAGCATCCTTCTTTGGCAAAAAAAGTTGTTTCTGCTGTACGTTATGGTCAAAGAAGATGGGATCTAAATCAGGAACAGAAAATAAACGTTAAAATGCCGGAAAAGGGCTTTCAAGAGGCTTATGATTATCTAAATTCATTAAACAAAAAAGGCAAGCTGTTTGACCAAAATTATAAGGTAATTAACTTAAAATATCCAAGTGAGTATTATATTGAAAAACATGAAATGTAATTTCGTACTCTTTCTTGAATCTAATTTTCTAACGGGTGTCTCTTTGTTTTTATTGTTAACCATCACTATTGAATTGCAATGCAAAAAATCTATAGTCTTCAGGCTAATAATTTTAACATTATATCATGTTTTGGCGACTAAGAGTTCTTGCTTTTTATTTTACACTAAGCTTGTTTCCAATAATAATGGGTCTTTTCTTTTGTCTTCTTGTGTATTTCTTGAATTTAGGTTATAATGTGCGGCATAAAATTGCCGAAATTTTTTCACGTATTTTTATATTTCTGGGGAAGCTTTTATGTGGTATAAAATATGAAGTCACTGGCAAAGATATATTGCCTCAAGATGGAAAACCTTATATAGTTCTTGCTAATCATCAGTCATTTTGGGATAATCTCTTTATGCAATTGATTATTCCCAAGCATTCGCGGGTTCTCAAGAAGGAATTATTTGATATGCATGTATTTGGCCGGGGTTTAAGAATGCTTAATCCTGTAGCTATAGATAGAAGTAATAGCCGCTCAGTACTCCAGATATTAACTGAAGGGCAAAAAAAAATAGAACACGGCTTGCCTCTCATAATATTCCCAGAAGGTGGCACAGTTAAAATAGTTAGAAATGCTAAATTTAAACCTAGTGCCGCTAAACTAGCAATTAATGCAAATGTTCCTAGAGTGTTAATAGTTCATAATTCCGGTGTTTTTTGGCCAAAAGGGTTTTGGTTTAGAAAACCAGGCTTGAATTCTCTAAGAGTCCTAGAAGTTATTAGCACCAAGAAGTACGAAGATCAAGATGTAAGGACACTTACTGATTATATCGAGGAAAAAATTAATAAAGAAAAAGAAATATTGGTCAGCCTAGCACGTGGCTAATCAATAAAGTAGTTTCCACTCAGTTATTATACTTTGATTAAAATCGGGCTCTATATTATCCTCTTTAAAGTTAATACTTTAATAAAATATTAACTCATATGAAAGCCGCCATTGATAGATAAGGTCTCACCAGTAATCCCTATTTTTTGTCAATAAAAACAGGACGGCTCTTGCTACTTCTTCAGGGCGGCCAAGTCTTTTAACTGGGGTAGCATTAATAATTGTCTCTAATATTGTACTTAGGTACGTTTTTTGTCATATCGGTTTCAATATAACCGGGAGCTACACAATTTACACATATACCTTTAGGTGCTTACTCTCTTGCTAAAGCTTTGGTAAAGCCTATAATACCGGCTTTGGCGGCACTATAGTTAGTATGTCCTATTTCTCCGGCTTGGGCGTTAATAGAACTGATACTGATTATTCTGCCAAATTTTTTGTTTCTCATATTGTCGATTACTGCTTTGGACATATTAAAACATGAAGACAAGTTGATATCTATTAACTGATGCCAGCGTAGTATATCCATTTTGTGCATCATAGAATCACGTATAATACCGACATTGTTAATTAGTACATATACATGTTTTCCTGCATCTTTTTCAATTGCAGCAATATTCTTTTTACATTCTTCAAAATCTGCTACGTTTCAAGGTCTAACTTTGATCTTATGCTTTTTAGAGAATTCTTCTGCAAGTTGATGATTTTGCTCGTAATTTGCTATAACCTCGTAACCATTCTCTTTAAAGCAACTGAAATTGCTGCGCTAATACCCCTTATTCCACCTGTAATAACAGCTAATTTACAGCTAAAATCTTTTTAATAAATGATGAAACTCCAAATGCTTTTACTGTAGGTGGCTCAATAGTTGTTATTCATAGTGGTTTAATAACAAAATTTCCTGATCCGGATGTGCTGCGAGGAGTAGCAACTCATGAAATCGGTCATATATTAGGGCAGCATATAAGTAGAAGACATGAAGTGATAGACAATTATAGATTACTTGCTATGGGTAGCGCAGTACTAGGTCTTGCTACGGCTGTAGGTAGTGGATCTCCGGGTTTTGTTGTTATGATGGCACGGAGTCATGTTGCTGAAAGATCAGTCCAGGCATATTGAAGAACCTTAACCTTTGAATCTAGTGCTGACCAGATGGCTTTAAAATTGCTTGAAAAAGCCATCACAGTAGTATAGGCATGATCAATTTTTTTGAGAAAACAAGAATTGATTCAAGGAGAGATTTAGCTCATCCTTATGAACAAACACATCCGCTAAGCCAAGATAGATTGGTTGTGTTAAAAAACTATAATAAAAAGTCGAAATTTCATACAAGCCAAAATAATAAAGAGATAATAGACAGGTTTCGTAGAGCCTCAGTAAAATTAGCAGCTTATACTAGAGAGCTAAATATACTGCCGCAATGTGACTATAAGGAAGGGAGAGACGAATTTAACCTCTACATCAAGGCTAAAAAATGTTTTAGAACCGGTAATTTTAATAATGCTTTAAAAAATATCGATGTGTTATTAAAGCAACATCCTAAAGACCCTTATTATCATGAGCTAAAAGCTCAATTTTTTTATTTTTTTTTCCAATACCCAAAAAAAGCTAGGTAATTATGGCTAAAGAGAATAACATTGCAGAACCAGAAAAAGTTCAAACCGATCTTCCCGAAGTTGAGCAAGAATTATCTAAAGTAGCAACGAATCCAAAATAGAGCATAACAATTTTGGTTGTGGTTGCTGTGGTTTTTCTCCATTTATTCTTTAACTTATTTGTCTGTTCTGGAGAAACTCCAAAACAGACTTCCAATTCGATCCCTGATAATGTTGTAAAACCATTTCAAATTCCTGTTTGTACTACTATTCCTGCAATACCAGCTCTTCCTACTCCTCGAAAACTAGAAGACCCGACATTACCTCCTCCTCCTCCAGTACCAGCTACTCAAGATGTGATGCCTCCGTCGCTCTTATCTCAAGATAAAACACCTTTGCCAATGCCGGAGAGTTCTAAGGATGTTAATTTGTCACCTGCTAATCCAACCCTTCCGCTTGATATAAGATCTCAAAGTGATGAAGCAAAGAAAAAGTTAGAAGCAAAAAGAAAATCAACAATACTTTTAATTGCTGGAGCTCCAAAACCTAAAACACCAGAACAGGTTGAGCAAGGGACCGATTATAAGCACAGGGGTGATATGCACCTTATTCTTGGTAGGGGGGAAATGTTGGATGCAATTATTGAGTCTGCAGTCAACACAGATTTTGGGGGAGAAATTCGGGCTATTATAAGTAGAGATGTTTATTCCGAATGGGGACATAATATACTTATACCTAAAGGCTCAAGAGTGGTTGATACATATAATATTGGGACTAATGGAGCTTACGGCCCCATTGCAATTGAATGGACAAGAATAGATTTGCCAACAACGAGGTATACCATAAATTTTGGTGGTACACGGATGGATAATCTCGGTAGGAAAGGACAACAAGGAAGAGTAGACAACAAGTTTAAAGAACGTTTCAGCAATGTTGTGTTAAGATCAACATTTAATATTGCCCTTGCAAGCACCCTGGATTCTATAGTAAAACCGGTGGAAAGCTCTGTCTTCTTCGACTCAACCAGCTGCAGTCTCTGCGGCTTTGACAAGCACTACGAGTATTTCTACTCAAGCAGGGCTTACTGATACTCAAAAATTTACGCAAATTTGTACAACTGTACCTACTGCTATAGCAGATAAAACCTCAACTCTTTATACTTCTATAAATACAGCTTGTACTACTATACCAGAAACAGAAACTTGCTGCTCTTGTTAGTGCTATCACTACTGCCTGTATTACCGCTTCACAGACAAGTACTGCAAGTACTACTCCATTTCAGACGCAAACAACATCTACTCAGGCATTTAAGGACATTACCGATGTTGCGAAAGAGTTATTGGAAAAAAAAAATTTGATCCAACAAATACTATAGACTAGGGAACTTTAATCAAAATTTATGTAAACAAAGATTATAAATTTCCTCAAGCGGCAATTAAGAATGTAATGAAATGAGTTTTGCAGCACTAGAAACATATCTATTACCCTTTAAAAATATATTTGCCGAAGAAGGCGTAAACGAGCTTATGATAAATAAACCAGGAAAGGTTTGGGTTGAAAAAGCCAAAGATCTTAGAAGGGAATCATTACCTGAGATAGATATAGATTATTTATTAGGTCTTAGTAGGTTGAATAAAAAGTAAAGTAATAAAAAATTAATATCCAAAACACAATATATATATATATATATATATATATATATATATATATAAAAAAAATTAATATCC
>JBBHKE010001230.1:219075-241333 GCA_037447655.1 Zygnema cylindricum
CTTTCAACAAAATGGTAGGTAACCTACATTAAGGTATAGGAGTTACCGACGATTTCCGTTTTCTTAAGATTATTAACCTTTAACCTCTCGGCTTCTCTCTCAGAGGAGTATCAGTTAAAGGAGGAAAATTGATATTGGGAAACGTTATTCGGATCGGAATATAGAAAGTTGTTTTAATAGGCCTAAATCGAATTGAAACTTCTGGGTGAATGTTGGCTACCGGAAAGCTAGGCCGCGTTAGAGGTGTTCGAGGGTTCAAATTCGAAGGTAATAGCTAGCATAAAGTAGTAAGCGGCGCCTCTAGATAACTAGAAAAAGGCCCAGACTTCCGGTGGAGCATGCTCTATTTTTGCCACCACAATGGAGCCGATCACCTTAGAAGAAGCTTCTTCAGACCCGGAAAAAGATCAATAGATCTCCGCGGCGAATGATGAAATACGATCGATAATGGAAGCTTAAACTTGGGAGCTTGTGGAGATTGCGCCGGATCGAAAGGCCATCGGTTGTAAGTGGGTCTTCAAAGTTAAGCTAAATCCGGATAATTTTGTTGAAAGATATAAGGCTAGGCTTATTGCAAAGGGTTATAGTTAAAAGGAGGAAATTGACTATGAGGAGACTCTCTCTTCGGCTCTCCAATTTCCAATTATTAGAATTCTTTTGCCTTTAGCAGCCATTGAGGATATGGAATTACATCCAATGGATGGTAAAACAACTTTCTTGCATAGAGATTTAGAGGAAGTGATCTATATGAAACAATCTTATATGTAAAATCTGGTCTGTAAAGTGTTAAAATCTTTGTACAGTCTGAAGTAAGCTCCACGTCAGTGGAATCTGAAACTAGATGAGTTTCTAACTGGTCTCGATTTTGTGAGGATTAGTTCAAATCACTCAGTCTATGTTATAGAAGGGGATGATAGGATTACATTGCTGTGTATGTAGATGATTTACTGCCACTGAGTAAGTCATTAAATGAGATTAACAAAATAAAGGCAGCCTTGAAATCGAGATTTGAGATGAAAGATTTAGGGGAAGCAAAGTATATTTTTGGGATTCAGGTAGAAAGGGATAGAGATAAGAGAATAATCTATCTAACACAACGGGAAGCGATTGGGAATATGCTTGAGAAGTTTGGCATGGCAGAGGCAAAGGGAAGTGCCAGTCCCATGGACCTCAAGCAAAAGGTGGAAGGCATGAAGACCGAGGGTGGGGTCATTTTTGATGACACCTTGGACTCAAGGGAGGCAAATGCTATGGCTGCCATTCCAAATCGTCAAATTGTCAGCAGTCTAATCTACTTCATGAACTGCACACGCCTGGACATTGCGGCAGCAATTGGTGCCGGAGTTTACAAAATCCGAGGAGATCGGATTAGGAGGCAGCAAAGAGGGTCCTAAGGAAATGATGCAGTTTGCTCTATTCACTAGAGAAGGAGAAACTGCCGTAAACCCTCTCCCACTTCAACTTCTTTAGCTTTAGAGTCGCAGAGGTTGGCCTAGCCAAGAGGAACCAAAACGAGCTCGATTACTCCAACAAAGTTTACACCGGAGATCATTATCTTGCACCAAAGTCAAGAGCTGGAAGCAATGGCCGCAGAATTGGCGGCTCTGCGCTTGGGACCTTCATAACGGGCTACACCTCTCATTGTAGCACAAAAATTCTAGAAATAGAAACAACAGTTGTTACATAAGGTTCCACAGCTTGATCTTCAAGGCACAACTCGTGCTAACGATGATGACTTAATGGGTTCGGATTTAGAACCCCCAAATGCCCACCATGCACGAACTTTCTAGTCCGGAGCTTCAAATGTTGGGTTGGGATATAGCAATCGACAACTCCGAAATTCTACCTCAGAGCATAGAAATGACAAGCATAAAATGGGTCAAAAATATCACAATCGAAAAGTCAGCGGACCTCTATCTTTCACTCCCTAGGCAGTGGTCCTAAACAACAACGTCGGTCTGGGGATCAAAACAACTCACCCACCATCTTTTCATTCCAAACCTAAACTGCCTCCCGGTTTCGAAAAATACCAGAGTGAGAAACAGTAGTGGGAGAAAGAGTCCCTAGAAAGAGAAAAATTGAGCAACCAGGAATGGTTTGAGAAATACATGGCAAAACACCCGAACGATGAAACTCTCGTGACACCACCGGTACCCGATACAAGCTTCGAAATTGACAAAAAGGAAGAAAACGACCAGGATCAGCAGGAACCCGACTCCCCCATCTCTTCACCTATAGCTCAACTTCCTTTTTTGAAGCTTGCTGTCATGCTAGTCTGGCACCTCACGCCCTACGCTCTCACACACGTCAAAATTCTGGCCTCCTCCCACAATCTGCCCAAAGACATCCTCATTCAAGCATAGGGAAAAGAAATACACTCTGGAAAAGAGAGAGTCGCCCATGCAACTACAACGACAACAATTTTCATGTCTACAGATTCGTAAAAACCTTTGGTGGATAGGGACTATAAAGCCTTATCCGTGTCACTTATAGTGAACCTAACTGGAAACTTCAGACTAATTACGTACAAAGGACACCAAGACGCTGTGGTCAACACAAGAGCGCTCCTTAACCTCATCACCACTTCCACTTTACACAAAATGCTCAAAGAACTCCGGCCAGAAATCTACCCAAACAACATCTGCCTAAGCACGGTAAGCAACGGCAGTCAACAAGTCTATGGAATTATCAAAGCCATGAAAATTGAATTCTCCGATGACGTAGGCCAACATGTGAAAATTGAGCTCCCATTCTTAGTGGTTGAAGGGACTCAATTTGAAATTTTGTTGGGAATGGCTTCATAGACTCCGCTAAATATGGGGCTAAACGTGTGGAACGAACAATCTATCGTTCACGACTCCGAAAATTCAAATGGAACCAAAGTGGTGGTTCCTTTGGATTTATTTAACACGGGGAAGACCAATGTCTAGGTGTTTGGTTGCTATCCAGTATATGCTACTGAAATTCTGTGGTCTCCATTGACCCACAGAATGAGCAGCCTATGTAAAGCCTCTAGGATAATATTTGCCCCTTCTACTTTCCCGCTGAATAAGCGCCGCCCAGGCACACAAATATTCAGACCACTCTCACCCTTGTGAGGACAAGACTCCCCTGAGTCAAACGCAAAAAGAATCACTGAATTTGCTCACCCGAGCAGTAAGTTATGGCTGGTCAAAGATGACCTTTATAGTTACAAGCTCTCTTAGAGAGAGAGGTACCTAAATATTACTAAGTCTCGGTCTGCCTACTCACGACTACCTACTATTAAACCCTAGTCCAATAGGAACACTATAAAGTACAAGAAGGTACAATGGGCGATGTACTTATTGTACAACTATTGTACGACAAGGTCTACAAGGTGACACCTGTCATATCGGAAGCCATGGTTCCTCCTCCCATCTTCTCCGGTATCAAATAATGTGGCGCCACGTGGCACCGCGTGACGCTATATCCGTATGCCGCCAAAAAGCTCACTTCGCGTGGCGGCTATAATGCCGGCCGTCCGATCAAAACATATTTTACACGGTTCAGATTCGCGTACATGCAGAAATTGCTCCTTTTGGTTAGTCTGCTGTTAATTAGTTGTTTCGTTAATGTTTATATATTTATGAAACCCGTCACGTGTATCGTTTCGTAATGCCTTAATGGTTAAGGCGTAAGGCTAGAAATAATCTAGAGGTCATAGGTTCAAATCTAGACTTAGACATCATTTTAGCCAAAATACCCAAAACTGCAAAAACTGCCACTTTCTAAATATGGCGGCAGCCATGGCGCGACTTTGATCCTCACTCTCTTTCTTTAAAGCGAAACTAAAATAGGGAAGTGAACTATTAATTACCTCTTTTCAACACTCCCCTTAATTCCTAGTCACTTTTCAATTTTAATCCACAGTTTTCTCTGCAATAAATCAACTTAGGGGAAGGCACTGCTTTTGTCATCATGTCTGCAATCATTTCTCTATCAGTTTTATGAACCAGTTTAATAATTTTATTTTCTACCTTCTCTCTCATAAAGCTTAGTCTAATATCCATATGCTTAGCTTTGAAGTGATGTTTCGGATTTGCTGCAATCGAGATAGCAGCTTGATTATCACAAAAAACATTTTGAGTTCCAAACTTCATGAACCCAAGTTCTTCAAGAAGAGATTTAACCCACATTAATTCTTTGGTGGCAGCACAAGAAGCCATGTATTCAGCCTCCATAGTGGACTGAGCAACTACTTTTTGTTGCTTGCTACTCCAACAACATGCACCGGATCCAATTTGCAACACATATCCAGTCGTACACCTCCTTAAAGGCACATCTCCATAACTGGCATCACTCCAAGTGGTGATATCAGTGTGCTCCCCTCCCAAATGCAACCATAACTCCCTTGTCCCCACCAGATACCTCATCACCCTTTTGGCAGCCTCCCAATCTCTCTTTCTTGGTTCATTTAGATTTCTACTAAGGACACCTACAGC
Organism: Zygnema cylindricum; assembly: GCA_037447655.1. NCBI lineage: Eukaryota > Viridiplantae > Streptophyta > Zygnematophyceae > Zygnematales > Zygnemataceae > Zygnema > Zygnema cylindricum. The sequence continues at coordinate 223,539 of JBBHKE010001230.1, forward strand.
TGCAGCTATATCCGGACGGGTACAGTTCATAAAATAAATTAAACTGCCTACAATCTGCCGATAAGGGATATTTTCCATAAATTTTCTTTCTATCTCGTCCATCTCATCATTAATGATGAATATTCCTCCCTCTTCACTCCCCTCACTCACTTTCTTCAAATCCATGGGAGTAGTACATCCGTTTGCTTTCTCCATTTGAAATTTTTCTAGCATATTACCGATTGCTTCTTTTTGAGTGAGTCTTATAATTCTATTCCCTCTATCTCTCTCCATCTGAATTCCCAAAATGTACTTTGCTTCTCCAAGATCTTTCATATCAAAACTGCTTCTAAGATCCCGTTTTAGTTTGTTAATTTTATCTAAAGACTTGCTTAAGACCAACAAATCATCAACATAAATAGCAATAAATATCACTCCATTCTCATCCTCAAATAAATATATAGAGTGATCTGAACTAATTCTGATATACCCCAAATCGGTCAGAAATTCGTCGAGCTTTATATTCCACTGTCGCGGGGCTTGCTTAAGCCCATAGAGTGATTTTATCAGTTTGCAAACTTTGTTTTCTTCCCCACTTTCCACGAATCCTTCCGGTTGCCTCATGTAAATTTCTTCTTCCAACTCTCCGTGCAAAAAGGCAGTTTTAATATCCATCTGGTGGATTTCCATATCCTCCGCTGCGGCTATACTTAAAAGGATTCTAACAGAAGGAAATCTGACTACAGGTGCAAAGGTTTATTCGTAGTCTATCCCCTCTTTTTGTGTATAACCTTTTGCAACTAACCTAGCTTTGTACCTCTCAATGGTATTATCCGGGTTTAATTTAAGTTTAAACACCCAGTTACATCCGATCGGTTTTCGGTCCGGTGGACAATCTACCAACTCCCATGTATTGGCTTCCATGATAGAGGCCATTTCTTCATTTATAGCTGTGATCCACCGGCTACTTTCTGGAGTGTTTATGGCCTCTAAGTATGTTTGAGGTTCATCTGGGTGAGACATCTTTGTGAGTTGGTTATTTACTTGTCTTTCTTGAAGTCGTTTACTACTTCTTCTTCCCCCTTCAAAATCGGACGCCGGTATGGAAGGCATCCTTGGGTTTCGTTTTGGGAGATTTTCAGCTTCCCTATCTTCCAATTCCGGTGTCTCATCAAATTCCTCATCGGTTTCCACTTCGTATTGTGGCGTTGCCTCGGATGTTGTCCTTTCCTCCTTCTCCTTTGTTAAATCTGCAGATTTTTCTTTTTCTCCCTCTTCCTTCTCTTCATTTTCAAAGTCAAAGTCAGAAAACTGATCCGTTTCAAATCTGATTTTGACTTCCTTATTATATTTGAATGGATCAATGGACTTCTCTTCATTCATCACCACTATGTGTTTTACCAAAATTATATCTCTCTTTTTCAAGTCATACACTCGGTATCCTTTTGTGCACTCATCATATCCTACAAGATATCCTGGTTTCCCTCTTCCCTCTAACTTCCATTTAGTCTTATCGGAATCCAAACTGTAGACTTGACTTCCGAACACTCTCAAACTAGACAAATCAGGCTTTCTTCCTGTCCACCTCTCATACGGAGTTTCCTCCTTATTTGCTGAAGTTAGGACTCTATTTTTGATGAAATTAGCATAGTTCATAGACTCAGCCCAAAACTGCAGCCCTATCCTCTTATCACTTAACATACTTCTAGACATATCTCCTAAAGTTCTATTAACTCTTTCTGCTACTCCGTTTTGTTCCGGATTATAGGGAACAGTTTTCTCATGATGAATTCCTTCTTCTTTAAGATATTCTTCAAAATCCCTTGAGGTGTATTCTTTCCCATTATCACTTCTTATCTCTTTTATTGAGGTTTCATGTAGCTTTTCACTCCATACTTTATACTCTTTGAAACATCTTAATACCTCTGACTTATGTCTGAGAAAGTATACCTTCGTGTATCTAGACCAATCATCTGTGATAGTTAACATCCATCTCTTCCCCCCATGTGAAGCATACCTAGCAGGTCCCCAAACATCAGTGTGAACTAGATCTAATACTTTCTCTCTCCTAAATGTGGTTGCCTTTGGAAATGGAAGTCTATGAATCTTCCCTTGGGCACATCCACTACAATCATCAAAGGTCTCATTATCTTCAAAAGTAATACCCTCCACTATTCCCTTTTTCTTCATTTTCTTTAATCTATCTAGATGCACATGCCCCAACCTTTTATGCCAAAGCATCATCTCACTTGCACACGAGTAGAGAACACTTTTTTCATTGCAAAGAACAATTCTGAACATTCCTTGACTGCCCTTCTCAGCTATGAAATAAACCTCATTATCAAAGCTTGCTGTGAAGATTCCTTTCCTAGTTCCTGTTTCAAACTCCTTTTCATCTAGGACAGCTGTTGAGACTAGGTTCTTGCTAAGTTGTGGAATGTAAAGAACGTCTGAGAGTGTTACAATTGAGGCCTTTCCATCAACTAGAACCTTCAAGTCAACAGTTCCAACAAGACTTGTGGTTTCTACTCTACCATCTCCGTACTCTATCTCAACTGTTGGGATCTTTCTCAGTTTAGTGAACCACCGCTTATCTTTGCACATATGCATTGAAGCCCCTGAGTCTATGATCCACCCATCCTCGGGTGGATCCCTCTTACCTCCGAAAGCACACTTTTGTCTCCGTGGAATATCGACATGCTTTTCAGTGTTTTTCGGATTAAGGAGAAGCTCCTCAAGCTCCTCTTCAGGTTCAGTTTTTTCTTCCACTTCCTCATCAAGAACTTGAGTCAGGAAAGCCTTTTTCTTTCCTCCGTCCTTTGAGGTTCCTTGACCATCTTTCAGTCGAAGATCTGCAAGTCTGACACAATCTGCCATGTAGTGTCCCGGTTTCTTGCAGAAGTGACATAATCCTCCTCGAGAAGTTCCTCTCCCCTGTCTATCAAATCTGCCACCTCCTTGTCCTCTTCCACCAAAGTTTCGATAGGGATCTTTCCCTCTCTCCTCATCACGCTTCCGCCAATCAGCTCCTGCAGACAATGCTTGAACACTTGGACTCCCTCTCCTAAGCTCTATGGTGCTTTCTTTCACTAAAATCATTCCCACAGTGTCATCCCAATTCCAATTGCTATCTCCTATGTCCTGCAATCGGTTAATGATATTCTCATACTCTTCAGGTAGTTTCATTATTAGTGTGTTCACTCTTTGTCTCTCAGACCATGAGTTACCTGCACTCTCTAACTCTCCAAACAATGCTCCTAAATCATTGCAATAATTATCCATACTTCCTCCCTTATAAGTATAAGCTGCAATCTTATTTTCTGCCAACTGTTGCTGCTGCAATGATCCACTCTTATATTTGTTAACTAGTGATATCCAAATCTGAGATGAAGATTTGACATGCATAAGGGGAATGGCAATGCCCTTTGCTACACTTTTAAGAATTAAGAGCTTAGCAACCTTGTCTTTGTAGTTCCACTTTTCATACTCCGATCTTTCGGTCTGAACCCTTGTCGCCGTTTTTGGTGGTGCTGCTGCCGGTATCGCCTTCGGCAATGGTGTCACTTGAGTTGCAACTCCTCCCTTTTCTCCTTCCATGACAATCTCCTCTCCTTCCTCATCTTCATCCTCAGTGATGGTGGCAGCTGTTTTACCAACTGTAGAGGCGGAGGTGCCAGAAAAACGTGTCCCTCCAAACCCATGTGGAGGTGGGCATCGAATTTGTCCAGACACTATGCCCCATAGATGCTTCTCAAATAGTTCTCCCTCCATCATCATTTCCCAATAAAGAAAGTCTGATCCATCAAATATGGGCACCCTAGAGGGTGGGCCCATAACCTGAAATTCTGTGGTCTCCATTGACCCACAGAATGAGCAGCCTATGTAAAGCCTCTAGGATAATATTTGCCCCTTCTACTTTCCCGCTGAATAAGCGCCGCCCAGGCACACAAATATTCAGACCACTCTCACCCTTGTGAGGACAAGACTCCCCTGAGTCAAACGCAAAAAGAATCACTGAATTTGCTCACCCGAGCAGTAAGTTATGGCTGGTCAAAGATGACCTTTATAGTTACAAGCTCTCTTAGAGAGAGAGGTACCTAAATATTACTAAGTCTCGGTCTGCCTACTCACGACTACCTACTATTAAACCCTAGTCCAATAGGAACACTATAAAGTACAAGAAGGTACAATGGGCGATGTACTTATTGTACAACTATTGTACGACAAGGTCTACAAGGTGACACCTGTCATATCGGAAGCCATGGTTCCTCCTCCCATCTTCTCCGGTATCAAATAATGTGGCGCCACGTGGCACCGCGTGACGCTATATCCGTATGCCGCCAAAAAGCTCACTTCGCGTGGCGGCTATAATGCCGGCCGTCCGATCAAAACATATTTTACACGGTTCAGATTCGCGTACATGCAGAAATTGCTCCTTTTGGTTAGTCTGCTGTTAATTAGTTGTTTCGTTAATGTTTATATATTTATGAAACCCGTCACGTGTATCGTTTCGTAATGCCTTAATGGTTAAGGCGTAAGGCTAGAAATAATCTAGAGGTCATAGGTTCAAATCTAGACTTAGACATCATTTTAGCCAAAATACCCAAAACTGCAAAAACTGCCACTTTCTAAATATGGCGGCAGCCATGGCGCGACTTTGATCCTCACTCTCTTTCTTTAAAGCGAAACTAAAATAGGGAAGTGAACTATTAATTACCTCTTTTCAACAGCTACCTTCTCTCCGAAGGAAGTGTTTGGTAGCTTTATAGATATAGCGAAGGAGATCTAGCAATTCCCAATTTCTAAGTGATGGGAAAAGGAATATAATGACAGATTATTAAAGGTGGTTAAACTCCGGCGAGGAGTGGAATAAACCTTCTTTGTTTTATTACTAAAGGAGAGAGGTTCAAACCTCCGGTCAGACGCCTCAAAAACCAAGTCTGACAACAATAAATTAAATCAACAAGTGGTGTCATTGACGGTTTTTTTGATTTAGGACTCCAAATTTTATCACTATTTTCTAGAATCAGTTCTAATTTGGAAGCCGTTTTGAAAGCAGATTAGTAGGTGGAATCATATATAGCTGTAGAAATAATACCAAAAGCAAGGGCCGTAAGTGAACACCGCCTACAACAACTTCACCACCAATATTCTCAAAAGCTTTCATTAATCGCAATATACTAGGCTCACCTGAGTCTCCCCCAGAATGTTGATAACATTATCACACCTCATCAAGCAAGTTTGGGAAGAGTAGATCTAGTTTGGGAAGAGTAGATCTAGTGGTGGAAGGATGGCCTTGTCAGTGATACTCTTTAACAGGACAAAGAAATGGACATCACGACTGTAGGAGTAATTTTTTTTTTACAATGGTCCGTTTGATATCATTGATACAAAGAATCCAAAACACACCGGTAGGGAACGTTTTCGAGAATGTTCACCTAGGAGATGATTGTAGGAAACGAAAACATGATCCCATGATCACCACAAAGAACACTTCCCACATTGGTTTCTTTCCCTCACAGCCATGCATATCCCAAAGGAGCGGAAGGAATGACTGCAAAGCAAAGAATATGGACAACACCAACTATCGCAGAACGGGAACAAGCAATGGGATTCCAAAAAGACACCACGGCCGCAGCAGGTATTTCAGACCTCCAAAGGTGGAGCCTCATAGGCAGAGTATGGATCTCAAGGCAATCACGTGGGTTCTCAAGCATGCACTCGCCTTTACAAGTCTCAACTCCCCAGAATCAAAAGCTATTTACTTTCAAGCTCCTTAGTTGTTAGCAATACTGGCAACCTTGAAGCTTGAGGGGGGAGAGAAACGAGAAAAAATCACATTTCAAAACTGCAAGTTCTTCCACTGGGGGGGGCAGCGGTTAAGAGGGCAACTGCTTAGCGGAAATTGTCAGCACTAGTGTCCTAGACGGAGGGGTAGAGGCAGATCCACAAGTAGGGCTAGATTTTGACATTAACCTCTGAGGAAAACCACCAGAAGCTTAGGATGCTGTTGAACCGCGGAAAATGGATGGAGCTGTTGGACCCTTAACAAAAGGCACGGCTCTCCGAACTATTGGCCAAAAACAAGCAGTTGTTCTCCTAGTCAGAAGTAGATGTCGACATCTACAAAGGAACCTCTTTTCGAATCGATTAGATCGATAAGACGGCTACTGTTTGGTAGAAGTAGTATGTTTTCAGTTTCAAGGAGAAGGAATTCCTCACGGATAAAGTCAAGACTTTGGTGGAAGCCGGGTTAGTTCAAGAAAGAACAAGACTACATATGTTCGCTTCCTTGTCAATCCTCCCTCCAAAGAAAGACTTGTACAGGAAAACTGTAGATTTTTGGAAGTGTGGAGATTATCGCATGATAAACACGGCCAACATCTCTAACCGGTATCCGATGCCAACTCCGAAAGAGATATCCGACTCTCTTACTTGTGTCACTATAACCTCTACTCAGGACATGAATAACGAATTGTTGAAATCACTAGATTTAGGAGAGATATTTTCTAGGTCTTAATTGATTAGAATAGCTAAAACAAAAAGCGCTGGCAGCCTGTCTCAACCTTCTCTCTCTAGCCCCCATACTTAATGTAGTTACTGAAGGAGAGGGAGGGTCGTGGAGCCATGGCTGCCTCGGCCCCATTCGCAGGACTAAAGAGTGACCTAAGTCACTCTCCACAAAAAGGTTGAGTCCGGTAGGACTCGAACCTCCGACCGGCAAAGCGAGGCGTAGCCGTCAGCTCTTACCAGTCTGTCGTAGAAGTCCGTTAGGATACATAGGGTTTGATAGTTTTTTAAACATTAGCTAGATCACTAATTCGATTAACAAAATAACAAATTGAGGAGGTAGAAACTAGTTGAGTTTTAGTACGCACGAAACAAATGTACAGGACATTTGGTTTTTTGAACGGTTAGCATTAAAAGTCGTTTTGGATCCGTCGACCCTCATTATTGTTGAGATCCTAGAATGGCCGCCTTGGCAGTTTTTTGGACGTGACATGACCTGTCGACACGTCGCAAGATATCTTTAGGAAGCACGAATCTTGGGGAGCGCGAGGACAAGTCTGGAGGAGACACACGTCCACTCCATGGCCTTGTCGTATACACGCCGTACAGAAAGTATATTGGCCCAAGAACCTTTGTGTACTCTACTGTCTTTGAATTAGTTCGTGTTGTTCTACGACCACTAGAGCAGGTGGCGCATCAGCACTAGTAGTGGAAGTAGACATAATCTCACTCACAGAAGCTTATAAAGAAACATATCAATTAGCTTTTTTCTACAGCTCACCAAGTCTGACACAATGAACCAAACTAATTCAAACTATACCATAGTATAGAATATCACAAAGAATGACAACTCCCAAAGTTTTAGCTTTATTGATCTAACATACACCAAGATATATAACTCAAAAGTTTCCCAAAAATAGTTTGCAGATTACGCAGTTTGGAAGTCTGGATACATAAAATATTCTACGTCCTAAGTCTTATACTCTTCACTCAGTTGTCCTACTACATAATGCTCCCCCGCCGATAGAATTGATCCTAAAAGATACGTCGAAAAGAACTAAACTGCCACTAAGGTCTAAGTGCTCCTAATCACGCTAAAACTAATCTATCAGTGTACAATCATATTACTGAGAATCCTATACAGGTGACTTGTTCAAATACTTGTCGTCTGGCTTAGTGACAATTGTTTGGGTACGTCCATCCGGCTGTTGAGTCAATTAATTATTCTCTTATGAATCTCGTCCATTGACTTGATTTATATAAACCGTAGCAGTGCAGTCTGATTCCTGATCACATTCAAATATCTGCAGCTTCGTAGCAGCAACGCTTTCCCTTACCAAAAATCGCCGAACCTGCGTTTGTCTTGTTGCGTAACAACAACGTTGTGTTAAAACAAAATATCTCCAGCTGCGTTTGTTCGTTGATTCGTAGGCTGCGTTCATCTATACAGACCATATCAAAAAAAACCACAGCTGCGCTTGTTCCATCTGCGTCGCAGCTGCGTTGTCGGTACCATTTAAAAACCTGCAGTGTGCATCAAGTGACGAAGCGTGTCCCTATAGATCTATTTTTCCGTCTTTTTATAAATTTGTTGTGACTTAAAGCTTTCCAAAAACATCAATCCCCTAAAGCTTTAGACTTAGTATGCCAGCGCAGCTTCAATGACGAACTAGCGCAATATCGCAACATAGCAACGTAGCAATTTCAGCATGTCACCTAGTCCCACTACATTCCCGTTATTGGACTAGCGCAGCATGGCAGTATAGCAGTGCAGCAACTTAGCTATTCATTTAATCCCAATGCGTCCCTATTGTACTTTAGCTTAGGAGCACGAAGAGATTTAGTGAGCATATTAGCAACCATTTTTGCATGTGGCAAATAGCATAATTTAATCACTCTAGAGAACACTTTTTCTTTTACAAAGTGTAATTTTACATCCATGTGCTTGCTTTTGAAGTGGTGACTTGGGTTAGAAGCAGTGGCAATGGCAGCCTAGTTTTCACACCAGATCACCTGTGGACCAACCTGCATGTATCCTAGTTCTTGCAACATGGATATCACCCATAGGAGTTCTTTGAGGGCCGAGCTCGCTGCCATATATTCTAACTCCATCGTCGATTGTGCCCTGACCTTTTGAAGTTTGATGCTCCAAATGCAAGTCCCGTTCCCAGTTTGTAGAACGAATCCTGAGGTTGATTTTCGACTTGGCATGTCGCCATAGCTTGCATCACTCCATGTTTGCAGCTTCACTTCTCCTTCGCCTAGTGTGAGTTTGAGGTCTTTGGTTCCTACGAAGTATCTTAAAACTCTTCTTGCTGCATCACGGTCAGATTTCCTCGGATTCTCTAGGCTTCTACTCAATACCCCAACTGTTGCAGCAATATCTTGACGGGTACAGTTCATGAAATAAATTAAACTTCCCACTATCTGTTTGTAAGGTATCAGTGTCATAGGATCATCCTCCCCTAACTCAAAAATTTCACTGACAATAACACCTGGTTTTGTTTCTTCCCCCTCTAACTTATGCCGAAAATCCATTGGTGTTACACATCCTTTTGCCCCCCGCATTCCAAATTTATCTAACATGTTTCCAATAGCCTCCTTTTGAGTCAATTTTATTGATGTGTTTTTCCTATGCCTCTCTACCTGAATACCCAAAATATATTTTGCCTCACCGAGGTCTTTCATTTCGAACCGTGATTTTAAAGCATTCTTAACTTTGTTAATTTCAGCCATTGATTTGTTTACTAATAGTAAATCATCTGTGTATACCGCTATATCTACTATTCCATCCTCACCTTTTAAAACATAGACAGAGTGATAAGAGCTTTTCATTTTAAAACCTAGACTAGTTAAGAATTCATCAAGTTTTAAATTCCATTGCCTCGAGGCCTGTTTTAGGCCGTACAATGATTTTAGCAGTTTACATACTAAGTGTTCTTTTCCTGGTTCTGCATACATTTCAGGCTGCTGCATGTAAATGGTCTCCTCTAGTTCTCCTTGCAAAAAGGCCGTCTTTACATCCATCTGATGTATTCCCATATCTTTTATAGTAGCTAAAGATAGCAAAATCCTAATTGTGGGAAATCTTACAACAGGGGAAAATGTTTCTATAAAATCAATTCCTTCCTTTTGATTATAGTCCTTTGCCACAAGTCTACACTTATGTTGTTCAATGATATTATCTGGATTTAACTTCACCTTGAATACCCATGATGCCGATCGCTTTTCGATCCGGAGGAAGGTTAGAAGCTCCCATGTCTGAGCCTCCATGATCAACTTCATTTTATCGTTTGCCACCTCGATCCAATGATTCCGCTCCAATGATGAGACGGCTTCCCAGATGGTCAGAGGTTCCCTTGAGGCTGTCCAGTAGGAAAAATGAGAACTTGCTTGCAGGCGGCTACTAAATCTTCTTCCCCTCGGAAATTTTGAGGTTGAAATTGTCGGATTGCGTGCGTTGCACTTGTTGTGCTGGTTGCAATCTGTAGGTAGTGAGTGCTGCTATTGCGCCTTGAAACAAACTTGGTGTGGAACCCGATTATGTTCAAACTCCGGTGGTACCAAAGGTGAATTTTGCATCTGTGGGACAATATAATGGATGTTATCTAAAATCACATATTCCAGTACTTTTTCTTGATTCTCCTGCTCTGTCATTTTAAATAAGTCTATCGAGGCTAGTTCATCTTTCACAACGATGTTCCTTGCTACAATGATTTTCTGTCTCTCAAAAATAAAGACTCTATAACCTTTAAAGTGATCATCATATCCTTGCAAAATGCACGGCAATCCTTTAGGTTCCATTTTCCATCTATCATTAGATGGTTCCAAAAAAAAACATTTACTTCCAAAGACTTTCAAGTGACTGACATCCGATTTTCTACACGTCTAGATCTCATAAGGAGTGGTTTCTACCGATCAGGAACCTATCCTATTTCTGATATAAACTGCATAATTTAATGCTTCAGCCCAGAATTTCGGATCTACGTCCTTATCCGCAGGCATGGACCTAGAGCTTTCTGTGATAGTTCTATTTTTTTTTTTTGAGACCACTTTTTGTTCCGGAGAGTATGGGACAGTCAACTTGTGACTTATACCTTCCTTGAGTAAGAAATTTTCTATTTCTTTTGACGTTTATTCCCCACCATTGTCCAATTTGAGCTCCAGAGTTAGCACGCCGTGTAGTTTCTCCGCCCACGCTTTGTAGTGTTGAAAATGAGTGAAGACTTCACTCTTTTTTTTCATGAAGTAGACCTTAGTATACCTCAAAAAATCATCTCTAAACGTTACTATATATTTCATCCCCTTGCAGATGGTACCTTTGTAGGGAACGAAAACATCAAAATGAATGAGTTGGAAAAGTTTAGTAGACCTATATTCAAACTCTTGAGGAAACGGTAATCTGTGCATTTTTCCTAGTGCACATCCATCACACGTTTTAGGCGACTGGTTTGACGCTGGGACTCCTTCATTTACCAGCATTGACCATCTTTTTCATACTATCATAATTTACAAGGCCTAACCTTTTATGCCACAACTCATCTGAGGATAATGCACCAGAATACAAAACATCATTTTCTTTATTATCAGTCATATCCATTTGATACATTTTGTTGGCATCTCTTGTTCCCTTAACTGCAATTTTCCCATTTTTGCTAACAATCTACCTACCATGTTTGTGATTGACCTCAAACCCTTTACTTTGAACCAAAGAAGTTGAGAACAAATTTTTCTTAAAATCAGGGACATAGAGATTATTATGAAGAGATCTCTCAACTGCCTTGCCCTCTACATAAACTAGCAAAGAGACATCACCTACAACCCGCATTTGCACACTCATTCCACATGCATAGTAGATATTTTCCTCTAGTGTTGATTTCCGATTTTTGAAAACTGACTTGTTCCAGCACATGTGGGCCGACGCTCTCGTGTCCATTATCCATCCATTATCCTTAGCGCCCTCCATTGGTGCAGCCATAGCAAATAAATCATCATCCTCTTCGTTAGAGAGTGAAAGAGACTCGTCGTGATGAGATGAAGACGCCGAGAATAGTGCATTTCCTCGTTGTGATGATCCCTTGAAGCCTTGATGGATCTGGCTCTGCTACCATCCAAGCCTATACATACCTGTTTGATTAGCTTTCTTAATCTTAGAAAAGAATTTGTATCCATGACCTTTTTCATTACAATAAAAACAAGCTTTGAAAGATTGTCTATTTTCTCTTATGTTAAATTGTTTAAACTGATTTTGCTGCTGATTAAACTGAGCTTTTCTGTCCATTTCTATGTTAAATACCTCTACGTGTTTTTCACCATTAAGATCTATAGAATCTGCCTCCTCTTCCAATATCAAATTAAAAGCTAACTGTAGTGTCTAGCTAGCCTTATCTTTTTGTTTCAACCAATGAGACGCTGCTCTCATAGTATTAGGAAGACCCCTCATTAGCAAAGCAGCCTGCTGAAACTGAGGAAAAGATCCGCCTGCACGAGCATGAGAATCTATTAGTATTCGAAATTTATTACAATATTATGCCATTGTGCCACTCGTGTATTTGTAGTCCCAAATTTGTCCAACCAAAAATAGTTCTTCCTGAACATTAGCCTTTTCAAAATCATCCTTGAGAGATTTCCAGATATCGATCGCCTTTTTGATTTTTATCCGTGACATAGGTAATTTTTTTGAAATACAAAACTTCAAAATTGACCGAGATTGCAAATTTTTCTTTGACCAAGACGGGTCCGATTCTGCCAGTGAACCATCCAAAATATCCAAAAGATTAACATTTTCGAAATGTGTTTCCACCATATCCACCCAATACACGTATTTTTATCCCGAGAAAATTTGAATTCTTGATGATAGTCCCATAACATGTTGTTCTACAACCACAAGAGCAGGTGGAGCATCAGCATTAGTAGTGGAAGTAGAAATAATCTTACTCACAGAAGCTTATTAAGAATCCTATCAAACAGGTGTTTTCTACAGCTCACCAAGTCTGATACAATAAACCAAACTGCTTCAAACTATACCACAATATATAATATCACAAAGAATGACAACTCTTAAAGTTCCAGCTCAATTGATGCAACATACACGAAGATATGCAACTCAGAAGTTTCCCAAAAACAGTTTGCAGATTACACAGTCTCGAAGTCTAGATATATAAAATGTTCTATGTCCTAAGTCTTATACTCTTCACTCAATTGTCCGAATATATTGTGCTTAGATACAAGTGTTCCTAAAAGATACGTCCAAAATAACTAAACTGCCACTATGGTCTACGTTCTCCTAATCATACTAAAACTAATCTATCACTGTATAATCAATATTACTAAGAATCCTATACAGGTGATTTGTTCATATACTTGTCGCCTAGCTTAGTGACAATTGTCTGGGTACATCCATCCAACTGTTGAGTCACCTAATTATTCTCTTTTGAATCTCGTCGTTGACTTGATTCATATCAATTGTAGCAGCGCAGTTTGATTCCTGATCACATTCAAATATCTGCAGCTTCGTAGCAGCTACGCTGTCCCATACCAAAAATCGCCGCAGCTGCTTTTGTCTTGTTACGTAGCAACTGCGTTGTCTTATACCAAAATATCTCCAGTTGCATTTGCCCTGTTGCGTCGCAGGCTGCGTTCATTTGTACAGACCATATCAAAATCAACCGCAGCTCCGCTTGTTCCATCTGCGTCGTTGCTGCATTGTTGGTACCATTCAAAAATAACTTGAACTGTGCTTTTAGTGACAACGCGTGTCCCTATAGATTTATTTTTCCGCTGTGCTGAGACTTAAAGATTTCAAAAAACAACAGTTCGTATATCAGTAATTAGGCGTTGTGAGAGAGGTTTAGGACTTAGAGGATTGAGGAGGTAGTCGTCTATCTCCCAACATGCTTGTATAAATATTGGCAACTTTGCCATTTGATAGTTAATCACTTGGTTGAGCATTTTCAGTGATTATTTTTGCTGTGGACTCAAGGGAGTCAAGACTACATAAAGGTGTAATCAGATTGTCTATTTGTCTGCTTGGGTAGTAGCAGTTCTAGTTGAAAGTGGGTTAGTTAAAAACTACCTAGAGGCTTCTTGAATTTTGAAGTCCAAATGGGGGACACAAAATTGCACGTTATGGGCCCACCCTCTAGGGTGCCCATATTCAACGGATCAAGGTTCATTTCTTGGGAAGCCATGATAACAGGGGCATTGTCTGAAAAACGATACTAGGGTATTGTTAGTGGACAAGTGAAAGGTCCATCTCAGGGAACTTCACCAGGGTTTCGAGGAGTGAGATTTTTTTGCAAGAGCATCTCTTTCAACGGAGGAGACAGATGATGGGGACAGCAGTGTGTCTGAAAAGGGGAAAGGAAAGGAGATTCCTCTCACTCGTATCGCCACAGCACCCGGAGCGGTGCCCATAAAGATTGAGGAAAATGATATTCATATGTGGGAGTACACCGCCATGACTTCCAAACATTTCATTTTGAGGCACCTCACTCAAGTTTTGGCGACCTCTCATCTTCATATCTTCAAGGTCGAGGAGTTGTAGATGACTTTATTGGAGATTTATAGAGCTAGTACCATTGAAGAGCTCCAGCTAGTTGAGCAAAGGTTGACAAGTTATACTTACAAAGCAAGAAAGATGTTAGACTACTGTAATGATCTCACTTATCTTTACATGGAGATGGAAGTGTCGGATGGACAGGCACAATGAAGATGAAAGTTAACACCCTCATCATGAAATTGCCTGAGGTGTATGAAAACATAGTGTATCGAGTGCATGAAATGGATGATAGTTCTTGGAAGTGGAACACCGTGGTCTGTATGATACTCGTGCACGAGAACACCATTGAGATCGGCAGAGGAGGAAAGAGCGTTCAAGCTCTAGCTGTTGGAACAAACCGTTGGAGGGAGGATCTGAAAAAGCCGTACAAAATCTTCAAAGAGGATCAATCTAGAGAACCCAGGCCTCCAAAGGGTTTTTGCCATTTCTGCAAAAAGTCGGGACACTTCATAGCTAATTGCATGAAGCTGTCGGATTTGAGGCTCCAAGAAAATCGTGGAGGGGGTTCTTCTGGAGGGAAGAAGAAGGCACTTGTGGTCACACGAGGTGAAAAGAGAGATCAAGGAGGAAGAGTGTTTTGAGGAGGAGGATGGGGAGCTTCTCCTCGACGAGAATTTGGAGGAGAAGGAGATTCCTCGGAAACATAAGTGTGCTCTAAGAGCCAATTGGGAAGCTCTAGAGGAAAGATGGATTATCGATTCAGGTGCATCCATGCATATATGCCATAACAGGCACCTCTTCACTAAGCTAAGAAAGATCCTTACTGTAGAAATAGAGTATGGGGATGGGAGAGTAGTTACCACAGATCTAGTGGGCTAGGTAGATCTGAAAGTTTTAGTGGAGGGTACGATTTCTATACTCACCTTCTCAGATGTGCTCTACATTCCTCAGCTGAGTAAAAATCTTGTATCTACTTCTGTATTAGATGACAAGGATTTTGATACTTTCAATAGAAAGAGAGTCTTTACAACTAAGTTTGGAGATGAAGTCTACTTCACAGCAGATAAGGGTCACCAAGTAATTTGTAGGCTTAACCTACGTAATGAAAAGAAGAGTGCTTACTATGGTGGTGTCCCGAGCTTGATGATCTGGCATAAGCGGTTGGGGCATATGCATTTTGATAGGCTGAGGGAAATGAAGAAGCTGGGTGCAGTAGAAGGCATTAAGTTTGGTGATAATAAAATGATGGATGATTGTAGTGGTTGTGCCCAAGGTAAGGCTCACAGACTCCCCTTTCCCAAAAATGCCGCGTATAGAGGTGATAAAGTACTAGATCTGTTCCACACATATATCTAGGGACCACCAAGAGTACCTTCGGTTGGGGGGAAGAGGTATATGCTGACAATTACTGATGGTTGGTCCAAATAATCTAGAGTCTACTTCCTAAAAACAAAGTCTGAAACACCAAAGTACTTCAAAGAATACCAAACCTAGAGTGAGAAGTTCCACGGAACCCCCATTAAGCAAATAAACACTGATAATAGGGGGGAGTACACCGCTAACAAGTTTGAGGAATACTTGAGAGATGAGGGAGTTCAGCATCAAAAAACTGTAACGAATAATCTAGAACAAAATGGGGTATTTGAAAGTGTGAACCTGACTTTGGGAGATAGTGTGTGTAGAATGTTCGTAGATAACAAAATAGGACGAAGATTTTGGGCAGAAGCCATGAACTGTGCTAATTACATAAATAAAAAGAGTCCTCACTACATGTGTTAAAGAAATAACACCTTATGAGAGATGGGCTGGAAAGAAACTAGATATTTCTCACTTGAAAGTATTCGGTAGTCAAGTTTACGGTCTTGACACAGATAAGAAAATTGGAAACTAGATGCTAAAGGGAAACCGAGATATTTTGTGGGATATGATGAGGATGTCAAGGGATATAGAGTCTATGACTTTGCTACACAAGATATTATTGTGGTAATGCATCTAGTTGTCATGGATGAATAGAAGTCATTTGATCCCTTCAAATACCCTAAGAAAATCAGAATCAGTTTTGAGTCCGAGAGTGAGGAAGACTTAGATCTTTCCAGAAGGGACAAAAGTGAAAACGTGATTGCAGATTCATGGGAGATCAAAGATGGGGGAGATATACCGGAATCTCTTCATATTCTACACACTCTGAGGAGAGAGAGAAAGAGGAGCCAAAACTGGCTTTGATGGATAGGGGAGCCGATGAGACATTAAGGGGGAACCCGAGACTTCCCTCCATTCTAGTTTCAAATTTTGAGGGAGGAGAGAGGAGCAACAAAAGACTACAAGAAAAACAGACTACCTCACAAGGTAACGAAGAAATCTAACCTAGATGAGCCTTAGTCACACTGAGAGGCATTGGACAGTCGGAAGAAAGACCAATGGGTCAGAGCCATAAATGATGGGATGGCTTCCATCATGGAAGCTAATACTTGGGAGAAGATGGACTTCCTCCAAAGAGAAAACCTATCGGGTGCAAATGGGTATTTAAATTGAAATTGAACCCAGATAATACCATTGAGAGATATAAAGCTCGGTTGGTAGCAAAGGGGTTCACCCAAAAAGAGAGGATAGATTATGAGGAGACTTTTGCTAAGTGGTTTGGTTACCATATGTAAGGATTCTCCTTAGCCTAGCAGTAGCAAAAGACGTGGAAATTCACCAGATGGATATCAAAACCGCTTTCCTCAACGGTTAACTAGAGGAAGAAATCTTTATGCGACAACCAGAGGGATTTTTAGAGGATGGAGAAGAAAGCAAAATCTGCAGGCTCATAAAGTCTTTATAAGGACAGAAGCAAGCTCCCAGACAATGGAACAAGAAAATAGATGAGTTTCTCACCGGTCTGGGATATACTCGGATCAGTTCTGACCATTCTATTTATATGTTTGAGGATGAGAATGGTGTGATTTTTATTGCAATTTATGTGGATGATTTGCTGGTGTTAAGTAAATCTATAGAGAAGATGAATAAGTAAAATAAATTTCTTAGAAGCAGATTTGACATGAAGGATTTAGGGGAGGCTAAATATATTTTGGGGATTCAAATGGAAAGAGATAAAGGGAAGAGAATAATCAGACTTACTCCGAAAGAAGCTATCAGAAATATGCTTGAGATATTTTAGATGGAAAAGGCAAACAGTTGTACCACTCCCATGGACTTGAAAAAAGTAAGTGATGGGAGTGTAGAATGAGGAGTGATTATAATAGATGATCAGATGAGTCCAGAAGAGAGACAGTTTATGAAGCCTATTCCTTACACAGAGGTTGCAGAAAGTTTGATTTACTTTTTGAATTTTACTAGGCCGAACATAGCAACACCAGTTGGAGTCCTCAGTAGGAGTAATAATTTCCCTAGAAAGAGAGACTAGGAGGCAGTTGAGAGAGTGATGAGATACTTGGTGGGAACTAGAGATTTATGGTTGCATTTGGGAGGGGAGCACACTGACATCACTACTTGGAGTGATGCAAGTTATAGGGATGCATCTATGAGAAGATGCACTTATGGGTATATATTATATATGGAGGAAGGTGCTTGCTGTTGGAGTAGCAAGCAACAAAAGGTGGCTGCTTAGTCCACTATGGAGGCAGAGTATATGGCCTCTTGTTCTGCTGTGAAAGAGCTAATGTGGGTTAAGTGTTTATTGCAAGAATTGGGGTAGATGAAGAAGGGAGTGCATAAAGTGTTTTGTGATAATCAGGCTGCAATTTCAATTGCAGCCAATCCAAAACAACATTTAAACGCTAAGCATATGGATATAAGATTGAGT
>JBBHKE010001231.1:0-19066 GCA_037447655.1 Zygnema cylindricum
AAGGAGAGAGAGAGAACTACAGATTTCTAAACGACACTATTCTCAGTTAAAAGTTCCTTTACGATGGGCGCTTTGTGTTTGTTCTTGATTACTTCTGCTTGTGCTTTTTTTCTTTAATCTTTGGTCGGTGCTTTTGGAGATTTGCAGCTTTTGAGAGCTTGGATTAACTATTTTTCTTTAGGAACTTTTTGGGTTTTTGTTTCCCTTCAGATTATTTGCTGCCTGGTGTTGTATAACATTTCTCCTTTCTCCCCCATTTTTTTTGTCTATTTTTTGAATTTCTTCCTCAAAACCATCTCGTTTGTCAACCTCCCTCTCAAGATTGAAGCACTAGGTCTCTCTCGAAAGAGATCCTACCACAAACACAAAGAAACTCGTCTAAAGAAACACCCCCACACCTAGATACCTCGACCTCCATCGGAATAAAGTCATCTATAGAATCTCGGTGTGCATAATCTTCATCCTTTTTCTAAGCTGCGTCACGGGCGACGTTGTCAACTTGTTGACCCTCTTGACCGACGACTGGAACCAAGGAAGGGTTCGCCAAAATAATCTAACCAAAAATACGATGTGCAACATCGAGCGTTGCCTTTGACTTGAAAAAATAATATGTGAAACCTCACGTCGAACAAAATATCTCGATATAATAGCGATAGTCGCAACGGTATCACAAATAGTGTCATGCGCCTGAATTAACTCTCCTTCGTGGAAGCAACAAAGTAAATGGATTCCATCGGGTTGAAGGAGACGTTCAAACGAGCAAACAGGAGAGCCAAGTAAAGGTGAACGAGGGCGGCCAAGCATGAACTCAAGGACGGTGGTGAATTGAGTCGGCATGAAACGGAGAGTGGATAAAATAGGTGTAGCCAATAGGCAAGTTATGATCCACCGAAAGAAAGAAAGCACGCATGAAAATAATCAAAGGGAAGCGCCTCAAGAGCTTAGATTTAATGGCGATAACTTTACCAAATAGTGATTGTTGGGCAAGTGGAACTCATTTCGTAACAAGTGTGGAGAGAAGTAGCATATTCAGTGAAAAGAACTAAAAAACATGAAGCCTCCAAAATCAACCGTTGGAAGGTAAAAACACTGTCCGAAAAACGAGGGGCGGCTGTAACAAGAACAAGAGTGTTCAATACCCAAAATTGGGACACACGAGTAGAGGCAATAAGGTGCCAACTTACCAAGTAGGCTTAAGAGGCACACGTGTTGTAGACACTAAACCAATCCTCCTTCGAAAACAAAAAAGGATGCTTGAATGCGAGTCGTAGGTCGAGACTTGTGATCAAAAGCCCCACGACCTAACAAAGTTTGAAACATCCACGATGGGACCATCAAGGCGGAAAGAGATGAGGCAAATGGTGTGGTGGAAGGGGGAGTGCGGTAAATGAGGAGTCGTGAGGGGACCATCTCTCAAAAGAGTAAATGCTAGTTGAGGATCAAGAAAGTTGGGAAAGCCGTCCACGTGAGACAATCTGTCAGAAGAGCAGAATAAGAAATTGGGTCAGAAAAGTATCCAAACCAAGCGGCAACCCAGCATACAAATGCCATCCGATGGAGGGTTTTTCAAAAGTTGAGTTTTACCAAAATTGTAAATAAAATTGTTGTACATGTTCTACAACTTGGTCCATAGGGGCGACAATATAGGTGTCATCCACCACCAAAGGGTAAAGACGGGAAAGGAAAATGGTAGCGGAAGCGGAGAGGGCCTTGTAATGAGCAAAGACATATTAAGGTCTCATAAGAGGGTCGCACTAACGAGTGCCGATCGTAGAGGAAAAGAGAACCAAATCACTATCAACTAGGAAAGGTTGCTCGTTAGAGAGTTAGAGGCTCGCACAAAGGGGAATATTTGGACAATCGAGGGCAGCCATAAGCTTCAAGGAATGTCTTTCCAATCCCCCGTATTGAAGGCGTTGGGAACATTGACTTCGAGGACTAACTAATCCCGATAGGGATCCAACAAAGAATGAATCTTGTGGCTCAAAGCCTCACAACATCCCAAGTTGGCACTCAACATCCCAAGTTGGCACTTCAGACTGATCAGGAGAAAAATTGTCGTAAAATATAAACAGGAGCCTGGGATACAAATAGAACTGGCCACCAATCGATATAATATGTTTCCCACCACAATAGGGCGAATCTCTCCATTTGGCTTGATGACAACCACTACGCAAGACATTGTGAGAAGATCACAAATATGAAGGGGAACAACAATTCCACAAACAATATAGGAAAATACTTGATATAATATATCAAAAACCCCAAGCGTCTTCCTCAAAGAGCGAAACATCTCAAAATATATGTATACTATGCTTGATGGACCCCCCACTAAAAGACTAGGGGAAGTGACAAGGGCGGTACGAAAGCATCTCAATCTAGAATAAGACACTCCAAGGGCTCGAAAAGGAGTAGGTGTCAATGGATGAAGCCCCCAAAGGACCTCTATTGTCGTAGAAGACCGAGGAGCAAGGTTGAATGGTTGGAGGGCTCGAACCGCTTGAGAAATCTCACCAACACGACCTAAAGGAATAACTCGCTGATAAGAGGATGGGACATCCGAAGGCCCAAGTGGACCACAAGGTCTTAAGGAAGCATTGGCAATACAATCCTCATGCTTGGCACGGAGGGCTTTCCAATCACCTCGAAGAAAAATTCGACAACGAGTCATTGTCTCTCGAGCCCCACTACCATCCCCATGACCAGGTAGGACAAGGACCCATTGAGAAAACATGAGGTATCGAGGAGCATCGTCCGTGGGATCGAAAAAAATATGGGATAGAGGGAGGTGGAGGGCGTTCTGCATTGGTATCCGCGGGGCTATAGGGATGAGGGTGTATGACCGTGGATGAAGGGATTTGAGATCGGGTACAAAAGCCCAGTCCTCGTCCTCAGGGTTGGATGAAAGTGTTGTGCAAGATAGTGGAGGAAAAGTTTTAGATGGACTGTTGAGGGCCACAAAACGATGACAACTTCGTGTATCGCAGGAGGAACCGGCTCCGGCGCAAAACATGTTAAACGTGGAGGTGGGAGAGGGATAAGGGGTAGAGATGTGTTGCCTAACATGGTCGATGAATCAAAGGGTAATCCATGGAAAATGATAGGGTGAGGTGAAGAGAAACCATATGTAACGGATGGTGAAAACAATAATTTGAGGGAAAGCATGGACAGGGCGAGAGAGAGGAGAGGAGAGGAAGGAAAAAGGAGATGTGGGAAAAGTGACCATTGTTTGTTTCTTTGTAATCTCACCATTCTTCAAACCTTGTTGCTATTGCCGGTGGGAGTGGAAAAGAGAACTGCCCAAGAGAGTCATTGGGAATTGTTGGTACAGAAAATTTGGGAAGTGTCTCTGGAAAAAGGCTGCTACAAAGAGGAAACGTGGAAAAATGTGTGCCAAAAGAGAAATAAAAAAACCAAGAAGGGGGAGAAGGGGAAGGGGAGGGAGATTGGGAATGTTGGTGCCAGGTAGGTGTTGTCGACTGGTTGATGCTGACTAGCTCTCTCGTTGATGATACAGAGTTAAAATTAGGCTAAAACTTTTAGTCTCAAAGACAAAATAAACAGAAACAAAACAGCTATTTTCGGAATTTCACAGGAAAGCCCGCACAATTCACCGCGTAGCGGTTCACCTTTCATCCAAAAAAAAAATCATACCACAAAAAACAACAATCAATTTTTGAAGCTCACGTGACCGTTTAAAATTATCAACAACAGATGTAGAACCTCACCGCCAAAAAAGACCTCACGTCCTTGAAAATCTTTGAGACAAGTCATCATTTCGACTGTCATCTTATTGCACGAACCAGCTACCACTTTCAAAAATTCAACTAAAGGGCGTCATATCATACAGCTTTCTACTCATTATAACTTGTTTCTATTAAATTTGCCGTCTTTTTTTATTTCTGTTCAATATAAGACCTGACTAAATGACTTCAAAGTACCTCGCGACATGCTTCCCCTGCTATTATTACTTCGAGATCCAGAGCCCTCGTCCTTCTCATACTCAGCAAAAAGAATATCCGTATCTCGTACATCCTTGTTAAGGACTCCGGCAAGTCGAGTTATTGCCTCTGTTTGTTTTTCCAACCCAAGTCGCACGTTTTCCAAGCTCTCGTTTTCCACTTTCACTGTTCCCAACATATCTCCGTACCTCAAGTTTCCCCTCGCTTCCCTTTGTGCCTCGGCCAAAACCATGTCTGACCTCCGAGGCAATTCTGAACTCCGGTCGACCAGTTTCGTTAACATCCTTAGACGGTCAACAAGCTGGTATTCCCCTTCATTAAGTGGCACATTCTGGCCTTTGTACTCCAAGGGCTGAGTCAAATCAACCAACAAGTAGTCATCAGATACATAACCAAACGAAATTTTCAATACACAGACCGATTTAAGTACACCTCCCACCACAATTTGAGTTAGTGAATTATAAGCATTGACAGTTTATTAGCTACTCTAAAATGTGCTTACCAATCTAACTAGTCTTCATATTTAGTGTTTAAATAGCATTACAAATACTATTATGGAAATTATGACTTCGGGTCAAAAAACAACTGCATGGAACTATAGTGTTTAACTCTAATAGCAAAGCGCGGTGACATCGTTATTAACATAACCAAACAGAAATGCCAGAACTGAAAATCCATGACATATTCTGATTTAAATTGCAGGCAATTAAAGTACGACTGAAATCATAGTTTCACTGAAATTTGCTCAGAAATGTGTCGCGAAAAAAAAAATATATTGCCGTGCTTACTATGACGAATTGCAACCTCGGACAGTTTTACTCTCCATAGCCATAACGGCCTATTTTCACATGAATCCGAAACTCAGAACTTAACCCGACAAAAACATTAAAAAAACCCCTAGAAAGACCCTAGAAAGACACTAGAAAGACCCTAGAAAAAATGACCAATGCTCACCTGCAATTTCCTTGAAAGTGCAAGCAATCGCCTATGAAGCACATTCTCTTGCCATTTCAGCCGTTGAATCCGCGGTAAAATATCTGCTTCCAAGTATCGTTGCAATGTCCTTACATTATTTTCTGCTCTTTGCAAACAATCTGTATCCTCTGCCATAGCTTGATCCTGCAAGAGTCAATTGGCCAAATTAGCCCAAACAGACATACAAAATTAATCGTCAATAGAAACTACCAGAAAAACTGAAAAATGGGTTTAAAATAGAGGTCGGCAAAAATAAAGATGTTTTTTTGGCAATATGGCGAGCATATTGAGGGCATAGTGATTACATCGATGCATCTGTTGATGGTGCTCATTGGCACATAGTAACAAAGCATTAGAATTCAGAGTGAATTTAAATCCAAGTGAAGCACAATTCGAGGGATAAACTAGAATTGAACATAATTCAACCACTACCTCTGAAATAAATTTGCAATTTCCAGTTTCCAGTTGACGTTTAGACTAACCGTGCAAGCAATACTGTGAATCGGAGGCAATAACAAGTCATACCTGTAACATCACCCGGTTTGAAAGACCCCGAAAACCTTCTACTACCTCTGGCCACAATCTTTCCCTGTCTGAGGCATCCATGCCTTCCAAATGTCGGAGGGCCTCCTGCCATATGACTTCAGAAACTCCTGGAGGTCGGACCCTGAATTGGGGATCCTTTACACTGAAAAGCAAAGACCGAAACTTGTAATTGAGATTCATTGGGTTTTCTTGATAGCCCTGTATGATGGATTGAAGCTCTCTATCTGGTAATGGACTAGCAAGAGGGGCTACAGGGGCCATTTGTGTCTGTAACTGCATACTCCCAGGAATAACCTGCTGTTGTGGATTCTGTAGACCAAATGGTTGAATTTGTCCTTGTGTTTGTGGCTGTCCAAAGAGAGATCCCTGAGTTTGCGGTTGACCAAAAAGGGAAGCCTGAGATTGGGGTTGACCAAAAATGGAAGCCTGAGTTTGCGGTTGACCAAAAAGGGAAGCCTGAGTTTGTGGTTGACCAAAAATGGACGCCTGAGTTTGCGGTTGACCAAAAATGGAGGCTTGAGATTGTGGTTGCGGTTGGGGTTGACCAAAAATTGATGCCTGAGTTTGAGGTTGACCGAAAATTCCAGCCTGAGATTGTGGTTGATTAAACATTGAAGGTTGACTCTGTGGCTGACCAAAAATTGACGCCTGTGGTTGCGATTGACCAAAGGACGGTTGAGATTGAGGCTGCCCAAAAATTGACGATTGTGGTTGACTCCCTTGACCAAATGCAGGACTGCTGCTTTGTCCAAAGACAGGAGTCGCGGAACCAAAAATTGAGGGTGAGGAGCCTGCAAGATTAAAGAGGAAAAAAAAAACCAAACTGAACAACGAATCAGCAATAATGCAATACGCAATAACGAGCAATGACAGAAAAGAAGTGCGCAATGGAACCATTATGCTCCATTTTGGCTCGAGTCCAGCGGGTTTTTAGGGTGAACCACTGAAGTCAATATTAGGCGCTATTTTAAGTCCATATACTACCAACCTTTCCAGTCTAATGTATGACTAAAATGGATCACAGCTCATCCTAAGGTGGTCATGGAACCAAGATGAGTTCAGCAACAATAAATCAAACTAAAATCCTAATAGGCGTATTTGAACAAATAATATTTAAGGAGACTATACATTGCAAAATTTACAGTCTTTACACAACCGAATCTGCATGTAGCAAACGGCAAATAATACTTCCATCCTCTATTTGCATACCTAACCAGCCAAAAAACATTTGAATATGCATACGCTGCCATTCGAAACCTAAGAGCCCCACACATACCTGAGAATCACGTCCACTTTTTACCTTAATTATGACATTACTTTAATCCTCCCCCCCCCCCCTTCATGATCGTTTAACCTGCCCAAATGAATGAGCTATAAAAATTCAAAAGAAGATGACAAGGAAAAAAAATACCAGGTGTTGACCCAACATTGAAGCCACTCCCACCACCAAACAAACCACCAGGTTGAGTTGGAGTTGACGACCCAAAAGCTTGACCTGGAGTTCCAAAAATACTTCTGCACCAATAAAAAAAAGTGTCAAAAAAAAGGTTGTAAATAGAACCATAAATAGAGGATTAATAGACTGAACCACATGCATAATGATGGACAACTTAACATTAACGAAACAAAAACAAGCATAAAAGATATTACTTTAGCTCAGTGATAGACATGAAGAAAATCAGACCACTGAAATGAGTAAATGGATGGCTATTTCAGCAAGAACAACTTCATAGACCAAAAAAAACTGCAATAAACCCAGAACCTGCTGTAATGCTTCAATATTATAATTTGTATTTATACCAAAATTTAAAGCTTTAAATATTAACTTCAATTCTAGCGTTTGTACTGTTACTTTAACAAAAAAAAAAAAAATGAAACAATGTTTAACAAAAGGTAATAACTGCTTTAGGATTTACCATACCCTCCTGAAGCAGGATTTGAAGCAGGCTTGCCAAACAAGCTACTCCCAACCCCTGGGCTAGATTGTTGAAACATGACTGCAGTTATCTCTTCCTTGAAAGTTTTGAAGTTTCTCTTGAAGAGTGCCTTAAAAGACTGATCTCTAGTCCCAAGAGGAACATAGAGACAATCACGAATAGAAAACTGCAAACCGACAAAAAACAATCAACAACGGTATACTACAAAACGACAGAAAACAATCAACAATAAGAAACAGCAAATCGACGCAAACGATCAGCAATAGGAAACTGCAAATCGACAAAAAAAAATCAAAAATAGAAAACCGCAAAACAACAAAAAAAATTAACTCATTGTAGCGAACGAGCTTACAAAGCGTCCAACATCTAAACCAGGCAAAAGTCAAATGGCTTCAAAAATTTGAATGTTACAGACTACTCAATAAACCATCAAAAATGAATTGTGGCTTGTTCATTCACTAATGATGAGGCAGAAAGGAGGAGATTTGAATTCGGCCTAACTGGAATTCCGTAACAAATATAAACAGATTCTGAGTCAGCCCAGAAAAGACACATTCATATAAAATAAAATAACAAATTTGAAAACCTTAACCTAGAAGACATGTACTCCAAAACTTTGGAGAAAGAGCGTAAAAGTAGCATGTAGCTTTGCCCTAACCCTAAAAAGAAGGTCTGGACAGAGAGCAATGGAGAAACTCCATCAAGCTCCCAAAGTAATATAGCACAGTTTTGACTCGGGTCCCTTCCATGTGGTCCAAAAAACCAAGAAAGGCGCTCTTAAGGACTGTGCGGAGAATATTGCAAAATTGGAAAAAACTTGAAACTTGAAAATCAGACATACAAGAGTAATAATAAAAATACAGAATAAAGCGACAGACAGTCTAACATTACAGCTGCATACAGAAAAACGAATCTGGATGTATAAACATCGAAAAAGGCGGAGGTAGCAATTTCTTGAGAAACATGAAAAAAATCCAGGAACACAACACATAACAAACAAAAGATTCAAGAAAAAACCGTGAGATGTCCGACAGTACCTCTCCTTTGAAACTTATTGTTTTTGACTCGCATTCATTCACATAACCATCGGATAACCCTTCACCAATCAGTGCATCCACACAAATAGAGAAGAAGTAAACTAGGAAAGATTCACTCACACTCAGTAGGTAGACAATATAAGTTAACTGACATTCACATATAAATACAGGGTGTATTACATGGTGTCTGCTGGATTTCCTGCAAGCAGCAAGCACCTCCAGCTACAAAGGAATTCAAAATTAAAGTACTGCAGCTGGTAGTCAGGGTTTTATAGCCTACAGGAGAGAGGAATCCAAATAGAAGTACACCGCGAATCGTTATTACTTATTAGCGTCTAAGGTTTTTTTCGCCATTTAAAACAGTTTTTCTCCGTACACACATGTCGGATTATGGATCTGACGGTTGCGATTGAAAGGTAACATTCTCAGCTTCCGATTGGCGGTCGCAAATTGAAAATCCAGCAAGTGTGTACGGGGAAAAAATGTTTTAAGTGGCGAAAAAAACCTTGACGCTAAACAACGATTCGCGGTGTACAGACGTCATAGCAATGTAAATTGGCAAATTAACAAACATCGTAATCGTTCGATCGGAACCTTTTCTCAATGGTACTGTATCGTGGCCGTTAATATCCTGCACGGTCGGACGAGAGCAATAAGCGCACGATTTGTCACAGCGACGCATTCAAATTGGCAGGTTCTTGAAATTGCAGCAGTTCGATCCCAGTTTTTTACCCAGTGCTAATGAAATTTTAAGCGCAAGGTGAATAGTACACCGCGAATCGTTATTAGCGTTGAGAAATTATTAGTGTAAAGAAAAAATTAGCGTCATTCATTCTAATTTAGTGCCGGGAGACGTGGCAGATTATAGTCCACGACCTTAAATAGTGTAGTTTCTTTTTTTGTATTACCGAATTTCGTGCGATTTCGTACGCAACGTCGCATGAAATATCCGCGATGGAAATTTGAACGATTTGAACAACTATGGAAATTTCCAAGTAAACACGCACTAACAGAGGTCTCAAACGGTCAACCGAAACCGTGACCGACCATTAACCGACCGCCCGCGCCGGATCCGGAACGGATTCGGTTGCCAAATTTTTAGGGCCTGGCGGTTGCGGTCGGTTGATTCACCAAAAAAAAAAAAACGGTCGGTTACAGTCGATTAACAAGAAAATAAAAAAAAAGAAAATTTTGTACTGTCCATACAATCAAACATTATTGTATCTTGTACTCTTTGGTATAGTGGAAGTACGTGACATCATGATTAGCGTCGCAAATCTGACACATTAGTAATACTATTTTTTTCGCAAATCTTAGGGAACGCAACAAAGCGTCGCAAATGTGACACGGTAGTAACACTATTCATTTCTCAATCTTAAGGAACGCGACAAAGTCTCGCAAATCTGACACGGTACACCACGAATCATTATTATACTATAGAAATTATTAGAGTAAAGAAAAATATAGCGTCATTCATTCAAATTAAGTGTCAAGAGACGTGGCAGATTATGGTCCATGTCCTTAAATAGTGTAATTTGTTCTATTTAAGGTATCAATGCCAAAAATTTGGGGTGCCGATATAGTGTACATAAGGCTAATAACGATTCACGGTGTAGTACACTATTCATTTCGCAAATCTTAGGGAACGCGACAAAGCGTCGCAAATATGACACGTTAGTAAACACTATTCATTTCGCAAATCTAAGGGTACGCGACAAATCGTAATTATTGGCTTATTCGTACGTCGTACATTAGATAATTTTGTACATTTTCGGTTACGGGCGGGCACGGTTAGTCGCGAGATATCGAGTTTCGGTTAACTGCTATTTTCGTAAACGCCGGTCGGTTAACGGTTAACAATTTTGGAGCGTGACATAACTCGGTCGGGCGTCGGTTACTCAGATTTTGATGATAAAAAAACGGTCGGTTTCGGTTATGTAAAATTTTGACTTTTGCGACCTCTGTATGTAGTGCTATAAATCAGAGCTAATTTTTTTTTATTTAGGTCTCGATACTTTCGTACAATACGAGTTTTTTGTATGATCATTACTCGAGGGAAACAAGACTGAGTCCATCGACCGATACCCCATTTGCGTTTCCGATAAATCCATGCAGAGGTCACAAACGGTCAACCGAAACCGTGACCGACCGTTAACCGACCGCCCGCGCCGGATCCGGAACGGATTCGGTTGCCAAATTTTGAGGGCCGCGCGGTTGCGGTCGGTTAATTCACCAGAAAAAAAAAATGGTCGGTTACGGTCGATTAACAAGAAAATAAAAAAAAAGAAAATTTTGTACTGTCCATACAATCAAACATTATTGTATCTTGTACTCTTTGGTATAGTGGAAGTACGTGACATCATGATTAGCGTCGCAAATCTGACACGGTAGTAAACACTATTCATTTCGCAAATCTTAGGGAACGCGACAAATCGTAATTATTGGCTTATTCATACGTCGTACATTAATTATTTTTGTACTTTTTCGGTTACGGGCGGACACGGTTAGTCGCGTCAAATTGCGTTTCGGTTAACTTTTATTTTCGTAAACGCCGGCCGGTTAACGGTTAACAATTTTGGAGCGTGACATAACTCAGTCGGGCGTCGGTTACTCAGATTTTGAAAAAAAAAACGGTCGGTTTCGGTTATGTAAAATTCTGACTTTTGCGACCGCTGACCTGCTGTACTTTCACGTTCCGACGTAATCAGCACATGCTTCTTAAAAGTTCGGAGGCAAGATTTTTGTATCCTCCCGATACGCCAAGTCAATATTCTATCAGATGATTCCCGTTCTTCTTTTTTAAAGAATTTGTGGTGGAAAACATAGCTACGTAAGTTCTGAAAAGATGCATGAAAAATTGTGGCGTATTATCAATTTATCATAGATCCCGATATGCTAGAAGCGTTGATGTCCAATTCGTACGGATTTCAACTTTTTTACGAAAATTACGTAATATTCGTCGATTTCATACTTTTCGTAAAATTCGTGTAGATTTCGCTGTACGGGCATGTGCGAAGGCGTACGGAAACCGTAATCCTAGAAAATCCTTAAAAATATCTTAAAATGTACGGAAACTTAACAGAAATGTACAAAACTTTACGGAAAGTGTACCCTAAAAAACCTAATATAACGGGAAATCTAAGGCAGCCGTACTGAAACATAAGGAGCGCACGGCAATGTAACCTAAAAATCCTAAAATAGTAAAATCCCCCCTTTAATAACCCTAAAAAGTACGGTAATGTACAAACGTTGTACCAGAATGTACGAAAAATGTAACGCAGATGTATGGATATAACGGGAATGTACGGGAATGTAACCTATACACACTAAAAGAAAAAACCCTAAAACGTACGCAAATTACGGACACTGTACGAAAATGTACGAAGAATGTGACGCAGATGTACGGCATTAAACGGGAATGTACGGGAATGCCCTACAAACCCTAAAATAAATAACCGTAAAAAATAAGGAAAATACGGACAACGCACATACATTTATGACAAGTGTGAGGGTAGTTATACAGAAATATACGGAATGTACGAAAATGTACCCTAAAAATCTAAGAATCCCCTTAAATAACCTTAAAAGGTACGGGCATGTACGGGAAATGTAAATAAGTGTACTAAAAATGTACGGGTACAAAGTAAGGTACGCATTTAATTGACTTTTCAACATCGTTTGGTGCGTACCGTACGTAGTATTCGTTAGTTTATACCGTGCGTAAAATGCGCACGGGACATCTATGGCTAGAAGTCATCACGAATTAATCTTCCGTGCAGTTGAAACATGGAATTGATATAAACATTATCATTTACAAAAACTAGATCAAACAAAACACAGCAGGACTTGACCAAAAAAATTGGTATCGGGAAAGACATGCAAACATTTATATGTAGTTTTTTTCATTTCACACACACTGAAATACTAAGTACGAATACCCTACGAGCAAACCACATTTAATGTTTCCCTTGCTCACATTGAAAGTACAATCTTAATCCTTACTTTTCTTTCACTACAATGATTTCATACTAGAATGATTTGCAGTAATGTTGTTTACCATTGATTTAAAGTGATACTATAATTCTACCATAACTTGAAGTGAAATACAACTAAAAACCTGTCCTCCCTCCCCCCCCCCCCCCCTCACTTAATCACGGATAAATAGGTCATAATGGATAATAGCCACGCCATGTCATCATGCAAGAATTGACCACCATAACATGCAAACCATCAAAAAAGAATGACAAAATATAAACATGCTAATTGATAAAAACACAATACAAAAAAACTGACCATCTGGCGCATTCCAGTCACAAATAACGACTGCCAGATATTTGCAATTTCAATACTCTGGACCGTCGTCTAAAATGACAGTAACCAACACTTTTTAAACACTTTAAACGAAAAACTTTTCCTTTTCCACTAAAAGTGTGTTGACATGACGTGACTATACCACATAAACCACTCAAATTCTTCTATTTTTTTTCCTTCTTCCTCTAATTCCTTTTACAAACTTTTCCTCCTTTCAGATATCTCTTTTTTCGGATTATACACGACACGCTCCCTACATCTACTAAAGAATTAACGGATTTGGGAAAGCCAGAGGCTTGCCAATCGCGGTTTGAAACTACTTTTTTTGTCTTTTTTCTTCTTCAAAATCGTAAGTTGTGGCACGAATTTCCTCCTTCCTCTACTCTCTCCCTCTTTCTCTCTCTCCCCCTCTTTCTCTATCTCTCTCTCTCTCAGATATCAATTTTTAAAATTTACTGACACTACAGCTCTTTAGATTAAAACATCTTTCCCTCCGAGAAAAAAATTCCCATTATAACTCTCTTCTTTTTCCCCAGGGGTCACTGTAAACTCCTCCATCCCTCCCTCTGAAAAAACATCCCAACCTAAAAATCGCCTAACAAGTTCTTCCCTTCCCCCTCAAAAAAACAAAACCTCCTTTTCTCGCACTCAAACCTTAGCAAAAAAATGGTTTCATTTCAAACCATGCCTCATTTATAGAAAGAACAAATATCTTGATAATGAAAAGCCCCGAGATTGTAAAATCGACTATATTTGTCCCTCGTCGAATCGTAAACTTTCTTCATCCTTTCCCTCCGAAAAAAAAAATCAACCTTAAAAATCGCCTCACAAGTTCTTCCTTTCCGGCTCCAAAAAAACAAAACCTCCCCACTTTTTTCACATTCTTGAACCTTCCCAAAAAAAATGATTCGATTCAAACCATGTGTCGTTTATACAACAACAAATATGCTTGATCATGTAAAGCCCGAGATTGAGGAATCGACAATACTTGCCCATCGTCAAATCGGATCCATTTTCCATCATGTTGACAAACGTCCGCGGTATAATGTCCTCCGGAAGGATCTTTCCCGTGATGTGACACTGTCGCAACAAGGTCACCGACACTAATTTAACTGTACCATTTCTAATCTAATAAAAGCAAAAGAAAACAGAGAGAGTGAAAAAATAAATTGGTTAAAATAAAAAACTTTGTTTCAAAATTTGGTTTTCGTTTAATTTTCGCACTAAAATCACGTCAGGACAAAAAGACAGTAAAAAGTAAAATTAAAAATAGATGTGGAGATAACCTCTGGACTATTTACAGATCTGAATAAAACTTTCATCCAAGTCAAATCTCAATTTGTAACAATATAATCCACACTATTCACTGTGAGTGAAAAAAAACTCACATAAATTAACACTATTTAATGTGAGGTGTAAAAACCAGACAGCAAAAACTGTTCTCACCTGAACAAAATATAGAAGAAAAATGTACGTTGACACGAGATTCTTGTTAATAAAACAATAAAGAATCTTCAAAGCTTTCTGTTTTACTTGGCACAAATGAGTCTATTGAGGGAGTGTTGTGAGATAACATTTGAGTCATTTAATTGGAATGAGTCTCTAGAGAGGGTATAAGTACATAAAAGACGAAAACTGTGCGATAAAAAGGTACATTTGACTGTTTAAATGGGCATAAACAAGTCTACTGAGGAAGTATAAAAATCCAAGAAAAATCCTAAGAAATACTATGAAAATCCCAATAACGCCTAAACAAATTACCTCTGTACTCGAAGCATTTGTGGAAACAAGAAGCTCTCTCGCGAGAGAGAGAGAGGCTGGAAACTTGATCGGTTTATGAACTTTTCCCATCCCTTGAGGTCCATAACTGAATCTTTTCAAATGGAGAATAAGAATTCGAGGGAGAGATTGAATTTTTACGGCTTTACTCGCGCTCACAATCTCGGGCTGCAGAAAAAAAAAAAACATAAAACAAGAAAAAGAAAACAAACAGTTCCAAAATTTCCAAAATTAGATGTAAAACCTAACAAAGGAAGTTAGTTGTTTTCTGGATTTTGCAGGTCAAAAGTTCAAGATTGACATTTTATTCGTTTAAAAATTCAAACATCCCTCTTCCTCTTTCTCCCCCTCCCTCTCCCTCCCACCTACCCTTCCTGACTGAGCCTTGTATCCCTCCAGAGATTCTGGGGCGGCAAAAAGCGCCAAAGCATCCTCCAATGAATGGACAGCCTCGGGAATGATGTCCAACTGGAGGAGTAAAAACGGTTGAACCGTAGCCGAGGCTTTGTTTCCTGTTTAAACCCAGAAACCACAAAAAAATCACAAACCTCAAAATCCCAAAACCTTAAGACTGTAGAAACTCCAAAACTCCAAAAAACTGAAATGGTCAAGAAGCAAAATTCTGAAATTAAAACGGGAAAAGGAAGAAGGAAAAGTAACAAAGAATATCAGTTTTTGCAATCCTTAGGAATATTTTGTTTTTACTACACTTCTTAATTCTTTCAAAACTTACTACTTGTTTTTAATACTTATCTTTTGTTTTTTTAATATAGAAATTGCAACTTCATACCTTTTGTTTTTACCGCACTTCTTAAATGTCCTCCAAAACTTACAGCTTGTCACATATCTTTGCTTTTTGAATACAAAAGTTGTAACTACATACCTTCTGTATTTACCACACTTCTTAATTGCTTTCAAAACTTACAGCTTGTTATTAGTACTTATCTTTTATTTTTGAAACTAGAAGTTGTTACTACATACCTTTAGTTTTTACCA
Organism: Zygnema cylindricum; assembly: GCA_037447655.1. Lineage (NCBI taxonomy): Eukaryota > Viridiplantae > Streptophyta > Zygnematophyceae > Zygnematales > Zygnemataceae > Zygnema > Zygnema cylindricum. Next base: position 15,544 of record JBBHKE010001231.1, read on the forward strand.
CACTTCTTAATTGACCTCCGAAAATATCGCTTAAAGCCGAAGCGACAACTGTATGAGTCCGTGTGACCGATGATCGATTTTTAGGTCCCACAGTCTCCCACTCCTCCTCTCCATCTCCTCCCTCGCAATCCATGGCTACCTCTCCACTTTCCTCTACTCCTTCCGAAAAACTTTCCGAAGTTCTCCCCTCCAATCGTAGCAATTCTTCGTGCATTCGATCCATCACAAGACTTAAAAAAAATTGAGCATCTTTTTGTAGTCTATTTTATTTTATTTTATTTTATTTTAAGGACAAAGTGAAGCAAAAAATAAATAAAGAAATGAAAAAAGCATATTCAGATTCGGAAAAAAAAACTTGTTGAGGGGAGGGAAGAGAGAGAGGGGAAGAGAGGGGAAGAGGAAAACTGGGCGAAAGGGAGAGGGAGGGAGGGAGGGAGGGAGAGAGGGAGGGGAGTGAAGACAGAGAGGAAGAGAAAGAATTCAAAAGCCTCTTTTCTGACTCTATCCCTCCAAATTTTCCCTTCTCTCAAAAAACTTACTTGTTTCTCATTCCCACTCGATGACTATTGGGACTAAATCGCAACAAAATGTCGTCAAACATTGTAGGAGAAAATGGTTTTCCAACCTCTACCCCTTTATTCGTTTTACCGTTATTCCCTCCTTTATCCTCTTTAATTTCGTTTCCACTTTCGACATTCGGTAAAATTTCAAATTCTCGAACGAAATCAGAAAAGGCTCGTAATGTGGGATATCCCGTCTGTATTAAAAAAAAAAAGAGAAAAAAGAAAAAAGCGAGAGAAAAAAATGAAATCCAGAAATTGTTCTGCTAATGTGTGTCACTAAGAGCTGATAAAGAGCCTGGAAAGAGGAAACCTGCCCAAGAGGGAGACAGGTAGAAAAAGAGAGAGCGAGAGGGAGAGAAAGAAAGAGAGAGAGACAAAGAGAGCGAGAAAGGGAGGGAGAGAGAGAGAGAGAGAGAGAGAGAGAGAGAGAGAGAGAGAGAGCTTTGGAAAAAGAAGGGGGCATAAAAAGGGTTTTTAGGGTTTTTTAAGGAACTCACCGCCGGAAGTTTTTGGGCTGAAATTGTTTGAAGGAGATGAAGAAAAGGGGAACAGGAGAGGAGAGATTGTAAAGTAGAATTTAAGAAACAAGTATTTCCGGCATTTAATAATCCCCTTGGTTGTATTCTCAAATTTCCCGAAACTTGTGTACTTTTTAAACTATTAAGCCACGAATCTCGACTGAGAGGAGAAACCGAAGAGAGAAGAGGAGAAGGATAGGGAGAGGGAGAGGAAGAGGTAGTTTCCACACCTCCTTTGCTTGAGCTTTCTTGAACTACGACTATCCCTCCTCCTCCTCCTCCTCCTCCTCCTCCTCCTCCTCCTCCTGACTGAGAGGAAGAGGAAGCCTCCCAACTACCTCTAGGTTCGGAAATTTTAAGGGCTAATGGAGGAGGAGGAGGTGAGAGCAAAGAAGAGGAAGAGGGAGAGGGAAGAGATATTTTTCCTCCCTTGGTCGACTGAATTGTATTAGTATTACTAGGAATTTGAGTTCGAGGATTTGAAATTCCTCCACGAGAAGGGGTAGAGGAACCTACCAGGGCTGCCCAAGATTTAACTACTGGTTTTGGAGGAGGGGGGAGAGGGAGAGGAGGAGAAGGAGCCGTTTGATTACTGGGAGGTAATTGAGATGGTTTATTGTTATCAGGGTTTAGGGTTTCTTCCGAAATCTCTATCTCTCCGTGTTCACTTGAGGAGGTGGAGGGAGGAAGAGACATATTTCCATTACCAACTTTTGGGTGAGAGGGGGTAGTAGAGATGGTAGTGGAGGAGGTAGAGGTAGAAGACATAGTAAAGGAAGAGATAGAGGGAGTGGTAGAGGACATAGTAGAGGAGGTAGAGGGAATGGTAGAGGGAGTGGAGGATATGGGCTTTTGTGGGCCAGAATTAGAAGTTCCCCTGGTAGGAAGATTTGGGTCTTGAGGAGAAGAGGGAGAGGGAGAAGGAGAGGGAGGAGAAGGAGAAAAAGAGGGAGCAGTAGCTACTGAAGACAAATTGAGATCCTGTGAAGAATTTAGACCAACGGGAAGATCAGCATTCAGAGGAGGGAGAGGTAAGGATACATTTGGTCCAGGGGCCCATGAAGAGTGAGTGGGAGGATAAGAGGAGAGAGGAGGGGGAGGTGGAGGAGGAGAAGGTCCTCTTTGTGGGACTGACCAAGGAGGGAGAGGTGCACAATTCACAGGTACAACTGCTATTGGGGGAGGAGAGGGAGAGGCAGATCTCGCCGGAATACCCCAAGCTGGTAGAGGGGATGGGTTGGAGAGAGAGGGGAGAGAGGGAATGGGAGGTCCTATGGGCGTAAAGGTAGGTAATACAGTTGGAGGAGGAGTAGGCGATTGTTGAAAAGAAGGAGAGGGAATTCTTGGGATCGAATTGATTTCGAAACCGGTAGATACTTGACCTACTAACACTTCTCCTCCTCCTCCTCCTCCTCTTTCTCTTCCTCCTCCTCCAATTACTCCTCCTACTCCAACTCCTCCTATTCCTACTCCTCTCCCTTGTTGCTGAATCTGGAGAGGAGGAGGAGGAGCTTGGAGGGAGATGGGAAGAACTGGTAAAGGAAGAGGTAGAGGAGCCATGGAAAGATGAGGAGAAGGAGAGGGTTGTGAAGGAGGAAGAGGATAAGCCAAACTAACCCCAACAACAGGAGGGAGAGAAGGCAAATTTTGAGACAGAGAAAACTGATCTCTTGTATGGTCGACATTTTGGACGTAGGAAGGGGGTAGAGGGACAGGATAACCCTGGACAGGAGTTATCCCAGGAGGGAGAGGTAGTGGAATGATCGGAGCTCTGGAGGGAGGAAGAAGTGGTCTTGGGGGAGGAGAATAGACAGAGAGAGACCCATTTGGGACAGGCCAGGGGGTTCTGACAGCCATGGGAGGAATTCTTACAGGATGTAAAGGGGAAGAGGGAGAGAAATTGGATAAATGAGAGGGGAAATGGGGGTATAAATCTGGGTTAATTCGGGTATCTCTAGACACCCCATTTTGAATGGGGTACGAATCGAGGGGGAGAGGAGGATGAGAGGGAAGAAATTGGGAAGGTTGAGGTGGGATTCCCTGAAAGGAGGAGGAGGAGGATTCAGAGGAAAATGGAACAGGAGGAGTGGGAAGAGAGGGAGAGATGGATTGAGAGTTGTCACTTTTTATGTTTAAAGATGAGAAAGAAGAGAGAGAGCCAGAGGGAGAGGGAGAGAGAGAGGAAGATGGTGATTTATTCTTCTCTGGAAAAATGACTTTATTGTTTTTATTCGATCCACCCTGAAAATATGCCGACTCATCGTCACCGAAGGAGCCGAATGAGACAACCTGAGAGAGAGAGAGCGAGAGAGAGAGAGAGAGAGAGAAAGAGAGAGAGAAAGCGAAAAGAAGAGGGCCAAAAAAAGGGTGAGGGAAATGGATAGAGAAAGAGGGGGAAAAGAGAAGAGAGAGAGGGAGAGAGGGCGACAGGGGAGAGAGAGG
>JBBHKE010001231.1:21324-46581 GCA_037447655.1 Zygnema cylindricum
GGCGGGCGCGGCCTAGGCCTTGCCTAAGCCAACGGTTTAAAACCCCCAACCCGCCAATGCCAGCCAATTAAGTGGTCCTTTTTTTTTGCCAGCCAATGCCAGCCAGTTGGTTTTTTGGTTTTTTTTACTTTTAAAACATGACAGGGATATTAGGTTGTAAGAACATTTGCGACGCTAATCATGATGTCACGTACTTCCACGATGCCAAAGAGTACAAAGTACAAGAATGTTGGATTATAGGGACAGTACAAAATTTTCATTTTTTTTGGTTTTTTGGTTGACCGACCGTAACCGACCGTTTTTTTTTCCTGGTGAATTAACCGACCGTAACCGCCCAACCCCCAAAATTTGGCAACCGAATCCGTTCCGGATCCGGCGCGGGCGGTCTGTTAACGGTCGGTCACGGTTTCGGTTGACCGTTTGCGACCTCTGTGCAGCGGCTCACTGCCGATACAATGTGGCAATGTAATGCTTCCGGCCAGAGGTCACAATCGGGTACCCGAATCTTGCCGTACCCGATTTTTTTTTTTTTTTGTTTTTGAATCACGCGGCCGAATCCGGCCGGCCCCCAAAATTTGACACCCGAATCCGTTCCGGATCCGACGCGGCCGGCCGGGTACGGGTCGGGTACGGATTTCGGGTACCCGATTGTGACCTCTGCTTCCGGCTGTATCTGATATTATATGACGATACGATGCTATGCACTTTGATGTAAAACGGGAAATCGAGGATCGTATCGTCATGCAATGTTGTTTCGAATTTGAATTGTGAGGCACCGGTGGTTTCATGTCATTTATGTCATTTTATAAGAAAACTTTCCCGCTTTGTGTTAGTATTAAGACGACAAAATGATTTTTTACTAATGTCTTAGTACCTACAACTGCGAGGGAAAGAGCTAAAGCGCCAGAATTTAAGTGAATATGGGCCGCAGTCGTGACAAACAAAGAAACAAACAAACAAATGCTTTGATGCAAAAATCTCAACAGATAAACTGTCTAGGCGCAAAACAACAAAGAAATTGAATAAGTGTACTTAACGACCCATAAGAGTCAGAAGAAGATTGGTTCAATTGGTAAAGCTACACAAACTAGATGGCACATGCTAGAAAATGCAATCTAAACATCTTTTCTCGATGCACACATTTCGGATTATTAATCTGACGGTTGCAATTGAAAGGCGAGATCCTCACCTTCCGACCGGCGGACTCCAGTGGAAAATCGGACAATGTGAAAAGAACATGAGCACTAATAGTGATATACGGTGTTGCCTATAGTGGATTATTCATGGTTTGGATGTTGTGGACAGTTTGAATCGAAAAACCATAAGCGTTGAAAAGTATTGTTTCTTGAAGGCTAAACAAAACTGAGACCGAATTATCGTTCACATCTTTAGCAATTCGTGACGTAGTTTCGAAGCCCAGTTTTCAATTATAAAAGCCTCTAACATCCTCTTAATTTACGTTTAAAGGTGCAAGACCCTTAAAGTGCTTATACGTTACTATGACTTTAGATGTTTCTTTTTTAGGCGACAAATTATGATAAGCATCGTTGTACGAAGCTAACGCACAACTCTTTAAAAAGACGGTCAATTGTTATGCGAGATAGTCAAATCATACGCATAAAGCATGGACAACTAACTCCAGGTGCATAAACGCCATTTCGATGTATACTGTTTTTCTCATACCAACTATTTAAGACATCTATTGATCAATTTAGAAACGTATAACCATTTTTTTATCCTTCCACGACGGATCGATATTGTTTTGCTTGATGGTGCCCATCGTACTTTTTGGTGACATTGTTTTGCCAAACTCAGACCTCGATTACCGATATTCGACATAATGGAGTGGCCACCGGTTTTTTTGGATTTTTTTAAGGGTTTTTTAGGGTGAGCAACTAGGAAGGAGAGTGATTGTGCACATTGTGATGTTATGGATGACTTTATTCCGATGTCGATCGAGATATTATGATTGTTTGGGATATGATTCGGATGAGTTCCTCTATACTTGTAGTCGGCTATCTTTCGAGAAGAGGGAGTTTAGTAGCTTCCCACTTTTGCCCTTACTTTTTCCTGTCAACGTTATCAATGGCAATATTTCATCCTCCTTCAATCTGTTATTGCTATTATTGATGGTACGAAATCCCTCAATCTGCGTTTAGTTTGCTTGCACCCACGTTTGGCTTTTCACTTTCAATTTTTTGTTTCCCATGTACATGGTTTACCATCGTGCTTTCTTTAATAAAGTCGTATTAAGTATATTTCTAGTATACTTCTTTAGAGAATTCCATAATGGTCTATGTTGTTAGGTGAACAAAGGGAAAACAGAATATAAACCATCGTTAAAAATGGGACCTATGTTTATTATCCATGTACTTTAGTAAAAGCTTACTAAAGTACATTTGGTATAGGGACAATAAGAACATTTGGTTTGACAAAAACTTCGTTTTGGAGGAAAAAAAAATGGAAACTTTGTTGGATTTATCTTACATTGACTATGCATTAAAACGATTTATCGGCAGGAAGACAAAAGGAACTTTCTCTCTTCCTTTCGCTTCCCTTTCCACTTTTTCTTTTTTCCCTTCCCTTCCTTTCCCTTCCCTTCCCTCCCCTCTTCTTCCTTCCCTGCCCTTCCTTTCCTTTCCCTTCTTTCGTCCTTCCCTTCCTAGTTCCTTCTTCCTAGTGGCCTCTTAACCTTCTGTAAGTACAATGTCACTAATAATTGTATTAGACAAGACAATACAAGACAAGACAAAAAAAATTGTCCAAAATCATTGAGATTTAAAACCGCATATAGTATGCATATAAAAAACGGTGAAACAATTCCATGGGCGTTTTAAAACGATTTAAAAAAGGAAGAAAGAGCAAAAGAGGCTTACAAAAAAGAGTAACAAAATTGACTTCTGACTACTTTTAGTTTTTTGTTTTTTGTCTCGATCCCTCCGTACTTTCGATCAAAAATTTCAAAAAGTTTCTATTAAAACTGTTGCTAGTCTTCAGTCGACATATCTCGAACTCATTCTTCCATTTTACCAAAATACATAAAAAAAAAGGCAAACTACTTTCCTCCAAACTATGGTACAAGATCACTAGGACCAAAAAAAGTTCTCAAAGAATCTCAAAGTTTGTTTCCATCTAAAATACTTTCCGGAAAACTGCCAAAAGATGTGTAAAAACTGTAGAGAAACTTCAAAAATCTAGAAAACAGTAAAAAAAAAACTGCAGGAAAATCATAAACATTTTCCACATAAAGTTGTGGAAAACCGCAAAAAAAAAAGAACTGTACAAAACCGTAGAAAACCGTAAAAAAACATACAAAACCGTGAGAAAACCGTAGAAAACCGTGTAAAACCGTCGGAAAACCCTGAGAAAAGTACGGAAAACTGTCACTAAAAGAACAAAAGTACGGAGACAAAAAACTCACGCAAGTCAAGTTGTGTAAAAGTCGATACAACGACGAGCTTCGGGATAATCTTTGTTTCCGTCGGCCGGGTTTAAATTAGTTCCGTCGGTTAATTCAATTGAAGTCAATTGGAGACGACAACATTGGTATCTAAATGGGGTAGTCGGTTTATTGTAAATTCGAACGCCAATCATATTCCCCTTAAAAGAAAAAAAAATGAAAAAGAGACGAAGGAGATAAACAATATTACAAGAAAAATGAAAAAAAGGTGAAAGAAAAGTTAAAAGAAAAATAAAGGTGAAAGAAAAGTTGAAAGAAAAAAAAAGGTTATAAATTGAGAGAATTCGTGAAGTAACTTACTAGACTGAATATCAAAAATTTTACGTCAAAATTACGGTTATTTTTTTATTATTATTATTCTTATTATTACTATTTACTTAATTAATTAATTTATTTATGTACTTGTAAATATATAAAGAAAAAACACAGCAGTTACTACAAATGTGCAATATTTGATTCTGTATCGTCCAACCCAAAATAAGTGCCAAAAAAAAAAAGTTTTATAAATACATATATATATATATATATATATATATATATATAAACATTTTAGGAATTGAGGTGATTAAAAATGACTCTGGTTGTATAAAACTCAGTCAAGAACAATTTTGAGAAGAAGTTCTGACTCGGTTTTCTATGTTTGATTCTAAAGCAATTAGTACACTTCTTCAGGGAGGGAGGGAGGGACGGAGGGACGGAGGGAGGGAGGGAGGGAGGAAGGGAGGAGGGAGGGAGGAGGAGGGAGGGATTCTAAAAGCAATTAGTATCTTGACCCAAAAGTAAGCAAGGGTGAGAATGAGGAGACAGTTAATGTACCGTATAGAGAGAAGCGATTAGTTCTCTTATGTATTCAAGAGTCGAATTATTATTATTATTTTTTAATATTTCTAAAGCTGTTTCTGTAGTTAACAGGTTTAGTCAAGCTCCTAAAAAGCAGCATTGGGAAGCTGTTAATAGAATTTAGAGAATTAAAATACCTGGTAAGAGAATTTTAGAGAATCTTAGAGAATTTTATAGAATTTTAGAGAATTTTTAGAGAATTTTTAGATACTTGGGTTGGTACTTTTTTAAGTATCGGATTGGTTTTTCAGAGAGGAATTAGAGTTGAATTGTTTCGGATATTCTTGATATATTGTTGATATTGGGAATTTGATTAAGGTCGTGACTTCGACACAAAAAAGTCAAATTTCCAGTTATGATTTTATTTAGTGCGGAGAAACAATTTTGTGGAGCTTCAGATTACAACCGATCATGCCTTGAAGTTCGACCGAAGATGCATTTTTTTGTAAGGGGTTTAGCGAAAGACAACGAATCAGAATATTTGTATTTGTATTTGTTTCTACAGTTGAGGAGGAGATTTTCGATTGAGATTATTTTAAGTACTTTTTTTTTTTTTGAGTCCTTTTTTTGTGTCCAGCTTCAGACTTTTACTTAGTTAAACTAGATTTTATGTGTGAGTGTGAGAGCTTATGAGAAAAATAAAAGTGTATCATATTTAATATAAGTCTATTTTGTTGAAGGAAAGTCTAAAAAAGCTTTATGTCATGATTTTATGAGGATTTAAAGGAAAAAAAAAAAAAAAAAAGTTTGTGAAATAATTTAAATGAGGATTTATTGAGATTCCGTATGGAGAGAAATCGGGTTTAAGCAGTCTCGATTTAGTGTCGATGTTATCGAGAGAGAGAGAGGGAGAGGGAGAGAGAGAGGGAGAGAGAGGGAGAGAGAGGGAGAGGGAGAGAGAGAGGGAGAGAGAGGGAGAGAGAGGGAGGGAGAGGGAGGGAGAGAGAGAAAGAGGAGAGAGGGGGAGAGGGAGAGAGAAAGAGGGAGAGAGGGAGGGAGGGAGGGAGGGAGGGAGGAAGAGAAGCACCTGATAGGGGTAGAAGAAGGGGTTGGGCACTTCTTTAAATAATTTCACGAGAACCAAATTTCCGTTCATGTTCGCAACTTTCACGGCCGAGCCTCTAAAAAAAAAAAGGAAAAAAAAAGGAGAAAAAGGAAAGGAGAAGGAAAAAAGAAAAAAGGAAGAGAAAAGCGAGAGGTTAGCGAGTAGTTCCGGTTTGTTTCAGACACCTACCAGCTAGGAGGGGGAGGGAGAGGGGGAGGGGGAGGGGGAGGGGGAGGGGGAGGGGGAGGGGGAGGGGGAGGGGGAGGGGGAGGGGGAGGGGGAGGGGGAGGGGGAGGGAGAGGGGAAGAGGGGGAGGAGAAGCCCCTTCTCCCTTTTTTTTAACATCGTTGTGACTACTTCTCCCCCTCCCCCTTCCTCAATCAACAAACCATTTCCACCATCCGTGACATTTGTCACAAACAAAGTTATCTTGTCCTATCCACAGGCAACGAACTCCCGCTCCCGACAGAGAGAAGAAAGGGAGAGAGAGAGAAAGAGAGAGAGAGAGAGAGAGAAAGAGAGAGAGAGAGAGAGGGAGAGGGAGAGGGAGAGGGAGAGGGAGAGGGAGAGGGAGAGGGAGAGAGAGACACCAGAAAAAGAAAAAAACTTACGTCCTATTGGCGTAAATCGGGGGACTCGCGGGGGAAATATCTTCGGTTCCGGTTCCGATATAAACCGAGGGAATGTCCTTCGGGTGACTCTGGAAATAAAAATCGCATTTGTCCAACCTGCCCAAAAAAAAATAAAAAAAAATCCACACTAATAATGGTGTCACAACAGGTGGAAAAGGTCTCTAGAGGGAGGGAGGGAGGGAGGGCAAGAGGGAGAAATTTGATTTTATTTGATCAGGGCTAATATAAGTTCGCAAACATATTGGGTTTTATCTGCAAAAAAATGCAACACTAATAATGGTGTCACGAAGGGTGGAGTCAGAACGGATGGAAAAGGTTTCTAGAGGGAGGGTGGAAGGGAAAGAGGGAGGGAGGGAGAGAGGGAGAGGAGAGAGTGAGGGAGGGAGGGAGAGGAGAGAGGGAGGGAGGGAGTGAGGGAGGGGGGAAGGAGGGAGGGAGGGGGGGGGAAGGAGGGAGGGAGGGGGGGGGGGGAAGGAGGGAGGGAGGGAGGGAGGGAGGGAGGGAGGGAGGGAGGGAGGGAGGGAGGGAGGGGGGAAGGAGGGAGGGAGGGGGGGAGGAGGGAGGGAGGGAGGAAGGGAGAAATTTGTTTGTATTTGATCAACGCTAATATAAGTTAACAAACATATGGGGTATTATCTGCAAATTTGCAACACTAATAATGGTGACATAACTCATGACGAAAAGTCAAAAACAGAAAGGAAAAAGGGAGGGGGAGAGGGGAAGAGGGGGAGGGAGGGCAGGAGGGAGAGAGATATTTGCTTTCATTATATCAACGCTAATATATGTTCACTAGTACCCAAAATATTAAATTTGGATTTTTTTACCTTAAAGGGCCACATGCAAAAGCCTCCTTATAAAATTGACAAGTAGCTATTATGACACCAAATTATTGAAGTTTTCCTCCAAGCTAATTACGGTAAAGCATTAGAGGAAATTTTTATCAAAAATTTCTCATCAACATTAATTATGTGAAATCAATTGTTGTGATTTTCCTCATCGACACAAATTGCAGTGAAAATGATTTCTCTCACCCACACCAAATAAAGTGAAATAATAATCTATGCAACAGTAAATAATAATCATTGATATAATAAAATATTAAATAACACTAATTGTAGAATTTTCTCATTCAAACATAATTATGAAAATATTACGTTCTCGTCCACGATAATTATGGTGAAACCAATTAACAACGATAACAATAAAAATAACAATATTAATAACAATAACAAAAACAATGATAATAACAATAGCAATAAAAATAACAAAAACATAAACATAAACATAAACATAACAATAGCAATAACAATGACAATAACAATGTCAATAACAATGATAATAATACAGATAATAATAACAATTACTACTATTATGAACAATAACATACCGAATTTTCTCATCCACGCTAATTACAGTGCACTTGATATGACCTGAACTTTTCAAAAAGGAAATGACAAAACGGAGGAACAGAGAATCGCTGGATCAAATCCTCGGATCAATCAATCCGTCGAGATCGAAATCAAATTTTTCATTGCTTCCTTGCAGAATCGACGCTCATTTTGATTGCCGTGAGGCGGCGAAATCTTCCGGCAGGGTCAGAGATGCAGCGTGCAGGATAAATATCCGGATGATCAGATCAATCGATGACCGGATCGAGACAGCGTGATCGTGATGTTGATGGTGATCTTTCCCATGATCTTTTCCGTGATCTTTTTTGTGATCTTGTCCGTGATCTTTTCTGTGATCGTGACACTCGTCACAATTTTCACCATGATCAGAACTACCGTGATCGTGACGGTCAACAAATGGCATCGTTTCGGAATTAAATTCGAGACAAACTATGGCCCATGGAGTACTCTCCTCCTTACCAACGCTCAACAAATCGTCTTCTTCCTCGAAAATGTCGATCGATTCTTTGATAATGTTTTTGTCTCCGAGTGAGTTTTTGTATTTAGGCAATTGTATCTCGAAAGATTTGAGATTTGAGTCTATCTCAAAAGAATCTTGCTTCTTGCTCGACATACCGTCGCTTTTTTCGCCATTTTGATAGTAGTCAGTTTTTAATGTTTCTCGTAAAGTTTGAATTTTTCTCGGCAGTTTTACGGTTTCCAAAATGACATCTTGATGTTGTACCTTTTCCCATACGATGACAAAAGTACCTTTATCGATGACATCGGCATCCTTGGCGCTAAAAAGAGCCAAGAAAAAAAAAAAAAAACAATGTTTGTGTTTTAAGTCTTATCATACTGAAAAGTACCTTTATAAGGTTTTTTTTTCCCATTAAAAAACAATCACATCTCGTTGTTTAAGTGAATCTCTAAATAGTGTAGACTTGGTTGGTTAAGATACTTGCAAGAATTTGCAAATCCACAAAAACATATGTAAATTAGGTAATGAGGCTATTATACCACAAAATCGCTACAAAAGTAAAAGATACATTGATTACATACGAGCAATTATTATTCCAATATTATTCAAAAATACCATTTGGGAATGTGAAACTATGCTATTTGTACATTCAGCTAAGTTAAAAAACATGCATCGTGTTTCAAAGTCAAAAAATTGAGTCCACTGTAGAATTGGATTAAATTTATTTATTCTCACATTGAAAGGCGGTCTATGTAGGTTCGAGGTTCCTTCACATAACATTTCCAAATTTCAAGGTTAAAACAATGAATCGAGTTTAGGAAAGGAATTGAATCTATTCATTCTAATAGTGAAAGGCGATCTATTTTCTTTCGAAGTTCCTTCACATGAAGGGACGGGAGACTCACATGGATTTTCTGAGCTCGAAAGATCCCCTCGTGACAATTTTGTTCCTCCCATTCGAAAAAGGTTCTTCGACGGAATCGAAAAACACTGCACATAAAAATCAAAAAAAAAAAAAAACCTAATCAGAATCGACAAGGAACAAAAAAAAGGAAAAAAAACAAAGGGAAAAAACAACGAAAAAAATTGAAGGAAAAACGACGAAAATATTAAAGGAAAAAACAAACAATAAACAAAGGCAAAGAACAAAGGGAAAACAAAGAAAAAAAAAATAGGAAGAAAAGAAATACAGCTATACGTGTACAAAGACAAAAATATTAACAACTGAAAAAGACAAATTGTTTTTCTTTCAATAAAATAAAAGAAATGTTAAAAAAAAGGTAAAAAAAAACAAATGGAACGGGAAGGAGATGAAAGGCAACCGGAAAATTGATTAAAGATGTTTCAGAAAAGACAATTTTTTTTTTCTTGACATTAATTCTTTAAACAGTCCGGAATCTGCCATGTCACAAGAGAGAGGGAGAGAGGAAGGGAGGGCGGGAGGGAGGGAGGGAGGGCGGGAGGGAGGGAAGGAGGGAGGGAGGGAGGGAGGGAGGGAGGGAGGAGGGAGGGAGGGAGGAGGGAGGGAGGGGAGGAGGGAGGGAGAGGGAGGGGGGAGGGGGGATGGGGGATGGGGGATGGGGGAGAGGGGTGGGAGAGGAGGGGGGAGGGTGGGGGAGGGAGGGGGAGAGAGGGAGAGAGAGAGAGAGTGAGAGAGAGAGAGAGAGAGAGAGGGAGAGAGAGGGAGGGAGAGAGAGAGACAGAGGGAGAGGGAGAGAGACAGGGAGGGAGGGAGGGAGGGGGAAAGTAGGAGAGAGAGAGAGAAAGAGAGAACTCCACAAGATAAAATCATTACCCAAAACTTATCAGCAAAGTTCGATACTTTCATTGAAAGAAAAAAATAAATAATACCAAATAAATAAATAAAAAGAATAAAATTAAAAAATTAAAAAAATAAAAAAATTATTAAAAAAATGACAATCAATTATCAGATGCGAAAAACGCCAAACGCCAAGCACTAACCAAATGCAAAAACAAATTTAAAAAAAAATAATAATAATAATAATAATAATAGTTAAAAAAAAAAAAAAAAGGGGGGAGCAAGATAGAAAGATAGAAAGAAAGGAAGCATGAACAAAAGAAAAAGGAGAAATCGTATCCTCCACTGACAATCCAGCCCCACACGTGCGGAGATAAATTCCTCCCAAGCCTCCCTTTTCCTCGCTTCGTCTCCTAAGGTGAGTGTTTCCCCGAAGGCACTGACACCCGCCACACGTGCGAATATATCAGAAGCGCTTGCCGCGTCACCAGCTGCCACGTCAGCAACCAGCTTCGCCAGCCGAGGCCCGACCTCTCCGAGTGCCACGTCATCAGCATAGAGCACCCCGAGACCTCCACCTGGTGACGTCACGTTCCCATTTTGTCCGGAAACGATGACTGAGGGCAACCGGAGGATGCCACCTACAGCGATGGATGACGTCAGCGAAAGAAACAAAAAGATTGGCGGAAGCGACAAGAGCGATGACGTCATGGCGAGTGCCGGAGACAAAAACACAAACCCTAAAACTTTCGGGTGCCCGTGGAAGTTGCTGTCAAAGTTTCATCCGTACAATAAAGTGTACGGATTGTGTTACGAGCTCAATCGTCAATTTCGAACCTTTCATATAATATTATAGTCGTATCGTACATTATTTCGTTCGAACTTTATTTTGAAGAACAAATGTCAGAAGAATAAGTACAGTACACCGCCAATCGCTATTAGCGTGTAGGTTTCATTAGCGTATAAAAATAATTACCGTGGTGTACGCTATTTAAGAATTTGAAAATTTTGGAAAAAATCATACATTCTAATTGTTTGGTTATGGTAATTTGGATCTTTGAAAAAACAAATGTCGGTCGCAAACATGCTTACACTACACCGCGCATCGTAATTAGAGTAATGAAAAAATTAGAGTAAAAAAAGAGAAAAAAATAATTAGAGTAATTTACTCTAATTTATGTGATAGAGCTGTTTCAAAAAGGAATTTACTCTAATTTATGCGGTGTACTCTAATTTGGCAAGTTAATATCCTCTACTGTAAATAAGGTATTCGTACAGAATCTGACAAAACGTACAGTTTATCGTCACTATGACGTTCGCACTACGCGTTTTGTTAAAATGCAGTTACATGATAATGGCCTGTATTAAATCATTATTTGTACTTTTTTACTTATAAAAGTACAATTTTGCACGGTCGGACGTCGTCCGTACTCCACACTATTTAAAACGAACATATATTAGAAGTAAAAACGCTAATTAAACCTTACCTAAAATTAGAATAATGAAAAAATTAGAATCGATTACTCTATTTGATGTGATAGAGTCAAAATTTCGAGCGACCGAATTAGAGTAATTTACTCTAATTACGATTCGCGGTGTAATATAAGTTTCCGTACAAAATCTGACAAATCGTACACAAATCGTACATTCACACGGTCGAAACGCGGCTGTCGGACGAATATGTGCGAGCGGGATTTTTTACGACCTGGTTTTTTTTCCTTTTTAGAACGCACATTCTCATGCGTCCGCGATTACTAAAACTAATTTATTGTAATTTTTAACTTAAAAAGGTACATTTATGTACGGTCTGACACTGACCGTACACCACTCTATTTAAGAGACAACGTACTGAATATAACCCTAAATAGAATAAAGAAAAAAATAGAATAAACTACGCTATTTGAGAATAAAACAAAAAAAAAGCGGGACGGGATTAGCGTACACAACGCTAATAGCGATTGGCGGTGTACTGTACTGTACTCTTCATACGGATAAGAAGGACGAAATGAAGCCCTGATATTGCGGGATAATTTTGCCATTGCCATCCTTCAGGAATGAGCGGTCGCGGCCGAATCTGCGCCACGTGTTTTCCACCACTTCCCACAGAATTTCTCGTTCACACGTGTAAAATATAAATCTGACGGTTACGATTGAATAACGATTCTCATCTTTCGGTAAGTGTCCTCCAACAGAGACTTGGAACAGTGTGCACGTAGAAAAGACATGAACGTGGCGATAAAATTAATTAACACTAATAGAGATATACGCTGTACTGACCGTACTTCTCGAAATTCCGAAATACCGGTGAGTGTGACTCAATGTTTGTAACTTTTTGCCCATTGATAGCCTATACCCACCGGAGCATTTGTAACTTTTTGCCCATTCCGATGATTTTCCGAAAACTCATCGGAAAACGGGTCTTGTTCACACCAAAATTTTGGGACGTAACTCCGATTGAAGGTGTCACGTGACACGTCACACGCTTCGACGTCATAAAACATAGGCGCGAAAACAAACCTGCACATTTTCAAACTTTTAGGATTTAGCTTGGACTATTTTTTCGCGCGGGAACAACGAAATAGCCGTTCGAATGCTGTGTTTGCTTAGTCAGCTTTTCGGGTTACCGTTGGTCTGATTCACAGAAATACGATACTTTTACCCTACTTCTACATCGCGCAATATTTTGAGCAAGGTCATTTGTACGGCTTTCCGAGAACTTCCGAAATCTACAAAGTCGGTGCTCGGAAAGCCGTATATTATTCGAACGTCCGTCTGTTACGGAAGTGTTTTTTTTTCCGGTGGGAATAGGCTATCAGAAGTCGCAAAAATCAAAATTTTACATAACCGAAACCGACCGTTTTTTTTTTTTCAAAATCTGAGTAACCGACGCCCGACCGGGTTATGTCACGCTCCAAAATTGTTAACCGTTAACCGACCGGCGTTTACGAAAATAAAAGTTAACCGAAACTCGATTTCTCGCGACTAACCGTGCCCGCCCGTAACCGAAAACGTACAAAAATATCTAATGTACGACGCATGAATAAGCCAATGATTACAATTTGTCGCGTTCCCTTAGATTTGCGAAATGAATAGTGTTTACTAACGTGTCAAATTTGTGACGCTTTGTCACATTCCCTAAGATTGTGAAATGAATAGTGTACTACACCGTGAATCGGTATTAGCCTTATGTACTCTATATCGGCACCCCAAAATTTTGACATTGATACCTTGAATATAACAAATTACACTATTTAAGGACATACACCGTAATTTGCCACGTCTCCTGGCACTAAATTTGAATGAATGACGCTATTTTTTTCTTTACTCTAATAATTTATTTAGTCTAATAACGATTCGCGGTGTACCGTGTCAGATTTGCAACGCTTTGTCACGTTCCCTAAGATTTGTGTAAAAAATAGTGTTACTATCGTGTCAAATTTGCGACGCTAATCATGATGTCACGTACTTCCACGATACCAAAAAGTACAAAGTACAATAATGTTGGATTGTATGGACA
The DNA here is from genome assembly GCA_037447655.1 of Zygnema cylindricum. Classification (NCBI taxonomy): domain Eukaryota; kingdom Viridiplantae; phylum Streptophyta; class Zygnematophyceae; order Zygnematales; family Zygnemataceae; genus Zygnema; species Zygnema cylindricum. The sequence goes on from JBBHKE010001231.1 coordinate 34,447, forward strand.
GTAAAAAATTTTCATTTTTTTTTGTTTTTTGGTTGACCGACCGTAACCGACCGTTTTTTTTTTCTGGTGAATCAACCGACCGCAACCGCCCGGCCCTAAAAATTTGGCAACCGAATATGTTCCGGATTGGGCGCGGGCGGTCGGTTAATGGTCGGTCACTGTTTCGGTTGACCGTTTGCGACCTCTAGTGCGACTATGTTTCAAAACAGTCTTTCCAGTGTTGTGTGTCGGTAAAAAGTTTATCGCGATAACACCGATACCGATAGTTATCAGTTATCGAACGGTCAAAGGTTCCGATATATCGGTCCGAGACTAATAGATTTCATATCGGCGATACTTTATAGTATAGTATGCATACAATAGTACTTTATAACATAGTGTATAATATTATTGATTTTATATAGTGTGGCATGCCACATATAAGAATCTGTTTTGTATATGTTTAACTCATAGTTCAAAACATAGTTGTTCACGGCGATTAGTGCGAACGTACCGTACGTGACGAATTATACGTAACAAACGCATTGAACCTTTTGATCAAATCGCAAAAAATCGTTAATGATTTTCCTTCCGTACTATTCCGTACATAAAAAAAAAAGCTATTACATATAACGCAGTTTGCAAGTTTTTCCCGTTAAATGAGCGGTAAAAAAATAAACTCTTTAAAAAATTATCACAATTTGTTTTGGTAACGGAATGACTTTACCAAATGGTGGTCCTGTCGTTCACCTTAGGGTATGCTACGCAGATAACATACCCGGGTTCGAATGCTACGAAGATAACATTTTTAGCAATTTCATCTCTGATCCATGGCATCGTCTTTCAAAAAAAATTGAAGAAGACGCCTGTACAAATTTCAAACTGAACGCGCGAAATTATTGTGACGTTCAACGTCTCTTTTCAAAAATGTCCGTACATTTTCGATTATATAAAGTACAACTTCCGTTGTATTTTTGTTCAGTTCACTGGACAGAAAGTGCCAATAAGTGCGACGCATATTTCCCGTTTTATTCCGTACATATCCGTAAAAAAATGTACAGTTACAGTAATTAGTTTACACGTTTCCGTAAAATTTCAGTTTCAGTTAACAGTACACGTTTTTTTTACGATTTTTTCAAAAGTCACAAATTATACGTTTCAATCGCAAAAAAGGAAAAAATCGCGCGATTTGAACAACTATGGTTCAAAAGTAGGTGAAAGTAGGCCCATACAATATGCTTATTGTATGCAAAACATACAATATGACCTTAGAACCCATGTTGTATTCGGACCTATTCGGACCAATTTAAACATCCGGACCAAAACTTGGACCAATTAAAACATTCGGACCAAGAATTTATATATTTACATTGTCAAATTTGGACTATCGGACAGTCGCTGATCAAAGTTGTGATCTAAGTAGATCATATAAAAAGCCCATAACACAACTAACGATAAACATACCGACCAATGGCCTACCATAAAAACGCCTACTTTTGAACTATGGTTTAACTGAAATTTATTACGGAAAGCGCAGCACACAAACACTGACAAATTTTAAACATTACTTTATAGTTGTAAAACTATAGTACCGAAACGAAAAAAATAAATTAAATTGTAAATTTGTAGGATCAAACTTTTTATAAAACAAGACTAATAGACGAACAGAGCCGACAAATAAATTTGTCTGACTGCCGCCATTTACTGCCACCATTTTATGAAAAGAAAAATAACACTCAAAAGGACATTTTGGAAAGGCATGGGAGCGTGGAACCCAAGTAAATCCCCTTTAAATTACAAATAATCAAGGAAATATCGTGATTTTTTACTGAAATCGGAGGGAAGGGGGTTTGCGGCGCTTGCGGGGAATAGCACGTACAGTTGAGTGTACTGGCAGTACATTTGTCGTTGGGGTCCATACAGATATCGCCGATAGGTATCGATATCAGTGTTTTCGCCAATAAGTAACTGATATTTTGGTTACTTGTCGGCGATAATACTGATGTCGATATATCGTACCAATATATCGATTATCGGCAAACCAAAAAAAAATGCCCATATCGGTTATCGGCAAATCCTTACCGATACACAACACTACTTTCCAAGCGTCCAAGAGTTCTTTAACTGTTCACATATGTAAATTGTTCAGGTCAAAACCTTTTACGATCTTAATGTTGTTTACAAATAAATACATTACACCGTGTATTGCTAAGGTTTTTGTCGTAGGTTTTTTGGGGTGATTTTTTAGGAAGACCGAGGAGGTATTGGTCTCCTAGTTAACAATATTTCATGGGTTTGTGGTTAGCATTATGGCTAGGAGGCGACATAGAACTACATTGGGGTAAAGTTAGTTGAAATGAAAAAAAAGCATGAATAAGTTGTAAAAATTGTTGTTGAAAACAACTTTATTCATTCTTTTTGTTGTTTACTTGTAATTGTACGACACCTAGAGATAAACATCAATAAGTTTAGAAACAGTTGAGATTTTGGAAAGTTGTATGTTTATATGAATTTATGTTCCTAAATGTATTTGAATGGTGGAAAATGGTATGGAAACACTATATGTGGCTACCTCATAATATACGTCTATTTTAATCGACAATGCCATATAAATGTGATGTTTTTTTTCGGAACGAAGTATAGCGAATTCACTTGTTTTCGGGCTTTTTAATTCCCTTGTATATTTTTCTCGTGTGGGAGAATAATTCAAATAACATGTGTGCAAAAGTTGAAGTGTATAAAGTTCTCAAACATTTTAATTATATTTAGATTATTTTTCCATTATGAGCATACAAGACAAAATGATAGAAGTTGTATTAAATTTCTATTTTGTGTAAAGTCCATGTGGCCTGGCGTAACTATGGCCTCATTCCATTTTCATGATTTTTTTCTTATTATTGTATTTATTATTAATATTCTACTCATGTTTGGTACTTATTTGGACCCACCCGTGGGAACACTCAATATTTGTCGCTTTGTTTGTTTTTCACTTTTGTCAATAAGTTGAACTAAAGTCCTCATCCTCATTTGATGTCAACCTATGTTGGCTTATGTAGTTTCATGAGATTTTGCTTTTGTTCATTTTTTTATATGCACATTTTATTTGAATTTTTTTAAGCAAGCGATTAAAAGGGACAATATTTTTGTAATTTTGTATCCATCCTTAGTATTTTTGTAATTTTGTATCCATCCCTCGTCATTCGTAATCTCAATCGACTTCAAGAATTCTCGCTATGTTGGTGTTGGACGATTTTTTTAATAATATGAACAACCACAAATTTATTAAAAAGAAAAATAAACGATTGTTGGCTTTTGTTCCGAGTACCCAAAATTTAAATTTTGAACACCATGATGTATTAAGTCTACAAGGTATCCATCGAGCTAAGAATTTATTCCAGTTTTCAAACATCTGTGATACACAATCATGTATGTCGCTCTTACTTAAAATTTTTTGAACTAACTCGTCATATTACTTATTTCATTGGTGAGACCTGTCCCACATAATATCCATTTTTATTCTTGATTATGGAGCCTCCGAGGAGACTATCCCAAAAATTTGTGTATGTCGCTTTTAGATGTAAATTGCACGGTATTCTTTAGTAAAAGGCGAAAGAATAGTTCGCTATGCAATTAACACACGACCGATATAATTTTTTGGGAATTCAATTAGTATATATACTTTCCTGGGTCGTAGTTTTCTAAAAGATTGTGGGATAATGATGGTGGTCCAGCAACAGTGTTCTCCGGAAATCATCATGAATTTACTTTTTCATTCATTTCCTCCATATCGTAACGGTCGGCATCAAACGCGAAACGAGACCAATACGAACCTTACCTGTAGTTTTGTGTACGAAACCGCCCCAAAAAAAGTTTACACGGGATAGCACCCCATGACACGTTAATAGGTACAGTACAGTACACCGCCAATCGCTATTAGCGTTGTGTACGCTAATTCCGTCCAGCTTTTTTTTATTCTTATTCTCAAATAGAATTATCCACACTATATAAAAAAAATCCTAATTCCTAATTAGAATGGACGATTTCTTCGAAAATTTTCAAATTCCCAATTAGCGTACACCACGCTAAATAATAGTATACGCTAATCAAACCTACACGCTAATAGCGATTGGCGGTGTACTGTACTATTAGGCATGGTTTAGTACAGTACGCACTGTATTAAAACACAATTCGTACAATTCATTCACTTCACAAATTCATGCAAGCTAAAACTACTCTGAAGTGGCCGATGTCTGTCACGAAGGGTTCAGATTAATAAAGTTTTGCATTTTATTTTTTCTGCCCGAGAATTCTGGCAGAACTTTGGCATAATGGCGGCGCGTGTCGGTTTCATAATTATTCGTAAATGGGAGGAACTAGGCGATGATGGATGAGCTGACATCCTGGGTTTAGGGTTGAGGATTTAGGGTTTCGGTGAGGAAGTTGGATATCGTTGTCTTTTGTCGTTGTCGATGACGTACAAGGAGAGAGAGAGTGTTTATTTATAAAGGAAAGGACTTCTCTTATCGAAGTTTATTTCTGGATCCGTTCTTTTTTCCTTTTTTTTTTTTAGGGTTAGTGAGGTGTTCTGGCATTTTCGCCCTATCATAATGTTGGCTTTTTTATTGCTCCATATATTATATACAGAATAATATTATAAATAATTATAATATTATATATTGCTCTATACAACATTGCCTTTCAGAAATGAAGGTATCTAAACTGTTTATTTCTCTTGAAAATGGTTCCCTGGAGCTTGACTGCTGTAAGATGGAAAGAAGAAGCGAGGAGAGGGAGGAGAGGGTAGGAGAGGTGGGGGAATTGCGGAGGTTTTCTGGCGAAGTTTTTACCTTCCGAAAAGTGAATTCATTCTAGGAATGGAAAATCTGCCTCATGAAGGGAAAATAGGTTTTTTGTCTTTATCGAATGAAACATACTTTTCTATGGCTGATCCGCCCCTCATTGTTTACTGTGAGAAACTAATCCTTGTCATTTTTTTTTTCTGTTTTTTTCTGTTCTCTTGTTTTGCTGTTTTTCCTGCTTTTGTTTTCAATTTCCTATTGCGTCATTTTTGTCGTTATTGACACCACATTCAAACGTCTATTATCTGAACTAAAATTCTGGAAGCGGTTGAAAATTAGAGTCATGCAATTAGAGGAGCTTCGTCAGAAAAGTGTAAAAAAAATCAATTTTTATAAAAAATAATTGCTACAGGGAAAGTGTTTTAGCTACTTCAATAGCTCTAACTCTCTATATGTTCATTGTAGCAAAATTTGAAAAAGAAACAAATGGCCATATGTGATTCCTGAACAGTTATGGTTACCGCGTTTCGAATATTTTGTCTTTTCTATCTCTCAACGGAGAAATTGTAGCATCTAAGAAACATATAAGGGCATTTTTCTAAGAGCTGAAACATGTTTTGATTAATTAAGATTTAGGTCTTGATATGGAATATGGGGGAATCAGGATGAATTTCGTCTTTTGTAATGAAGACAACTAATCTAAGTATTTAAACGTGTTTTTGTGAACAGATTTTTTGCCCTTTAGGGTTTTGGAGGGAAGGATTTTCATTTCCTATTGACGAAAGCTTTCCCCACAGTTTGAAACTGTAATCATTACAAGCTGGAAAACGACAAAACAGGAGTCAGATTGCTGATGTTCATCAGGTACGGATGTGACATTTTTCATGACAGTTTTTGTGACAGTTTTTTTTTGGCTGTTTTTTTTCATTATGAATATACTACGGTGCTTGCCCTGTTTTTTTTACCTGACAAAAAATCATAGTCTATTTTCTAGTTCCGTAATAGTTTTTTTTTAGAAATGACATTTTATAACCTCTTTTACCTGTTTAACGGTTTTTTTTCCTGTTTATTACAAGGACCCGTATTTGTATTTAATTTGAATATTAAATCTTATTTATTTGTCAATAGAAGTATCAGGCGCAATGATGAGATGCCAAATGGCTTTTGTGATTAGTGCTTTGTACTATCTGATCACAACTTAAAAAACGACTTTTCCTTCGGCTGAGCGCTTCTGAGAAAAACTAGCTTTTTAAAAAGTAACTTTTAGTAAAAATATAATTTTCTAGTAGCAAAAAACTTCAGTAGTTTTTGTTCCGTCGTTTTAGTTGTAAAAAACTTGTCACTTAGTTTCCAGATTGTATGTTTTTTTTTGTGTTGTTTGTTTGTTTGATTCTGTTTGATTTTATTGTACCTTTTTTTATTATTTTTTCAGTTTGTGTACATTTTAGAGTGAATATATTTTTCTAACATCCCCTGTGTCTGTTAGGGGAGCATGGGTTTATTTAATTCAACTTCTGTCGTTTTTTATGTGAGAGTATAATTTTTTCAATGTGATTTTCCAGGCATGCCCAACAGTCTGTAAATTAGCTGAATTTTATTCCTTCTTGAGTTTTTTTTTGTCAATTTTAGGCGCTGTGATGTGATGCCAAATGGCTTTTGTGATTAGTGCTTTGCACTATCTGATCACAACTTAAAAAACGACTTTTCCTTCGACTGAGCGCTTTTTGAAGTTCTGTTTCTGTATGTTCTTCTTACATGTTTGAGTCCTGTTTTTGTTTTTATTTGTAGCTTTTCTGTTTATTGTTTTTATTTGTTTCTGTTTGTGATTTTTTTTTCTTTTCTTTATTTTCATCGTTTTTGTTCCTGATCCTGTTTTCGTTTTTGGCCTGTATTTTGTTTCTTTGCTTTTGTTTTCATTGTTTTGGCTGCTTCTCTTTTTTTCAAGGCGTGTACCTTGTGTTTGTGTATTTAACAGTTTTGGTTTTCTGGCATGTCCAAGATGATATAAACGAGCTCCATTTGATTCCTTTTGGAATATGAGGCTAATTACCATGCTAATTCTGATGGACATGTCTTCTAAACGTTTTATCAGTGGATGGCTTGCGGCAAATATATTTAAATTAAAACAAATTGGCTTTTAATTAATACATTAGATAATTCTTGTTTCATTTATCCAATGCGTTGTAGGACCTATTAGGTGAATCTAAGAACGGGAATAATTACCAAGCAATAATTAGTGTGGATTAAGTGAATTTGTCAGATGCGAATCTACTTATGCTGCTGAATGATGAAACTTTTTTGTGACTGCCCCATGGACAATAAAGTAAAACACTCTAATTTTTTCCTGACTGCAGCTCATTTGTTCATGGTAAGACGACTGTCTCTTGTGTTTCTCTGTCTCATGAAATTAAAAAAGACAAATCTTTTAGAATGTTTAGATTTGGAAAAACTGAAGTTTTGGAATTGGTGAATGTTTGCAGGAGTTCAACTCTCAGATGAACCTTGTGTTCCATCGCAAGATTTGAAGAAATAAAGGCTAAAGGAGGGAAAAAGGTATCATTAGTCACGATTTACTAATTTATTATTTATTCAATTGATTCAATTTATCTATTCAATCAAGAGTTCCGAGACAGAAGATAAACCGCATTAGGGTTTTTTAGGTTTTTGTTTTTTTGCAAGGGGAGTACCTTTGGCGGCTGGTTCGAGGAAAAGTTTTGCAAATAATATTATTGAAAATATGGCAAATAAGGTATCATATTTTTTATCATGCAGTAGAGATCCGAGAATGCGGTTGTGATTTCTACACTGTCCATTGTTATTGGCTTTAAGGATTTATTAGTGTTAATGTAAAATTAGAATAATGTATTAGTAATTTAGTGCAAGGGGATGTTGCAGATTGCAGTCAACCTTTTCAATTAGTGTTGCTACCAAATTATTGTTTTGAAGTCTAGTGATGGACAATGTAGTGTTCTTGTAACTTTTGAATAAAAAAAAAATGAAATAATAATAATAATGTAAATCTTAATGGAGAAACTGATCAATTTCTGTTTTCCCGGGTGAGCTGGTAGTTAGAACTGTACAAAGTGTAAAATTTGATATTTTTATTGATACTAAAAATTTGTGTGTCATGTTTGTGTACTTTAATTATTGTGGAATGAAATTACTGTTTTCAAATCCAAACAAAATTCATTTTTAAACAAAGTAAGAGGGAGGAGGGAGGAGGTCTGACGATTTTTCCTGACCACAGGAAGATAGCATTTCTGATAGGCTAAGTAGATTATCAAAGTTCTGAGGGTAAATTTTATGATTAATACGGTTTCTAAACATAACCAAAAACGATTATTCGACAGACATAATATATCATTCAATTTACATAATTGTACAAAAAATTAAAATTTCTGATGGCAGAACAATATGATGTGGTTGTTGGATCTGTCAAGAAAGTGATGATGAAGAAGGGAGATGAAGGGAGATGAAAATTTAGTAAATGGAAAAGAAGAGTTCCATCAGCAATATTTTGTAGGAAAATTCCTTGAAAAAGGTCTTACCTGAGGATGATTAAGCCTTACGCCATATATACCTTTTAAGCCCTTTTCGCCAGGAGGTGTCTCAACTGTCTAACAGGGGCTGTATTTTCTAAAACCTTAACATTTCATCACTAGGCCTATTGTCTAGACTTTTTTCCAAAATTGAGCTAGACTATATCTCTGTTAATGTGAGGGTTCCTTTTGTTTCTGAACTCTATCTTTTCACAGAGCACGAACATCTAATTTTTGATTGGAGACTGTCAATCAGAAAGTGGGAGAATCTTGCCCTGTAGTTATTACTGTCGGTTTATCAATCTGACAATTGTGCACGGAGGCAATATGCTTTACATGGCGAAAAACATATTATCACTAATAATGTTACTGGTATAGCTTCCTTCTCTAGAAAAAGTCATTAGAATACTCCTGTATCAAAAAAAAAGAGAAAGAAGGTGCGAAAATGAAAGAGATTGTTATTTTTTTATAATCATTTTCACCCTTCTAAAGTCTTTCAAGTCAGATCCTCTAATGACTTTTGAACTGGATTGCCCGAAAAAAATTAAAGTTAAACTCTCTCTCTGTGAATGTGCCTTGAAAACAAATCTCCCTTTTCGACTCAGAGGTACACTGCTAATCGTTCTTGTGTTTAAGTTTTTTTCGCCAGTTAAAACATCTTTTCACCGTCGCACCTGTTGGATTGTCGATCTGATGGTTGCTATTAGAAGGCAAGATTTTCACCTTCCTATTGGCGGTCTCCGATTGGCAATCCGACAAGTGTGCACAGAGAAAAGATGTAATTAAGTGGCGAAAAAAAACTTTAACACTGGCAGCGATTAGCAGTGTAGTGACGCTGACGTCATCGGAGAGACTGCTTTGACTCTGTGAGGTCAATGTTGGTCTTTGTGGGAATATGGCTCCTAAGCTAAGCTATTGAATGAAACCCTAATTTCCTTGACTTCCTTGACTCTCTAAATGACCTAACCATTGAATTTCTCACATGAGCACTCAAGGTAACAACCAATGGGAGGACATAACCATCGAGATAAATCGGATCAGTGGCTCAAAAGGGGAAAGGTTAAGGTTTCTTGAGTTTTTAGAAACTATATTTTTGTAGCGTGGGGACTCAAAGATTGTTTTGCTAACTTGTTTGCCCTAACCTATATACAAGTGGTACCGGCTATGTTGACTCTATGTCTCGCTATTTGCACTTTCCAGCATAAAACTTCAACTGAGGACCGTGCCGGTAAACCAAGTCACAAATTCTTTAACTTACTAAAATAAAAAAAGGACTTAATAGGGTTTATAATTAAATAGTCTTTATTTTTGCAATAAAAATTTCCTATGTTAAAAGTTTGTTAACTTGGAGCCTTAGTGATTTGAGCCCAAAAGGACACATACACAACCACTTCTACATGAATATTGAGGACAAAATATCTCAATAAGCGTTCCTTATTACAATATATATGGTAAATCATTTCCCTAAGCGTTTCAATAAAAGGAAATTATAAAATAATTTTAATCTTTTCGATAACGACAAATTTCCCTAAAAGGTGATGGTAGACAGGATGGTGGATGGTTTACCATCTTGCTTTTTAATAAGGTTTTATGCAATTTGGAAATTGTTCACTAATAATATAGTGTGGATTTTTATGATGCTCTTGTGATGATAAACCGTGCTTGAAATATTAGTGGTAGGAAGGAAAGGAATTAATGATATTAACACTATTTCAGGGTTAAGGCCTAAAATTTAGTGGAACCAGTATAATATTATTAATTGCAATAATTATCAATTGTAATAATTATCGATTGTAAAAATTAATTATTATTAATTGTAACGATTATTAATAGTAATAATTCATAATTGTAATAATTATTAACTGTTATAACTAGACAAAGGTCTAGTCCCATCGACATATGAGACAAACCTCTCTTTTAGAGAATGGAATTTCTCGATCACAACAAAGAGAGAGAGAGAGAGAAAGAGAAAAAAAATTGTATCATTTCACATAAAAATAAAAGCAATTCACAAGACTTTTCCCAAACCAAAAAACAACAAAAAAAAGCGTGGACAAGTAGGAGAATTCCGTTATATAATAAAGAAGTACGTGCTATTAATACATAATATCCTTATTTTTAGAAAAAAAAGTAAAAATAAAGAAGAAACTCAAGCTTGTTGAACATTTTTTACAACTTATTTCGCACTTTAATGGCACTTTAGGACGTTTTACTCTTTCAGATTCGTCTTCGTCTTTCTTAAAACGGAGAACGGAACGCCACATGGAAACCTCTAAAACTGACACCCGAGGGAAGATTTTATACCCTCCCTTCAACAACACACTAAGGAAAAAAGAGAGGGAAGAGGAGGAGGAGGGAAGGAGGGTGGAGGGGAAGGTAGGAAGAAAAAAAATGGGGAAAGATTTTTGGACGGACCCTTAGATTTGCCTTTTTTGCACATTCTTTTCTCACTACTATTACTCCATCGGCTTTAGGGTTTTAGGGTTTTAGGATTTTAGGGTTTTAGGATTTTAGGGTTTTAGGGTTTTAGGGTTTTAGGGTTTTAGGGTTTTATGGTTTATGGTTTATGGGTTTTAGGACACGACCTTTTTTTTTCCTGACATCGCTTTGAGAAGCCAATCAAAATAAAGGCATCGAGTTTTTTTTTTTTGCTCAGGAAGAAACCTCTCAAAATTTTCTCCGACGTTTGTTTTCGAAGGCAGAGTCATACATACCAGAGTAGTACTTGTTCTAATTGTACTTTTTTATCATTCTTTTAATCATTCCTTTAATCATTCTTTTTCTTTCCTTTTCCAATCTTTCGTTCGTTTTTGCTCAGGATGAATCTATTCTAATTTCGGGGACGGATACACGCTCCACTTTAGAACAGTCGCATGCGAAATGTTGTATTCCCTTTCACAGAATTCTAGAACTGAATGTAAAACCTGTACATAGAAACAGACACCAATCTTCGGGGACGTCAGTAAATCACCACTATAAGACAAGTAGAAAAAGTACACCGCGAATCGTTATTAGTGTCAAAGTTTAAATAGTGTTGAAGAAATTTTACCGTAATTGATGCTAATTAAGAATTTGATTTTTTTTTTTTAAAAGGTGTATTCTAATTTCGGCGTTTATGCTAATTTGGGTACAGCAAAAATGGAATATTCGCCGTACGAATATACACATTAATATATGTATTCGTACAAAATATTAGAAATCGTACGCCGTCGCGAATTTAAAATTTCCGTACATGCCAGACTAATTTACGTGTCGGACTAATCCCGTTTTTTTGAGCGCACGTTCCTATGCGTGCGCGTCTGATTAATTCATTTTTTGTAAATTTTCACCTGAAAAGGTACTGTTATGTACGGTCTGACATCGACCGTACACCACACTATCTATATTTTATTGTACTTTCGAGCTTTCCTTTATTTTGTACGGTATCTTAATTAACGTCAAGGAAAAATTAAAATCATGTATCCTATTTGAAAAAAAAAATCAAAATTTTAAGAACCCAAATTAGTGACTTTGACACTAATAACGATTCGCGGTGTAGAGAAGTAGAAAACTTGATAATCAAAGTTATTCAAGACTTTCTGGCAGTAGAGCATTAAGGGAGTTAATGATAGGTGTATAAATAACCAACGATTTCGCTTCATATGATGGAACCAGTGGAACATAACTCAAAAACTATGTTTGGGTGATAGTGTTCTGAGAGATATAAATATGTTAGAGTTAACTAAAATGTTTAGGACACGGAAGTGGTACAGTAGTTTGTAGGTGTAAGTAGAGGAGGAAATGTATATGAAAAAAAAGGGCCGACTTTATTAAAAAGC
>JBBHKE010001231.1:46591-68137 GCA_037447655.1 Zygnema cylindricum
ATACTGTATTAAGAAAATGAACATGTCCGAAGAAGGACAACAAAAAACCAAAAGCTTTAATAGAACGCTTAACGAAAAACAACAGGAAGAAGCCTGTACAAGTAAAAGAATTATGTCATATAATAAAGAAGGACGTGCTATTAATACATATTATCCTTGGTTTTAGAAAAAAAAAAAAAAATCAAGACGAATCTCAAGCTTGTTGAACATTTTTTACAATTTATTTCACACTTTAATGGCACATCAGGACGTGTAACTCTTTCAGATTCGTCTTTGTCTTTCTTAAAACAGAGAACGGAACACCGCATGGAAGCCTCTAAAAACTGACGTTCGAGGGAAGATTTTATACCCTCCCTTCAACAACACACTAGGGAAAAAAGAGACGAGAGGAGGAGGGAAGGAGAGTGGAGGAGAAGGTAGGGAGAAAATAATGGGGGAAAGATTTTTGGACCGACCCTTAATTGTGCCTTTTGCACATTCTTTTCTCACTGCTACTACTACTCTATGGGTTTTAGAGATTTGGGGTTTTATGGTTTTAGGGTTTTCGGATACGACCTTTTTTTGTCCTGACATTGTTTTGAGCCAATCAAAATAGGGGCATCAATTTATTTTTTTTGCTCAGGAAGAAGCCTCTCAAGATTTTTTCCGACGTTTCTTTTCAAAGGCGATCATACATACTAATTCTAATTATTCTTTTTAGTCATCGTTTCTTGTTCAATCTTTCCTTCATTTTTGCTCAGGATGAATCTATTCTAATTTCGGGAACGGATACACGCTCCACTTGAACAGTCGCATGGGAAATGTTGTATTCCCTTTCACAGAATTCCAAAACTGAATGTAAAACCTGTACATAGAAACAGACACAATCCTCGGGGGCGTCAGTAAATCATCACTGTAAGACGAACAGAAAAAAACATATATAAAAAACATATACAAAAAAACATATATAAAAAACATACATAAAAAAACATACATAGCAAACATATATAAAAAAACAGACTCAAACCTGGAAGTGCTTTGTCATTTTCGGACTTAAGTAGTTTGATCAAAAGCTGTATAAGAGCCCTACGAAGAATAACCTTTTAATATTTTATACCGCTTTGCATCTTACTGTAAAATAATTGCTAAGATACGCTTTGTACCAAACTGAACCCAAGCTAGGTAAAAGCTTTGTCGAAAACGAACAAAGCAAAAAAAAAGTAAAACCTTGATTCTCAGTGGTATAAACCAGCCCAAAACCAGCCATGTCCAAGGAAGCCAGAACTTCTCAGTGTTTTTTAGGTTTTTTAAATTATTCACTTGCACCATATTTAGAGTGGATGTTGCCCCGAGGCTTTTTGCATCGATGTTTCTATATCAGATGAAATTCACCAATTAAAACTCATGTCTATGTTACACATTTGTTTTCACCAAGAAAACCATCAGATAGAATAATAATTTGAAACAGTGTGAGAAAGTGTCACCGTAATCCTATACTAAAATATAGAAAAATGCCAATGTTCAATACTTCACAAGAAGAGTAAAAATTTGTGGTGGTCCACTTTGTCGCTAACTTGTACTAAGGTACAAAAAATTTACTTTTACTTACTCAAAATACAAGCACAAGAAAAACAAAAATAACTTGTAGAAGTCCCTATACACCAGTAAAATGTGAATCCCTAGAATTAATTGCATCCTTTAGTATTAATAACACGAATTCGGTCAGCTTTTATTTGCCGTTTGAACCAAAATAGCAACCTATGACCAAAAATGATTTTCATGGAAACATATATTCATGAATAGAATAACCATCTTTTAACGAAAAGCGTAAGTAAAAATTTATAAGGAAAAGATCTAAAGACACTGATTTTCAAAGAGAATTGAGCTGTAAATAGCACATATGAATCCCTTCGACTAAATTGAACATTTTTGTTTTCTTAATTCCACTCTTATCTAATCGAGTTCAGTTGGTGTTAAATCATTTTGAAACTATCTCACTTTCGTCCAATTTTGTCTAACTGCTGCAATAAATACAGTATTGAACATTCCATGTTTTCCAAATTTGATTGAAGAGATCCGAGCCATTTATTAGCAATTATCTTGTATAACTGTGCATAAATTTATCACAGAAAAGTTTGAGGTCTGCATGAAGTTCAAACCCGTAATTTTTTGGCTGTGATATACAACAGTCAGTTACAAGGATTGTTTCATTCTGACTTTTTGAGAAACTCTACCAGAGAAGTAATCAGTTTGAGATAACCGAATGAAAAGTTGTGTAATCAACTAGTTGAGAAATCCCACTCGGTCTACACAAGACCAAGTGGTAAAAGTACAAAGATGGAATACAAACATCAGTGGTTGTGTATCAAGCAGGTTTTGCCGATAATATCTACTTTTTCCAAGGTTCTCAATAATCGATATATCGCTGATTATATTGTATTTACGATAATCGCAATATATTGATATCGATATTGCGATATTATCAAATATCCAAACCATTATTTTCGTACTCTTCAACCGTTTTTTCTTTCTACACCGTCAAGGCTAAGATAACTCCTCAGTATAGTATGCTCTGCTATACAGTACCATAATGAATGTGAACCATAAGTTTGACTTTGTACCTTGATAATTATTTTCCAGATTTAGTACTCAAGAATTTCCGGTTAATCAAGTATTCAGTGAAGTTCTGGAAAGATATATTTTCTGTCTGGTAAAGATTCACATGCGGACTACCGTGCAGTTTTCGGCCGACTATCGGCAGTTATTGAATAATCAACATTTATCGGCAAATTTGATAAAATCAAATTTTCAAGGTCGCGAAATAAATACAGGTATCGCGATGCATGACTTTGAATTCGTTCTGTATGCAAGATTAACAAAATGAACTTAGGTTTGTACTGATAATAAACAACTAGAGGACCAAAAACGTGTATAAGTACATACAGGATAAAGAATTGAACTCTTATCACCCGTATTTTTGCTCAATATTTTGTGATGCGATCGATAAGTTTAGTCTCCGTATAAACATGTTAGACTTTCTACTAAAGTAATTGTACAAGTTATATTACTGTCGAGACTGACCAGTTATCATAATAGTCGTATAAAAAAGTATAAATTCTGTACGATTATTATTATAACAGGCCAGTAATGCCAGTTCCCGCACTCATATTTTTACCCTGTAAGACCTCATTTTTTTCTTAAACGTTTTTTAGAGAGAAAAGAGAGGGGCAGGGTAGAGAGGGGCAGGGAAGAGAAAGGCAGGGGAGAAGGGGACAGACGACAGGGGGACAGGGGAGAGGGAGGAATGGATAAGAGAGGGAAAAGGTCAGAAAAAGGGAGCGAACCTCTTCCATATTGCCTGTTGGGATAATTTTCACGTGACAAGCCAACACTACTTTTCCCATTGTTATGGCCCATATATGAAGCTCATGGACATCTACTACTCCCTCGAGACGTCGAATTCCTTCCTCTACCTGCAAATAGAAGAAAGAAACTTCCAATGTTACTAAAACCAATATTAGAAAACTAAAAACCCACAAGAACTCTAAAAAAAGCCTCAAGAAAAGCCTGAAAAGTTAAAACAAAACTTTTGAAAAGACTAGACAGAAAAAGTTGAAAAAGAAAAAGATCTAAAGAAAAAGAAGTCATGAGCTATTAATGTGTCCCACATTTCTCGAGTCTGTCCTCATGGTCATTAAGACTTTTTTAGTTTTAAGGCTTTTTTTTTATTTTCCTGAAAGTGTTTAGTACAAAGGAAGGCACCATACCTCAGTAGGATTGATCTCCCGAGGGGTGCTTTCCATAAGGACTTCCATAATATCACGAAGCATCTTAATAGTGGTAAAAAGAACCAACACAGAAAATAGTAGTGTGCAAAACAAGTCCACAATTTTCCTGCAAGATCCATGTAAAAATTTCAGTTTCAGTTTCAGTTAGAGCACAAAACAGTTGAGCAGATACCTGACAACAACAGGTGAGTTAGATAAACTTGCAAGGAAAGTGTACCGTATATCGTTACCAGTGTTAATACAAGTTAGTTTTAACTTAGTGTTTTTTAACCACTTAAATCAACTTTTCTCCGAACACATTTGTCCAATTTTCATTTGGAGATCGGAAGGTAAGAACCTCAGCTTTCCATCACAACCGTCAGTTGTATAATCCCGAGTGTGAACAGAGAAAAATGAGTTTAACGGGCAAAAAAACATTACCACTAACAGAAATATACCGTGTAATCATTGAGACAAAAAAAAACATCAAGAAAAAACGACGATTGTAGATGGTAAGTAAAAGAAAAGCCAAACCTAGAGGGAAGGGGATAACCTCCCATACATTGCCCATTGCTATTAGTGAAAAGGAATTTCTTTTAGTAAGGGAGCGAAATTATATTGATTAAGTGAAGAGTAACATGGCTGATTTAAGTCCACACCCTCTGTGCTATTGACACTATTTTAAGATTTTCGGACAAAAAAAGTCACAACCAAATGAGTGTTATTAACACTAATAGTGATGGGTAGTGTAGCTTTCAAGCCATTAATACTAAACTTCCTTTCCTAGCATGGTCCTAAACTAGAAAAAAAAAAGCATAAAAAAAATATAAAAAGCATCATAACAAGAAAAAAATTGGCCAGTTAGTAACAATCAGTTGACCATGCATACAAATCACGAGGCAACTACTAAAAAAAAAAGGGCAAAAAAATCGAAATGCAATTTGAAATTTGTTTGAATGAGCTTAAGGAATACGTTGAGACAGACAATTCACATAATAAAAGAATAAACAAACAATAAAAACATGTAGAATAAGTATATGATTGATTCGACAATTGAGCTCAAAACTGATGACAAAACTGTGGTTCCACATAGAATTCAAGGCTTTAGGGCATTAAAAATAATCTCACCATTCGGGCTTCCACCATATTATTGCCCCTCCAATCATAACTCCAATACTCTGAATGAGGTCTCCTAAAACATGAAGATAGGCTCCTTTAAGGTTGATATTTTCTTTAATGACCGGAGAAGTCGGAACAAGATCTGTTCAAAAAGTAAAAATGGTGAGCAATGAGGTCCGGAATTAGCAAAATGGTAAAGGAATTACAAAATAACAAAACGATTTCCATCTGTTTCTCCCTAGTTGAGACTTTTCTGAAAGGCTTTTTGGAGGTTTCTGTAGTTATATAACTCTCTACAAAATATAATTCCTTACGAGATACAACTTATAAAACTGCACAGCCTGGCAGTGCCAGCCTTAAGATTAAATCGGCCCTAGAATAAAGATCACACATAAATTTTCTGCCTCACAATTAACACTAATGTACAATTATTTAGCTCGAAAAAATCCAAATTTGTGTAAAAATCTCCAATTTTCTCTCTCAAACGTCCAAATTCCGTTGAAAGAGTTTCATCCCAACAGGCCAACCATGCAGTCATTCAAGGTTTTCAGGGTTTTATTTAGGGTTTCTCAGGAAGTTTAGGGTTTTTCAGGGCTTTCGGTTAAAACAACGTTCAATATCCAAAATCTGGTAACAATACAGTTTTTACAGAAAAATGTTTACAGAATCAGAGCCTCACCATGACTGTGACTCGCTTTCTTCTCCTTCTTCCCATGGTCATCTGCGTGCACATCAACAGCAGACTTTCTGAAAACACCATTTAAGAGTTTTCTGTCTTCTGCTCTCCTTCCATCCTCCACATCATCATGATCATGATCATGATGCTCGTCCTTGTCATGATGATGATGATGACCATTCCCGTCTTCATGAGTATGTCCATTAGGTTCATGATCATCATTACATTTGGAGCTCCCATTCCTGTTAGGTTTTTCCAAAAGAAGACTTGCTTCGGATTCCAAGTCGCCAAGACATTTACTTACGGGAAGCTCCGATTTTGAATGTGAATGTGGTTTTGAATGCGAATGTTGTTTCGAATGTGAATGTGTATGTGTCCCATGTTTCTTTGCACTCGAAGGTGTGTCTTCTATGGCGTGTCCATGATCAAGATCATGGTCAGAGTCATGGTCGTGACCGTGACATTGACTTTTACTTTGACTGTGACTGTGTACATGACTATTACTGTGACTGTGACCGTGATCGTGACCGTGATCGTGACCATGGTCTCCATGGGAATGACCATGGTGATGACCTAAAAGGAGAGTCATCAAAATATTCACACTAACACCGAAAGCCGCAGTAATAAACATCAGGCGCCCGTTTACTTCCTCGGAATGTGATATTAATCTGCAAAAACACATTTAAAAAAATAGTGGTGAAGCGGGTAAGAATAGTGGAGAGAGAAGAGGGAGAGGACGAGGGAGAAGGGGAAGGCAGAAAATCTAAGAGTAACAGAGAAAGAGGGATCTTCGTGTTATTTACAGAAAGAGTTTTGCCATCAGGGAACTACATGACCAAAACAAGCTAAGCTATTATTGAAAATAAGGACTATCTTTACAGAAATGATGATGTTGAAAATAGCCGAACTTAAATTACTATATACATGCTTCTTCTCTTGGGTTTTCTTCAAGCTTTGTTTTTTTTTTTTTTTCATTTTTGCACTGACTTGCACACTAAAGAAGAGAAAAAGAGCGTTTGATACCTATTCTTCGCTCCAAGCTTTGTAAGCAAACAACAACACTAAAGAAGAGAAAAAGAGCGTTTGACTACTTTTGACTATCCACACTATTTGCGGTGGTAAAAGCAAAAGACGAGAAAAGGGAAGGTGGGCTTTTGGTAATCCACACTAATTGTGGTATGGTGTTGCAGGCGTACCTCATAATAGCTTCGTAAACTAAAATTCCAGTAATCATCCATATTAATTGCATAGAAACAAGGGCTCCCAAAATTTCCATCCGGAAATATCCAAAAGAATGTTTGGGAGTCGCTTCCCACCCAGCCATCCATAATGCAAATAAGGATATTGCAAATCCTGTAGGAAAAAAGAACTAACAGTGAGTCTCGAAAAATACCAACATGAAAATTGAGAACATAGCTACTTCAATTCTCATTACTGCAACGATGTCATTTATCTCCATACCCTTGTTAATGTGTAAAATTTATGTTCAATGAAGTTAAAACTCTCTTCAAAATAGAAAACAATAATGAAAATCAGATTATAGTTTCGTGTAAAATTAAAACACTTGTATGCCAAAGATACTCTAGCGAGGGAAAAACAACCTTCAATCAGGAAAAGATGATCATTACGCCTAAATTTCTCTTACTGTGAAGAATTTCTGCTGACCTCTACCATGGTTAATCACCACTCATGTTGTAAAATCTGGTCAAGTACAGTCAGAGTATACTTCCTTTACATTTTTCGTTATAACCATAAGCCAAATACAGAGAGTGTATACTTACATTATATTTTACGTCATAAATTTTGGTCAAATACAGTAATATAAACATCCGAAATCCAGCTGCTTTCTGCTTTACTTTCTGAATGAAGCTTTAAAAAGTACACCTTTTATCCCTATTATTGAACATAACACTCGATCAAGGGTATTCAAAACCCAAAATCATAAACTAGTGCTAATAAAACTAATTAGTTAAGTGGACCGTGACGAACCACGAGGTAGAACAAGATAATCCTCTAACTGTAACGAAGGATAATATCAAAATCTGTATGATTTTATATTATACCTTGAATCTGCAATCGCAATTTTCATCTTTCAAATCATATTTCATTTTAACTTTAAACAAAACGATGTTTTTTTAGATTTCTCGGCTTACCAGCTATGTCCGATAATAGATGGGCAGCGTCCGTTAAAATTGCCAAACTGTTAGATAAAAATCCTGTTGACAGAAAAAGACAAAAACAAAAAACAAAAGAAAGAAAATGAGACATTTTGCAACTGCCTCTGTCGACATATCTAAAAGTTGAAGCCTGATATTTCCGGGACAAGAGAGAGGGCGAGGGGGGAGGAGAGAGGGAGGGGTAAGCCTCCGCCTGGGGCGCAGGGGGAGAGAGGGAGAGCGAGAGTTGTAACGCAGTCCAGCCTTCCAGGCTGGCTGTTGGTCGTGAGAGGGAGAGGGAGGGGGAGATGAAATGGAGGGAGACAGAGAGAAAGAAGGAGAGAAAGACGGAGGAGAAGAGGGAGAGGAAATGGAGGGAGACAGAAAGAAAGAAGGTGAGAAAGACGGAGGAGGAGAGGGAAAGGGAGAGTGGGAGGGAGGGGGAGAAGGAGAGGGAGAGAAGAGAGAGAAAGAGAGCCTTTGAACTTTCATAATTCAGAGATAGTTCTTTACCTCCCACAACCTCCACAAGCATAAAACAAAAACAAAGGGCAATGGCCATCGTTAGCTTCCTTCTCGCCTCCTCTCTCTCCTTCACGTCTGCCCCTCCTTCCGTTTTGTCGGTAAGTTCACATGTGGCACTACAGTCTAAATCTGCAAAAAGACAAAATCTCGGTGAGCTCACATGTGGTACTATAGTTTAAAATATGCTAAAAGACAAGATATGAACAAGCTCACATGTGGCATAACACCAGAAATTGCTATTAGAGTTAATCATACTATTACGGTGCACAATTTCTCTGTCTCCTGAGCATGAATACAAAACTTATTTTTTTTCCTTTTAACGCTATTTTCATAAGCGATTAAGAACCATCCACCCCCATTGGATCTAAATTATAATTAATAACACTAAAATATAACTAACAAAACTAAAATAAACCCCACGCTATACATTTCTTAACACTAATAGCAGTTTACGTTTTACAGTCCAAATCTGCAAAAAGACAAATCAGTGAGTTCAGACGTGGGACTACAGTCAAATAATAGAAAACGACAAAACCACTGCCCGAGAATTACAATCGACACAAAAGAAGAGACAAAAAAATGAAAAATAAACAACGAAAAAAAAAGAGAAACAAAGCTCCTTTTATTTTCACAACTCCGTGAACAGCTTTTTCAAACTAATTTTTCCAAACATCCTCGTTTTATAAATCACAGAAAAACGGAATAAAATAATATTTACGGTATCCGAAAGTTTACAAAAACATAACATCCAAAAAAGTAACAAATAAAATAATATCCAAAAGCTTCCAAAAACATCCGGAAGTTTGAAAAAAAAAAAACATCCAAAAGATTAACATGTTGATTTATCTCTCTTATTATTATCTCTCCCTCATTAAAATCTCTCCCTCATTATTATCTCTCCCTCATTATTATCTCTCCCTTATTTTCCTTAACTTTCTTCGTTTCCTTACCTCCACGAATAGAAGAGGTTCTACGAGTCAAACTAATCCCGTTATTTTCACAACACAATGTGCTGTTATTTTCACCGAAACAACTGTCCTCCAACAAAGGAGCAGAAAGGACAGCTGTCGAGTTCTCCGAGTCAGCCATGGCTTCCTCGTGAGCCAAATTCCTTTTCTCCGGGATCGCCAGTTTGCCTTCTTACAACAGAATAAGAAATTTTCCTATCTATACTAAAAACGGCTGACGTCAAAACGTCAGAAGCTCCAACGCCTGGAAGTTACGAGAATTTTGACACCAAATTAGGGTTTTACTGACAAGCAATCATAATACTAAGCTGCAGGAAAGGCAGCGCAGTATGCATGTATGTAAAAAATGGAACGGGAGAAAAAGTAACGGAACAAAACAGCCGTTAATTTATCTTGCCGGCGTAAAATTAGGTTTTCTTGGCAGGAAACACGTCTACGGAATTCTTTTATGTGTCTGCTATGAACCCTGAAAAGTTGCAGTCAAAAAGTGGAGGGAAGGGTCAAGGACGAAGTCTGTCGGTGAAGGTTTCAGGGCCACAAATTTTGACGATTAGGAGACGCCGGCAGTTTCCAGGATTAATGACCAGGGGTGGAAACGGTGAATCTGTACAAGCGGTTCGACGAAAGTCGTCAGGTCAATCATTCGGGTCTGTTCTCATGTCATGTCAGAATGTAAATTTTGATTCCAGATTTGCTCCGTGCTAATTAAAGTACATGTGGTACACCTTGAATCGCTATTAGGGTTAGGGTATTTTCGCATGTAACCGAAACTTAGTCTTGTTACTTTGTTTTTTAGCGAAGATTCTCCGTACAATTTTCAGAGCATTCGTATGTAAAGAAATGAAATCGTAACTTAAAATTGTGACGGATGTAGACGTGGGTGTAATTTGTGACGATTGTACACGAGTACAAAACTCGCGACAATCGATGACGTTTACAAAATAGAGACGGTTGTAGACGTCTACCTACTTGTGACATTGTAGATGTTTAGGGTTTGTGACATTTTGACGTCACGCGTACTTATGATAGCGTTGACGTCACTAATTCCAAAACATTCCGCCATGGTTTCCCGATTTTGTTTTTTCGTCCGTTCTCACTCTACTTGCCATCAAATTAAGCTAAAAGACAGCCAAAACAAATATTTTTCATAGATCTTTCATTTGATACCTTTCTTGCCTTTTTTCATTGCAAGAATTGTGAGATAGACGCGTTAGGTGGAGAGGGAGAGAAAGAGAGGCGCTTTCACCATCTTCGCTTTTGCGAAATGGCGTCAGTTGGTCGAAACCCCCCTCCACGGGCCCTGTACGGAAAAAAGCGCACGGAAAAAAGTCACGCATAGGTTGGAAACGTGCAGTGGGTTTTTTTTTTGGTACTCCGCGGACAAAAATTGTCAAAAAATCTGACACGTGCGACAACATCTTCCTATTCGCTCTCCTTTTTGGACTATATTTAAAATCACCTCGCGAGGTGATTTGACGTAAAGTTTGAACGTGTGATGAAAGGACGCGAAAATGGGTCGAAATGCGCTAAACGACAAATTGCATCGCGCTAGTCGACAAACTTACGTACGTCTAAAGTTTCATTGTAATGTAACTTGTACGGTGCTAATTTCAATTTTTTGGTACGGCTGCGGATTTTCTCGTTTTTTTCTAAGTTATGAAGGAAAACGACACGAAATAACTATAACTTTACCACATGCGAAAATACCCTTAATAATTTTTTTCGCCACTTAAATTTTTTTATGCGTACACACATGTCCGCTTTTCAATTTGAAACCGCCAATTGAAAGCTGAGAATCTTAGCTTTCAATTGCAACCGTCAGATCGACAATCTGACAAGTGTGTACTTAAAAAATATGTTTTAAATGGCAAAAAAAATATTAACACTAATAGCGATTCACGGTGTACTCAATAACAGATCTTGTAAAGAATCTCGTGTTAAAAGACTTTTTAGGATTTAATTGTAGATCTTGACTGAGGGTATGTGCCCATTATACATTAACTTTGAAACGTCTAATTTTAGTGATGTTTCTTCTAATATTCAAGGTGTTCCAATGTGTGAAAACTAAATCGTTAATTAAATGTGTGATAGTTATAGACGCTACATAACTTTGTAACGATTCGATACGGTTAACTTTTACTTTGATGTGTGACAATGTAGGTGTTTAGGTTTTGTGATATTGTGATGTCATGCTCCCTTGTGATAGCGTCGACGTAACTAATTCTGTAACTTTAAACCATGATTTCCATGTCTTTAGTTTTTGCCTTTTGTCACTTGAATTTATACGAAGTACTCCCAATGATATTAAAATAAAAACTTGTCTAGAGCTCTCTGATTTTATACCAATATTGTTGATTTTCATTTTAGGAAGAGGGAGAGGGGAACGGTAGTGAGAGCGGGAGGAATAGAGGCGACGAGGGCGTAAACTTTTGCAAAGGACCCATGGAAAAAAATGGGTTCCGAGAAACTAAAAAACAAATCTCTAATGTGTATGTGACGGGCACACAAAAAAAATGTGATCTAGCTCGTGCAAAATGTCAAAATCGCGTAAACATGCCAATAAGTTTTCCTAATCATTGGTCAATTGTAACCTTAACTATCATCGGCGTAAGGAAAAGTTCGTGCGTTATACAAATTTAGCATTGATATTATTTTCATAATGAATGTTTTTTTTTACTTACATCGACGAGGCCCCATATCACTAAATATACACGTTACTGATGTCAAAAAGGGGAAGAGATGGTAACAAAAAAAGGGAAGGAGGAACAAGATAAAAGCGAGAGAGAGAGAGAGAGAGAGAGAGAGAGAGAGAGAGAGAGAGAGAGAGAGAGAGAGAGAGAGAGAGAGAGAGAGAGAGAGAGAGAGAGAGAGAGAAAATGAGGGAAAATAGGAGGGAAAAAGTGATTGACTCTCTACCTCTCCTCCTCCATTGGAATTTTTTTTCGCTCTCTTTATCCCTCTTTCATATCCTCTTCCTCTCTTTTTTTACCCGTCTTGTTCCCTTTCCAGTCTCTTTCCTTTTACCTTTTTTCTTCCGTTTTTCTCGTTCCCCTCCCTTTTTCTCTCCATATTTCCCCCCATCATAACGACCCCTCACGAACTTTTGGTAAGCACAGTAGTAAGTCACTACACCTTGTCTTGTCAAACAATGGCTGATTGGGCACACCGTTATGCAATGGAGGTACGTTGACAATATAAATTTATCATGGAAGATGACGATTGGTTGTTGTCCTTTAGCTTCAAAAGATCGTTGAGGGTAATCACGTAAAAATTTGAAGAATAAAAGTTTAATGACTCATTCTTTTGTTACGTTGGAGGTTTCCTATGTCATTCGCCACTAAGTTTACCGTTCAATTTTTTTGGTGAAGTTTCAAAGAGTTCGGCTCCATTAGGGCAATTCGAGGGTAAAAACAGCTAATTTTTGAAAACATAACACTATCAAATAAAATGTCAAAATTTTAAATTTTGGGATAACAACGAACTAACGAGTATCATATTGCATTATTAATGAAAACGCTCATGCCACCGTATTTTAATGATCAAACTTTATGTCGGAAGATGATTTTATGTAATATATCTAAGTGTATTCTTGTGTCTAAAACAAAAGTTCGCTCTTGATGTCGTGATACTTGTATACAATTATAACTTGTTGACATTGCAAAGGTCATATTTTTCATGACATATTGGACGTTTGATTTTTGTTTACATTCTCGAGTCATGTTTATTGTTACAATGTCGAAGTCATTGATTTTGGAACGGTGATTCAAGTCATTCGAACGAGAAACATGACTCATGATGAAACATGATTGATGACGAGTCATATCGAGTAATTTATTATTTTTGTGTGTCTTTTATCGCTCTAGCGGTTACCAAATTACGTGCGAGTATTGTCAAAAGTATTATTTTTCTTAGAGCTTTCCCGTCTACTACAAAAGTTGGCATGCTTCATTATAGGGAGAGGGCGCGGGGAAAGGTAGTGGGAGAGGGAGAGGGCGAGGGAGAGGGAGAGGGAGAGGGAGAGGGAGGTGGATTTTAAAAGTGGCCCATGAATGTAAGTGGAGGCTGGAGACCCCTACATTTTTGTTTTTGTACAGACTCGCGACGCGCAAGAGAAAACACATATTGAACTCTCCCACGTGCTAAAACGTTGAAACGGTGTAAGACTTGCGAGACGTTTTCCTATTTTTTTGAAGGTGTCATTTTAATTTAAACTCGCTCTCACGGTGGTTCGCGTTCGGGTTAGAAGTAGAGCGCGCATGAAGTGGGGTTATAAAAGGCGAAGACTTCAAGCTCAAGTACAAATCAAGTTTCATAAATGACTTAAATTGTATTTATGTTTCCACACTTTATTTGTATGGCAGATTGAGGTAGCATTCAATTTTGATGAGTCGACAGATAAACACCCTTCATTAGGCACGTGGAGGGAAAAAAAATCGAACACACTAAAATTCCCAGTTTTAAATCTACAAAGACGGGCAACTGATTCACCCAAATTTATACATTTATCCAAAAAAAAAAACCAGGCGTAAATCAAGCGTAAACTAAGCGTAAGAAAATATTTTTTATATTTTTCTTTTCTTCAAGCTATTCAATTTGTTTAATCCATAGTTCAAATGCAGGCGTTTTATGGTAGGCCTTTGGTAGGCGCAAGTTGTGTTATGGGCTTTTCATGTGATCTTCTTAGATCGCTACTTTGATCGCTACTTTGATCAGCGACCGTCCGATGACGTTTAATTCTATATCGAACGATGTGCAACTCAACCCTGTTACTTTCTTTTTTCATTTTGCGACCAACACAATATGGGTCTTAAGGTCATATTGTATGGGCCTACTTTCACCTACTTTTGAACTAAAATCAAAATGATTTTGGTTTAATCCGATCATCGCAAAATGAGCTTATTTCATTTAACGTCGTGCGAAACTCATGGGAAACGTTTGCCCTCGTGTGAATGTTAGAGTCGTTTGAACGAATCTTGCTAGTTGACGTCACAAACGTCACTTCGTATATATGGCGGTGTCGCGCAAAGTACAGTCTGGAAGTACTGTGCTTGAGACCAAAGAAAGTCTTTAAACGACTTTTATCGTCCCAACCGTGTTTCAACAACAGCGTGTGGGAGTTATGCAAATGTCGTGTGTGGGGCAGATGCCGGTCTTCAGCGCGGGTTTCCCACGTGTTGCAGGCCGGCAAAATCGTGCCTTTTCAGAGTAAACTAGAGCCTCACATCGTTCCACGTGTGTCCGACAGGATTGGGCTGGAGAATCGGACGGTCATTGTTTTTTCGGCCGTCTGCGGCGTTACTGGTCAGTACCAGCTTTCTGCGAAACATCACGCCAGCCATGTAAAAATATAGTACGGATTGAATGGTCCCGCAATAGAATCTACGAGGACAATGGATAAGACAACAAGTGCTTTTGGATGCGACCAAATCGGGAAAAGACTGACAGCTGATGACTACAAAACAGATAATGTACGGTTATCCACCGTTAATGACAACGCTTAATCTGACCGTCCGATAGACGTTAGATAATGTCGCTCGAGTTTACAATTAAATCAGCTCGCGCGCTGATTTGGCTCTAAATTTGAAAAAAGTTACCACCAATCGCTAAGGATCGCACAAAGTATCTTTCACACGTGTCGTCAAGGTTTCGCATGTGTCAGAAATTACGGACAGAAAAAACAAAATGGCGCAAATTTCGTTAGGAGATTGTCCCTTTTGGAATCAGCCACGTCGCCTGAAGTTTTCAAGGCGCATTCTTCGAGTTCGTCTGTACTTGTCGGCAGATCTGTACTTTCAGATCTCTAATTTCACGACGTCATACTGTACGGTCTCTATTCATTGACCACATGGAGTACACCATGTTTACAGGTGGTATTCTTGGCACGTCTACATGATAGGGTGTACGGACAGCGGTGCACACGCCGGGCAAAAAAATATTAACACTAATAGCGATACACGTGTACTGGTTGTATAGCGGCGTGCTAACTAGTACGGACGCAACGTGTTGGAACTCTGGCTAGTTGAGTCCGTACGACCGCCGCGAACCTTTGTGTCCTGTTGCCCTACAGTACCGTTATAAATCCTCACGGCGGGTTACATATTCCGTTAGGAAATTTGTACCGCCTGCCGCTTACGGGCTTGCGCAGTGTGAAATTGTGAATGGCCGGCTAGAGTGGCGATCGTCTTTTGTTTTAACCTGCCATTGGCCAATTAGGTCTCTTCTCCATCAGGCGCCGACAGTAATCGTACGTTTACCGGCAGTAAGATTTTGTTCACTTCTCCATCGGGTTGTGTCAGCAACGAATCTATCGCCTACGTGTTTTTTTCGATTGGATCCACGTAAGTGCGTGTTCAAACGACGAGAACAGTAAGGGCGTGTTCCCATGTGTTCAAGTAAGGGTTTTTTTCCGTCTTTTTCACAGAAAATGGGACTTCCAACGAGAAAATATTACGCCGTACGAGAAATGGGCAAAAACACAAGTACATTTTGCGTCATCTTGGAACTTGGAAGGTACGGCAATTTGGCGTTATTATCATCGCGACACACTTCCAGCTCATCTTCACACTTGCACTGGAATCAAATCGAGATCTGATTTTAGTCAAAATACTACCCCTATTGACGAATGGAAAACCTGGATTGCATGCGTCAAACGTTTTCAATTGTTTTTTTGCGGTTGGGAGAGTACACGAAAAAAAGGTGTTTGTCCGTTTGCTTATGTTGTCCACTTGTGGGCGTCTACAAATGTCATTTTGTAGACGTAGGCGATTGCTTATGTCGTTCACGTGTGGGCTTCAACAAATGACAGTTGGCGTGGACAATTGTCCCAGTATGTCAGGAGCTCTTTGCGGCGTACAAATGTCCGCAGTTTGTTCCGAGATCGTTGGCGTCTACAAATGTCAGCAGTTTGGGTTTCGCAAGTATTGGCGACGTGTACAGCTGCCACATATTCAAAATAATGAACGCGCAAGTAACAATTCACATAGGCACACTTTGAAAAGTACACCGTAAAATCAGCGCTAAATTCCAAAATAACGTTTCAAAATATCGGTTACATGGGAACACGCCCTAAGTTTTTTAAAAGCGCAGAATCTGAAACTCGTATCTGTAAGATAAATTTAAATTACGTGACTTTACAACGTTGTAAATTCGTGTTTTGTCGTTTCTGTCGTTTTTGTCGTTGTTTTGTCGTTCGTGTTTTGTTGTTTAAAATTTGAAGAAAGCAGGCGCCGCAAATTTCGGATGTAAATGGATGGTGAAGGAGTCGTCACGGTATATTCTTTAACAAATATTTTTTGGTGGTTTTCGTTGGATTTGATTCCCGCTTGTCCGAAGGCGCGTGGCCTATGTCCGAAAGCGCCTGGCGTATGCCACATATAAGGCTTATCTGACATCCATCGTGGATCGTACGTGACCTTTCCACGTGTAAACGTTTTACACGTCCAGTGTCTAGCTAGTCTCTTCCCTTAGAACGTTGTTCCATTAGGCAGTCTCAGTAAACGTCAAAAATTCGTTTACCGAAGCCATCGTTCCATTGTGTCGGGTCAGTAACCGACATTTTATTTGCGTGGCGAAATTTGATTGGTTCAAGTAATAGATGAATGCGGTTCTGGAAATCTTTAAAGAATCCCTGACGGCAAATTTTGACCACATATTTGTAACCAATGAAGGTAAAAAGTGACTCGTACGACGTACTGAATGAAATTTGTACGGGCGGACGAAACTTAAGATTTGTAAAAGCGTACGAAAATGTCAAAATGGTTAGTGGATGGCAACAGACGCGTGAAACAATATCCTCCGTCAAATATTTTCTTGCGTCTTTCGGTGGCCTCGCATCCTCCCTGGCGGAAGGCACATGTCATACGCGACGTGTACCCACCTGGTCGCGCGGTCGTCGTGGATATTTATTCAATTTTCCACGAGGCACGATGCTATTCGTTCAGGCGCTAAGAATTGACCCACTCCTAGTCATTTGTTGTGAACTGAAAGTATCAGACAATGGCGTATCCGATTATGCATCCGACGGTCCCGTTTACGCCCATAAACGTGGAGAATCAAATCCCTCATTCAATAGGCTTGTTTTTCTGACATTATATATTTTTTGGTACGACAATGTACGAAAGAGTACGTCTTTCAGTAAACAACGACATTTTTTCCCTAATGGAACCTTACCCTTAGACCCTGGATAAGATGACCGATTGCTTCGAAAAAACATAATCGAACGGTCGACGTTGTCGCCCAAAAATTTGGAGAATCTTGACGGATCTCCAGTATTCATGTTAGGGTGAACCTCTATCAGGCGAAAAGTGGGGTTCTGCAACTCTGGGACCTCCATTGGTACTTAGTAGGCAGCTTACCACAAGCCCCTAGGATAGCCTTGAAACTCTGAGACCTCCATTGGCCCTCAGAGTATGCAGATCCAAAAGAAGCTAATCTAGACAGTGCCGACTCCAAGTTAATATAAACCCAAATGACTGACCCCTTGACAGTCACAATCCCAATATAGATTCACCCCTGTGAAATAACACTTTCTGTGTGCTCAGTTCCACCACAGAATGCAAAGTTAGAATATGAGATTTGGACACATTCACCCACTTTGACTTTCCCTTATAAATGCAGCCACCCTGGCAGACAAAAACTCTGACCGACTACACCCCTGTGTAGCCTGGACTCCCCTGAGTCCGCAGCAAAAAGAATCACTGAAAATGGTCAAGTAAATTGATAGTTATGGCTGGCCAAAGTTTGCCATTTATACAAGGTGCTCTCTGGGAGAGGCAGCAATCTACCCAAAATTTTCTAAGTCCTATTCCCTCTCTAAAACTCTATCTACTGAAGTACGGCACCAATCAAATTACTGTGTCGTACAGAAAAGTACAGGTGCCGGTGTACTTTCTGTACGGCCATTGTACGACATGGCCAAAATGTCGACACGTGTCAAATCAGGATTAGTTCCTGTAATCTCCGGAATCCCCGTAATCCAATGTTATCATGCCACGTGTCATCTGACGTGTCAAATACCGTAAAACGCCAAAAGTACCTTTTCCGTGATCGCGGCGCCTATAGCGGCCGTCCGATCAAAACCGGCTATAATCCTAGCCGCTGAAATTCGACGCGCGGTATTTGTTTCGCTATCGAAACAAATGCGCGATATCCGTTCTGTCCGCGTACCGTACTACGCACTAATTCAAACTGTATCTATGCACTAAGTATCTATTCGCCATTAAACGAATTAATCTACATGTAACGATTTATATATTTACCAAATCTAATATATCCTAATATGTGTCCTAGCCTAACGGTCAGAGCTAACGTCTATGTGAAATTGGCGGACGGCAGGTACCAGGATCAATTCCTGGTTCCGGCAACTAACTTTTAGTAAATATATCTAATCCACCCCATGTCTTCTCTAATGAGCTTTAGGCAGCCATGGCTCTAGCTTTCTATCAAGCCTTCAGTGACTACAACAAGTGTGGGGGCTTGGAGAAGGGAGCTAGGGACAGACTGCCTTTTCTCTTTTTCTATAAAGACCTAGAAAATACTCAAATATCAACAAGCCTCAATCCCTTTATCTTTGTATGAGTATTACAAACACCTTGACTGAATACCGACTGATTAGAATTCACCCTTTAGAGAAACAGACTCCCTTGAGTCTGTTACCAAAAGAATCCTTGAATTTGCTCCCTTGAGCAGTAAATTATCAATGGTCAAAGATGAACTTTTATACAGGAGCACTCTGGGAGATAGGGGGCTACTTCTAATTCTCCTAAGTCTTAAACCCCTCTCCGATCTCTCTACCACTGAAGTACGGAGCCAATCTAATCACTGTACAGTACAGAAAGGTACTTGGCCCGGAGTACTTTCTGTACGGCTATTGTACGACATGGCCAAGAAGACGACGCCTGCCATATCCGGGTTCGACATGGTATGTCTCGAAGATGCCGCTACCCAATATCATATTGCCGCGTGTCACTTGGTGTGGCTGTGACCGCAAACCGCCGAATCGTCCATTCCGCGATGCCGGCTTCTTCCTCTGCCGTTTGATTGATATCGGCCTTAATTGAAGGCCGTTAAAAATACAAGTGGTATTTTCGACGTAACTCTATCGAACTATCTCTATGTGATTGTAGTCCGTTCGTCAGTTTAAATGAAATTCTGTATTTCCATATTGTTGAGTAGCTAATGTACCCTATATTCTTCAACACAGATGCTAGGCTACATGGTAACGATACTAGGCTACTTGTTGAAAATATTAGTTTTATATGGTATTTTCTAGGTCTAAATTTAGTACAAATAGAAGAAGGAAAAAGGCGGACAACTTGTCTCCACCTCCTCTCTCTACCCACCATACTTGTCGTAGTCACTGAGGGATAGAGAGGGTGGGTGAGCCATGGCTGTCCTAGCTTAAGCACGCAAGGCTAAAGAGTGACTTATGTCACTCCCAACAAAAAGTTGAGTGCGTCAGGACTCGAACCTCCAACCGGTAGAGCACGGCGTAGCCGTTAGCTCAAGCCAGTTTGTCGTAGAAGTCTGATTGGATACATTAGGATTGATATATATTTAAACAGTGTTACAACCATGAATTCGATTAACGGAATGACAATCGAAGGAACATAGAACCAAGTATTATATTGTGCGAACATTATCTCGCACGAAAAAAAAGAATCGAACATTTGTTTTGACGACGGACATTTAATGTCGGATTTAATCCGACGGTGTATATCACTACCGAGATCGCGAAATGGTCACTTTGGCGTTTATGGACGTGGTTTGACGTAGCGCCACGCGGAGGGTGAAACTTTGAGACCTCCATAAGTCCTCAAAGTGGACAGCTTCTAAGAAGCCTCTAAGATAACCCTGACCCCTTTGTGTTTTAGCAAGAACAACTGCCACCGTGGCAGACAAAAACTCTAACCAACTTCATCATTGTGAAGGCAAGACTCCCTTGAGTCGATAGCAAAAAAAATCTTTGAATTTGCTCCCCTGAGCAGTAAGTTATGGAGGGTCAAAGTTGACCTTTTGTACAGAAGCTCCCTAGGAGAGAGGGTCCTATCTACCAATTTTTCTAAGTCCTATCTCTCTCACAAACTCTATCTACTGGTGTACGGTACCAATCATATTAGAATGTCGTACATAAAAGTATACCCGCGGTGTACTTTATGTACGGAAAATGTACGACATGGCCTTAATGTCGACACATGTCATATCCGAATTCGGTGCTGTAATCCCCGGAGATACCGCGATCCAACGCAATTTCGCCACGTGTCATCCGATGTGGCGATGACCATAAACCGCCGAGAATCTCTTCCGGATCTCAGCTTTTTTCCCGATCGTCCGATTAAATGCATATTTCAATCGGAGCCGTCATAAATACATGCACGGTATTTGTTTCGTAATAGAAACAAAATGCGCGGTACTTGTTTCTTGTTGTTGTTTTGAAAAGTTTGTTTCGTGCGTACGTGAAAGTTTGTGCGCTATGGAATTTAATATGGAGATTTGAATGGATTCATGGAGTGGGGGAGCGAACGAACGAATAGAATTTATGTGATGTAAAAGACTCACTGAGTGGCGGGTACAAGCATTGACAAAAGGACGGCGGATCGCGAAGCGATCCGATGTGGAATAAACGAAATGATGAAACAGGCACCGCCGGTACAGCGCTGTTGCGACGCAAACAGGACAACGCAACTGCGGTTATTTTGGATGAATATGCGCCGCCGGTACGGAGCACTTGCGACGCAGACAAGGCAACGCAGCTGCGGTTACCCTGATATGATCCGCACGGATAAAACAGCTAACGCAGCTGCGAATAATATGACTAATATAGATTGTGAGTAATGATATTTACTCAGTGGTAGCTTGGTTTTTGACGTATGGAGATTGTGGAGATGTCGGTGTAAATATTATGTACAACATAGGTTTGTCTTTTTGCTAATTAATTATTAGTGTAGATTTGTTCGGTCTGACATACCTCGAACTATTCGGGTATACTTACAATAGCTTAAGTAGATGGTAGATACCGTACGGCTGGTATGCCTCCGTACATTCAGTAGTGAACTCTCTGAGTATAACTTGTAGGACTTAGAATATTTTGAGCATCGCAGTCAAGTTTATCAAAGCAATGGCAGACTGTTTTCTGCATCTTTGACCTGTTGGTGCGATCACTCTGTTTGGTGCTTTCATGTGAAACTTTGTGGAGTTATTCTATGATATACAATCTATATGTGTGTGAAGTTTCATTGTATTCCAGTATCTCTGTAAGTTACATGCCTCCGTATGGTCGGCATGCCATAGATGGTAGATGAATTCGATAACATTCATATGGGCTTATCAAGCTCCATACAGTCTGGCTTGTTTAGATG
>JBBHKE010001231.1:68147-80868 GCA_037447655.1 Zygnema cylindricum
GACCTCTAGTGCACTCTTATATTCTTTAGGTAGACTTCTCATTAACAAGATAGCTTGTTGAGCATCTGTAAAGTTTCCCCCTGCCAAATCATTTTCTGCAAATAATACTTGCAAGTCAATACAGTGTTTCTCCATACTACCTCCTACATACTTGTGTTCAACTATTTTGGTAACACTACTGAGCCAATGATATAAAGACGTCTTTGCATACATACATTCTAAGCTCTTGCCCTTTTAAAACTTAGGTATGACATTACCAAATCCCCAGTCAAGGAGTTCTTGATAACCCTTAGACACTCATGATTTTTCCTTTTCCAGTCATTTGATGTTTCGGCCAAGGTACCGTCCACCACATCCATTAGCTCCATCATCTCGAAGTAGCTCTCAAGCGCACACTTCCAGTAGTGATATTTTGATCCATCAAATATAGGTAGCCATGGGTGTGGGCCCATAACCTGTTGTCCATAGCCTATTTCAGCCATGGATTACCCTCGGAACCACCACAGACTACCCCTCAAACAGCTGTATTTCAGCCACAAGGATTACTTCACCATAAATAAAATCCCCTCAAACTGCACCAATAGGCAGTATTCTCTAGACACTGTAAGCTCCCAAAGTTAGAGCCAAATTCACCAAGGAATCTAGAAGATATAAGCTCCAGATTTTCATAAAAACAGTTGACAGCTTCACAAACTAACCGATTAGACTTCTCACAGAATCTTAAAGAGATAACAGAATAGAATGAAACTGGACACACGTCTAGATTCTATATCATAGAATAACTTCACAAAGTTTCACATGAAAACACCAAACAAGGTGATCACACCAACAGGTCAAAGATGCAGAAAACAGTTTGCCATTGCTTTGATAAACTTGACTATGATTGATGAGAATAACTAATTCCTATGATTTATACACTCAGGCTCACTACTGATTATACGGAGGGATACCAGCCGTACACTAAATACAAGCTACCTCTATTAATGTTAGTATACCAAAATACTTCTTTGTATTGTCAGAATGAGTAAATTTACACTAATAACTAATACACATAAAGACAAACCATTGTTGTTTCAAATATTTACAAGTACACGCAATCTAAAAAAATCGTATTTTGAGTCACTCAATGAACGGATGTCATGTCATCCAAATCAACCGTACCGTAATCGTGTCCTTTGAAATAAATCCGGCGTTTCACATAAAAGGTACACATCATTTGCGATATATGTCGCCTGTCGCATTGGATTCCGTACGGCTGGCGTATTCTTTTAAAATATTTCGAATACTAATCGTCGGATCGCTTCACGATCATCCGTCCATTTCCTAGCGCATTCCACGCCACTCAATTAGTCCATGAATTTTATTGGTACACTTAATTCCCCGAAATTATGTACGCCTCATACCGTATTATCAAGGCTACATTAAAATGGATGTGTACGAAATTAAGTCTTTAAAACAACATTCCCCCAAAGACTTGATTTCGTTCATCTCTGAGTCAACCCTTTTTATATTTCACTACAATAAATAAAATGCCGTACACTTTCACAAATATCAAATTGAAACTTAACATTGTACTGAATAAGTATGCATGAAACACAATGTACACAAAAATAAATATTCGAAATACCAACACTCCCCTGAATATTTAGTTGCGTGCACCTGGAATAGAATAAACAACGTGTAAGTGTCATACGTCACCACTCCTTTCGCTGAGCTGCTATGCTGTGTTGTTGCTTCGCGACGCGAACTTCTTCTGATGATTCTCCATTGCTTTCCCTGCGCAGCTATGCTGCGTCGCTACTTCGCGACGCGAATTTCTTCCGATGATTCTCTATTGCTTTTACTGCGCTGCTATGCTGCTTCGCGACGCGAACTTCTTCCGATGATTCTCCACTGCTTTCGCTGCGCTCTGCCATGTCTCCCAAAATTTTCCTTCCTGAACAAGCCATTGCTTCCGCCACCTCCTTCGTCTTCAAAAATACATAAATAAAACTTTTTGTTTCTTTTCAACTAACTCAACAAGGAAGAACACCAAATCTAAAATCCTACCAAAAATATCGAATGTCAAAAGAAGTTGTCTTTATAAGTCATGCCTCTAATAGAAGCTTTTTGAAAATTACGATTTCTCTAAATTCACGTTCTCCAAAAATGTCCTCCAGAAAATCATTTCTCCCGCTCTCTTCTCTTGATCACTCTCTGAGCATGTTTTCTTGCACCCTTGATCCTTTAAATATTGCATCTTCTCTTTGTTTTCTTCATGATCTTTTGTCTCTTTTGAAAGTTTACATTTCTGTCACAATTTTCTACTCGTTTAATGTCAATAATACTAATTTTCTGTTTTACCTTTATGTTTTTCTCCATAGATTTGCTACTCCCATTAACTTCATTCATCTAAAAAATTTTAATTTTGATTCTTTTTCTTTTCAGCTGCACTTTTTTCTTACTAATTTCCTTTCATATATTTCTAAGTTTTGCATTTCTATTACATTTTTCACTCCCACAAACTTCTTTTCTCACTCCAATTTTCTGAACAAATTTTCTTTGTTCTTCTCCTAGTTCACCAATTTGCACATCCACCTTATTTCTAGTTTTTGCTTTTAAGTGTCCATCTCTTCCTTCAACTCCTCTTACTTCAGTGAACAAACTCTCTTGTAAGTAATTTTCACTCACCGATTTGTCATCTGATAAGGTCACAAAAATCGTGTCCTTCTCTTTTGTCCTTCACCACACTATCTTTGGTGCCATAACTCCTTACACCTGTTTCCACATTGTACACCTCATTCCTAATTCCAATTTTTTTCATATCTTCTCCGGTCCTTCTGTAAAAACTGGGTTAAATTTATTAGTCTTTATGTTTAAGTATTTTCCGGCTTCCACTTACAAATGACCTTTACTTCCTCTATTTTTTCTTACTTAAATAAACTCTTCCTCCTGTAACTTTTTGTTACTCACCAATCTGACGTCGAGAAAAAAGAGTACTCACCAATCTGATGTCGGGAAAAGGGACAGACACCAAATCCTTTTCTGTCACCTCCTTCACTCCATTCCGAACAACACAGAAGGTCGGTAAATGAATAAATTCGTCAACACACGGTGTATGCCTTTTGTCATCTGTCGAGTCTTGTCTCTCACTCACGAAAGCACTTGATTGCCTTCTTGTTGGAGTTCGAACTAGGTTGTTGTCCCATCCATCTCTGAGATTCCCTGTAACACATGCACTTTTATACGATGGACATACCCTGAAGGTATGTCCTAAATCATTACAGTAAAAACAATTCTTAGGCCGATCTCCGAACTCACTATTACCTTTAATTTTCTGAAATTGACACTTAGATTCCTTTATATTCCTTTCACTTGATAAGACCCTTCTATTAGCCTCTTCATCTAAAATAACTCGTCTAGCTACAGTTACGCTCCAATCATTTTTATCAATTAAAGTCAATCGATCTAGTGCACTCTTAAATTCTTTAGGTAGACTTCTCATTAAAAGATAGCTTGTTGAGCATCTGTAAAGTTGCCTCCTGCCAAATCATTTTCTGCAAATAATACTTGTAAGTCAATACAGTGTTTCTCCATACTACCTCCTACATAATTGTGTTCAACTATTTTGGTAACACTACTAAGCCAATGATATAAAGACGTCTTTGCATACATACATTCTTAGCACTTCCATAATTTAGCTGCCTTTTTAACACTTAGGTATGACATTACTAGATCCACAATCAAGGAGTTCATGATAACCCTTAGACACTCATGATTTTTACTTTTCCATCCATTTGACGTTTCGTCCAAGGCACCGTCAACCACATCCATTAGCTCCATTATCTCGAAGTAGCTCTCGAGCTCACACTTCCAGTAGTGAAATTTTGATCCATCAAATAAAGGTAGCCACGGGTGTTGGCCCATAACCTGTTGTCCATAGCCTATTTCAGCCATGGACTACACTCGGAAGCACCACATACTACCCCTCAAACAGCTGAGTTTCAGACAGCACAGATTACTCCACAATAAATAAAATCCCCTCAAACTCCTCCAATAGGTAGTATACTATAGACGCTGTAAGCTCCCAAAGTTTCGGCCAAAATCACTTAGGTATCTAGAAGATATATGATCCAGAGTTTCACAAAAACGGTTGACAACTTCACAAACTAACAACTTAGACCTCTCACAGAATCTTACAAAAATAACAGAATAGAATGAAACGTCACACACATATATATTCTATATCATAAAATAACTTCACAAAGTTTCACATGAAGACACCAAACAGGGTGATCACACCAACAGGTCAAAGATGCAGAAAACAGTCTGCCATTGCTTTGATAAACTTGACTGTGATTGATGAGAATAAACTAAGTCCTATGATTTATACACTCAGGCTCACTACTGATTTTACGGAGGCATGCCAATTGTACACTAAATACCAGCTACCTCTATTAATGTTAGTATACCATAATACTTCTATATATTGTCAGAATGAGTAAATCTACACTAATAACTAATACACATAAAGACACCATTGTTGTTTCAAATAATTACAAGTACACGCAATCTAAGAAAATCATATGTGTTGATATTTGAGTATTTTCTATGTCTTTATAGAAAAAGATCAAAGGCAGTCTGTCCCTGACTCCCTTCTCCAAGCCCCCACACTTGTTGTAGTCATTGAAGGCGTGATAGGGAGCTAGAGCCATGGCTGTCTAAGCTCACTAGAGTGGACAGGGGGTGGATTAGGTAGATTTACCAAAAGGTACTTGACGGACCCAAGAATTCATCCTCGTACCTGGCGTCCGACAAGTTACTATAGACGTTAGCTCTAACCGTTAAGTCTAGGACTAATATTACGATATATAGGGTTTCATAAATATATAAATTGTTACACGTGGATTAATTCGTTTAACAGAGAATAGATGCTTAGTGCATGGATACAATTTGATTTAGTACCGAGTACGGTATGGGGATGGAACGGATACCGCGCATTTGTTTCGATAGCGAAACAAATACCGCGCGTCGAATTTCAACGACTAGGATTATAGCCGGTTTTGATCGTACGGCCGCAATCACGAAAGAGGTATTTTTGGCGTTTTACAGTATTTGCCACGTCATATGACACGTGGCGTGATAATGTTAGATAACGGGAACTCCGGAGATTACGGGAACAAATCTTGATTTGACAGGTGTCGACATTTTGGCCATGTTGTACAATGGCCGTACAGAAAGTACACCTGCACCTGTACTTTTCTGTACGACACAGTAATTTGATTGGTGTAGTACTTCAGTAGATAGAGTTTTAGAGGGGGAATAGGACTTAGAAAATTTTGGGTAGGTAGCTGCCTCTCCCAGAGAGCACCTTGTATAAATGGCAAACTTTGGCCAGCCACAACTATCAATTTACTTGACCATTTTCAGTGATTATTTTTGCTCCAGACTCAAGGGAGTTCAGGCTCCATAGTGGTGTAGTCAGTCAGAGTTTTTGTCTGCCAAGGCGGCTGCATTTATAAGGGAAAGTCAAAGTGGGTGAATGTGTCCAAATCTCATATTCTAACTTTGCATTCTGTGGTAGAACTGAGCACACAAAAAGTGTTATTTCACAAGGGTGAATCTATATTGGGGTTCTAACTGTCAAGGGGTCAGTCATTTGGGTTTATATCAAGTTAGGAGTCGGCACTATCTAGATTAGTTTCATTGGATCTGCCTACTCTGAGGGCTAAAGGAGGTCTCAAAGTTTCAGGTTATGGGCCCACTATCTAGGGTGCTTATGTTCGATAGAACAGACTTCATTTATTGGGAGTTTACTATGAAGGGATTGCTTTTCGAGAAGCACTTATGGGGAATTGTTTTGGGACAAGTGAGGTGTCCCCCACCAGGCTTTGGCGGAACTCACTATGGAGAATCATCTGGGGCTGCCCAGAAAAACCAACCTGAATTCAGATGCAAAGGAAGGTGAAGGGAAAATCATTGCCACGGAAGGGGATAAATGGGAGAAGGGAAAAGGAACACCGATGGTGAGGGGAGCTAAGCTCTCGACAATGGTTCCACTTGTACGGATTACAACTAAAATTGAAGAAAGTGACTTTAAAATCTAGGAGTATAAAAACACCTAGCAAAACATCTCATACTTAGAAACGTATCTAAGTCTATAGCTATCACTCTTATAAATTTATCCAAGTTTTTAGAGATATGAGAAGCACTAAGTCAGATTTATATGAGTGAAACTATTCAGAGGCAGCAATTAGTAAAGCAAGAAATAGATGCCTATGTTTATAAAGGCGGTAGGATGATAGAGTTTTGCAATGATATTGCTGCGCTATATGTTGAGCTTGCTAGTGCGGGATATGTAGAATCTGAGAAAAGAAAGATTAATACACTACTCATGAAACTCCCAGATGAGTACGAAAACATCATTTGTCGTATGCAGGCAATTGATGGTTCCTCATAGACTTGGAGCTTTACCATGGGGATAAATCTTGTGAGGGAAAGCACTTTGGAGCTTTGTAGGGGAAGTGACACGGTGAATGCATTTATAGCTGGTGGTGATTGGCGGAAGCGTGATGAGAGGAACGGCGGTGATTGGCGGAAGCATGATGAGAGGAACGGCGGTGACGAGCGGAAGCGTGATGAGAGGAAGAAAGACGAAGGTAAACCTTATCGGAACTTTGGTGGAAAGAGAGGGAGAGGAAAAGAAAGGGGTGCTTTGAAAAAGAGGGTTTGCTTCTTTTGTAGGAAATCGGGTCATTATATGGAGGAATGCCCTTGTTTGGAAAAACTTAGAAGTTGGAATGTGAATGAGGAGGAAGAAGGGGAAGAGGAGAAAGAGGATGAAGATATTTTAGAGCTTCTCCGGATTAGTAGTATGGGGAAGAGAGAAAAGCACACAGAAATTCCACGAAAGCAACAGTGTGCTTTTGGAGGTATAAAGGAAGTAAAGAGAGAGGAGGTACTTGAGGATGTCGATGAGTGTAGAGTTTATTACTTAGAAATGAGAAAGTCAGATATAGGATCCATAAGTGAAAACGAAAAGATAAAATTAATGAGGATAATTTTATAGATAATAGGGAAACAGAAAACTGGTCGGAAAGGGAGACTTCAACGGATTCCGAGGAAAGGGGAGAAGTGAAACTCGAAGAGGTTTTAAAGGATAGAGGAGAAGAGAAATATTTGATTAAAGGTTTAGGGGAGAAGAAATATTTATTGGGAATTAGATTAGAAAGTGATAGTGGAAAGAATTCCATGGGAGAGAGTGAGGGAAGTTCAAAAAATGGGGTAATTATCATGGATAAAAATATGAGTACGGAAGATGTAGATCTTATGAGGAACTTAGTGGGGACTAGTGTTTTTTGGGAATATTTGGGGGTGGATGGATTTGACATCACAACTTGGTGTGATGTCGCTTGTGAAGATGTGCCTGTAAAAGGGTTATCCTTCAGGTATGTGTTGCAGGTTGGGGATGGGGCTCCGGGTATGTGTTGCAGGTTAGGGATGGGGCTGACTGTTGGAAATGCAAAAGGGAAAGTAGATTTTGGTTGGATGAAAAGGGGAGGAGGTGGATAAAATCTTTGATCGGATTTATGATAAGTGGGGTGCTAAATGAAATGTGTGATTCAATTATTATTCCAGTTCATCTAATGCATTGTTTTAAATAAGAGAGTATTTTTCTTAAGTTTTATAAAAGGAAAAAAAAAAAAGGAAATACAGGAACGAGTGTTTGTTTATTTGTTTGTAAGAGTTGAAAGGAAGTAGACCAGAAAATAAGGGGAGTGTTCATATTTGAGTATTTTCTAAGTCTTTATAGAAAAAGAGCAAAGGCAATCTGTCCCTGACTCCCTTCTCCAAGCCCCCATACTTGTTGTAGTCACTGAAGGCTTGATAGGGAGCTAGAGCCATGGCTGCCTAAGCTCACTAGAAAGGACATGGGGTGGATTAGGTAGATTTACTAAAAGGTACTTGACGGACCCAGGAATTGATCCTGGTACCTGGCGTCCGACAAGTTACTGTAGACGTTAGCTCTAACCGTTAAGTCTAGGACTAATATTACGATATATAGGGTTTGATAAATATATAAATTGTTACGCGTAGATTAATTCGTTTAACGGAGATTAGATGCTTAGTGCATGGATACAGTTTGACTTAGTACCGAGTACGATATGGGGACAAAACGGATACCTCGCATTTGTTTCGATAGCGAAACAAATACCGCGTGTCGAATTTCAACGACTAGGATTATAACCGATTTTGATCGGACGGTCGCGATCACGGAAGAGGTATTTTTGGCGTTTTACGGTCTTTGCCACGTCATATGACACGTGGCGTGATAACATTGGATAACGAGAACTCCGGAGAATACGAGAACAAATCCTAATTTGACACGTGTCGACATTTTGGCCATGCTGTACAATGGCCGTACAGAAAGTACACCGTCACCTGTACTTTTCTGTACGACACAGTAATTTGATTGGTGTCGTACTTCAGTAGATAGAGTTTTAGAGGGGGAATAGGATTTAGAAAATTTTGGGTAGGTAGCTGCCTCTCCCAGAGAGCACCTTGTATAAATGGCAAACTTTGGCCAGCCATAACTATCAATTTACTTTACCATTTTTAGTGATTATTTTTGTTGCAGACTCAAAGGAGTCCACGCTACATAGTGGTGTAGTCGGTCAGAGTTTTTGTCTGCCAAGGTGGCTGCATTTATAAGGGAAAGTCAAAGTGGGTGAATGTGTCCAAATCTCATATTCTAACTTTGCATTCTGTGGTGGAACTGAGCACACAGAAAGTGTTATTTCACAGGGGTGAATCTATATTGGGGTTTTGACTGTCAAGGGGTCAGTCATTTGGGTTTATATCAAATTAGGAGTGGGCACTATCTAGATTAGCTTCTTTGGATCTGCCTACTCTGAGGGCCAATGGAGGTCTGAGAGTTTCAATATGCTGAGTCACTCAATGAACCGATGTCATGTCATCCAAATCAACCGTACCGTATTTGCGTCATTTTAAATAAATCCGGCGTGTCACATAAAAGGTTCACGTCATTTGCGATAAATGTCGTCTGTCGCATTAGATTCTGTACAGCCGACATATTCTTTTAAAATATTTCGAATACTAATCGTCAGATCGCTTCGCGATCCGCCGTTCACTTCCTAGCGTATTCCACGCCATTGAATTAGTCCATTAATTTTACTGGTACAATTAATTCCCCCAAATTACGTACGCCTCATACCGTATTCTCAAGACTACATTAAAATGGGTGTGTACGAAATTAAGTCTTTAAAACAACTCATCCAATCGAAAGAAAGCATGTACGCGATAGATTCAATTGTTGACACGACTTGATGGAGAAGTGAACGAAATACTACTCCCAGTAAACTTATACGTACGATTACTGTCGGCGTCTGATGGAGAAGTGGCCTTATATTAAAAAAAAAACAAAAACAGTACGTCCCTGTGCGAAAACAATACGACCCTGTACGAAAATGCACTTTTACGGTAATAAACCTCACTTTTCGCCTGGTGGAGGTTCACCCTCAGCATGCGACAGAAGTTCCTTTCGCATTACTAACAAACGTCCATTGCATGCAGACGTCGTTGGCGCAATAAATGATATTTTTCGTGCTTGCGCCACGTGCATAAAACCACTCCGCTATTCCGAACAGCGAGAACAAGCGCTGTTCGTTGCACAACAATCTGTACGATACGGTCGTGAGTATGATCCGGGTTTTGAACTTTTGATCTTATGGTCATCGACGCGCAAAACGCGCATCAACGTCAGGAATCACAACCTGCTTATCACAATCTTGCACTGGAGGGTAGAGGTCGCAAATGGTCAACCGAAACCGTAATGGACCGCCAAGGTCGGATCCGGAACGGATTCGGTTTCCAAATTTAAGGGGGTCGGGAGGATTCGGGCGGTTGATTCCCGAAAAAAAATAAATAAATCGGTTACGGTCGGGTAAGCAAAAAACTAAAAAATTGAAGGTTTTGTACTTTCATTACTATCCAACATTATTGTACTTTGTACTCTTGGTATCATGGAAGGTATAAGGGCGATACACCACTAATTTTGTACATATTCGGGTAAGGGCGGGCTACGAGTAGTCCCGAGAAATCGAGTTTCGGTTAACTTTTTTTTTCGTAAACACGTTTTGAGTAACGGTTAACAATTTTTGAGCATGACATAACCCGGTCAGGCGTCAGTATTCAGATGAAAAAATAAAACGGTCAGTTTCGGTTATCTAAAATTTTGACTTTTGCGACCCTTGCTGGAGAGTATTACGGGGAGTCGTACATCGCGATAAATCCGCATCACGTATGTTGAATCACATCATGGCTGAGGTTGCAAAAGTCAAAATTTTAGATACCCGAAACCGACAATTTTGTTTTTTTCAAAATCTCAACACCCAATACCTGACCGGGTTATGTCACGCTCGTAAATTGTTAACTGTTACCCGATATGCGTTTTTGAAAATAAAAGTTAACCGAAACTATATTTATCTCGATTACCTGTACTCGCCCGTACCCGCATATGTACAAAATTAATCGTACATCTCCCTCATATCTTCCACGATACCAAGAGTAGAAAGTGCAATAATGTTGGATAGCATGGATAGTACAAAACCATCAATTTTTTTCGTTTTTTGTTTACCCGACAGTACCCATTTTTTTTTTTTTTTTGTGAATCACCTCCCGAATCCGACCCGCCTCCGTAAATTTGGCACCGGATTCCGTTCCGGATCTGACGCGGGTGGTCGGGTAACGTTCAGGTACAGATTCGGGAACCCGATTGCGGCCTCTACATCATGACCAACAATTTCTTCATTTGATTACGGACAAAATGGAGGAACAATGTAACCTCCAGGTGTCAAAAAGGGGGACATTGTAACTCTGCGACCTCCATTGGCCCAAAGAGTATCCAGCTTATATGAAGCCTCTAGGATAGAATTTGCCCTTTTGACTTTGAACCCAAATAAATGACAAACAGCCAGGCAAGTGTTATGACCAACCTCACCCCTGTGAGTGCCTGACTCCTCTGAGTCAAACGCAAAAATAATTTCTTCGTTTGCTCCTTTTAGCAGTGAGTCATGGCGGGCCAAAGATGGCCTATAAACACAAAAGGTCCCTAAGAGAGAGGCACCTCCAAAATGTATAAATCTTAAATCCCTCTATGAACCCCCTACTACTACTATACCTAACCAATCACAAGGCTGTACGGTAAAAGAA
This sequence comes from Zygnema cylindricum, assembly GCA_037447655.1. Taxonomy (NCBI): domain Eukaryota; kingdom Viridiplantae; phylum Streptophyta; class Zygnematophyceae; order Zygnematales; family Zygnemataceae; genus Zygnema; species Zygnema cylindricum. The sequence goes on from JBBHKE010001231.1 coordinate 79,359, forward strand.
GGTACAGATGAGGCTGTATTTCTTGTACGGCCATGGTACGGTATGGCCGTCCTGCTCACTCCCGTTAGTTCAAGAGCCATGGTCCCTCTCCACGTAAAGTTTGTCGTCCACTCATGGCTTGCCACATGTCATCCGCCGACTTTAGCTCATAAATAATCAAATGACCATTGCGGTGCATCGGCTCCGTTGTGAGCCGACCGATCTGAAGTCGACATTTAATTTCGTCCGTTAAATTAAATATCGCTTTGTGTATTTCGTGCGGTCCAGTTTGTTTCTTGTTTGTTCCGTTACGTAATCCGTTAAATGGAATATATCAAGTGGTACATCTTTAAATATGAATCATACCCCATATGTGAAACGCTTCATCAAGACCTAACGGATACGACGGAAAACTACGCAGTACGACGCTCATCCTGTAGGACCTTGGATCAAATCCTAGTTTGACCGCCTACCTTTTGCAAGAGGCTGTGCCTCTTCCTCCCTTTGGCTATCTCCTTGTCTGCTTAATGCATCCATGATTGTCTTTGAGTCCTCAGTGACTACGATAGGTATAAGGACTTCAAATAACACCACTAACTGACAAACAAAAAAAGAAAGAAAGATTAAATACCTTTTTCAACACTCCCCTTATTTCCTAATCTATCTTTTGTTTCAGTCCACACTTCTCCCTACAAAATTCTAATTTTGGAGAAGGCACCGATTTGGTCATCATATCTGCTACCATCTCCCCATCTTGTCTATATTCCAAACTAATGATTTTATCCTCAACCTTTTCTGTAACAAAACTCAATCCGATATCCATGTGTTTTGCTTTAAAGTGATGTTTTGGATTTGCTGCGTTTGCAATTGCAGCTTAATTATCACAAAATATTTTTTGCACTCCATTCTTCATATAACCAAGTTCTTGAAGCAATGATTTCACCCACATTTATTCTTTCACAGCCAAACAAGAGGCCATATACTTAGCCTCTATGGTGGACATAGCAATCGCCTTTTGTTGCTTACTGCTCCAACAGCAAGCCCCATTCCCAACATACAATACATACCGAGATGTGCACCTCTTCGTTGGAGCATTTCTATAACTGGCATCACTCCACGTGGTGATGTAAGTATTATCCCCTCCCAAATGCAACAAAATACCTCTTATTCCTATCAACTACCGCATGACCCTCTTGGCTGCTTCCCAATCTTTCTTTTTAGGTTAATTGAAACACCTACTTAATATTCATACAGCTGGCGATATATCATGACGGGTACAGTTCATAAAATAGATCAAGCTGTTGAAAAAGGTATTTTATCTTCACAACCCTCATACTGTAGAAACTAATGGTTTTAAAGTATTTTCTAGGTCTGAAAAGAAATAAAGAAGCCGAGGCAGTCTACCTCTAACTTCTCTCTCCAACTCTCAAACTTGTCGCAGTCACTGAGAAATTGGAGAGGAAGCTAGAGCCATGGCTACCTTGGCTATCCTGAGGTTTACGGGAATTTTAAATTAGGGTTTATTTATTTA
>JBBHKE010001231.1:81790-97618 GCA_037447655.1 Zygnema cylindricum
ATATCCAATTTCGATTGCCAATAGCTGAAGAGAAAGCCTGCCATCCATGGTGATAAGTTAGGACCAAGGCCGTCGGGAAAAATCATGTCTGATTTAAATCGGATGAGAAACAGAGAAACCTGTTGTATCCGTCGGTACCGAGACTTAGGTAGAGTTCAGAAGTCACTGTCCCTGTTCACACCCCTGAAACTATCAACTCACTTTTCATCTGACGGAAACGGTAAAAGAGGAAGAAAATAAAAAGGATAAAGTTTGGATATTTTGTAAAGCACAAAGTGATTTAAATAAAAATCTACGCCACCTTTGTTAAAAATAATTATATCCGCAACAGTTGTGGATCTACATGACGCAAATGTATTTCAAAATTAACAAATTAGTAAGATGTTGATACCTTTATTTGTAGTTAAGGTTTATTCTTCTATATATCAATTTTTAACCAACAAATCATTGTAGCGTAAAAAATGATAATTAGTGTTGTCCACAAATTTAACGACATTTTTTATAGCCGATATTTTTCGTTATCAAACGACAATTGTGTTGAAATTTATGTGTTTTATAGGTTTGAAATAGGAAAAATAAAAGAAGGAGAAAATGGCAAAGGCAGTCTACTTTTCACTCAACTATCAAAGTCCCCACACTTGTCCCTGTCACTGAAGACTTGAGATGGATTCAGAGCCATGGCTGCCTATGTTGTCCAAAGAGACAAAGAGTAGGCTAAATTTAGTCTGTACTAAAAAGGGCTGCCGGAACCAGGATTGAATAGTGGTACCTACCGTCCGAAAGAGAAGTCGATAACCGTTAGCTTTAACCTATAGTCTAGGACTAGTGCTAAATTACATAGGGTATAATAATAATATAAACAAGGACAATGCGATATGTTTCATTTAACTGATAACGGGACGGAGAATGCACGGAAATCAACCAGATCTCACGGAATTTAACGAAACGACATTTCATATTGGCGGACAAATTCAAATGTCGATTACCGATCGGACGGCCATGGTGCGTGCCGACATCGCAGAATGGTCGGTTTGGCTGTTTGCGGTCACGATCACACAGGATGAAACGTGGAAGCATCTCATTGACTTGCGGAATCTCCGGGAAGCATCACATGAAGTCCGACTCTGACAACGTCACCTTTATGGTCATGTCGTACAGTGGCCGTACTTAAAGTACTCCGGCGCTTTTACTTTTTTGTACAGTACAATACTCAGATTGGTGTCGTACTTCAAAAAAAGGGGTTTTAGAGAGGGATTTATGACTTAGAAAAATAGTAGGTAGCCGCCTCTTTATAAGAGAGTTTTTGTACAAATAGTCAACTTTGACCAACTATAAGTAACTGCTCAAAGGGAGCAAATTCTGCGATTCTTTTTGCTGCGGACTTAAGGGATTCCAGGCTACAGAGATTTTGCCTGCCAGTATGGCTGCATGTGCAAGGGAAAGTCAAAGTGGGGGAATGTGTGCAAACACTCATATTCTAACTTTGCACTTTGTTGGGGAACTGAGCACACAAATTGTTTTCTTTCACATGGTGAAGTTGTATTGGGGTTATGAGTGTCAGGGTGTCAGTCATTTGGGTTTGTATCAACTTGGAGCAAGCACTATCTAGATAAGCTTCTTTGGATGTGTGATTTCTGTGGGGGAATGGAGCCCATAAAATTTCAAATGGGTCATAATATATCGTTGATATACCTAATATTTTCTTATCGCCAATATACCGGCGGAAAGGGGTGTGTTTATCGTAACTTTGTAGAACCAAAGTACGTAACTATAATGCAATATTAGTTCACAATTTTGACAATAAATTTGTATATTTTATATATATATATATATATATATATATATATATATATATATATATATATATATATATATATATTGCGTAAATGTAGTCTTTGCGATAATTCCCTTACCACTTCAGTTATCGCTAGGTAAAATATAAGAACATATCGATTATAGGTAAGAGGCCAGTGATATACGACACTCATGTCAATATTATTTGTTCTCAACCTTTTCAATCATTATGCTTGTGTTTTTGGTAGAGCACTGAGGCCACTTTGTAATTTTATCCTGAATCGACAGTTGGGACGTTATTTCGTGGCTGAACTGATCTGATGGAGCTTCACCCCAATTAAAAAAGTTGGTGTTGTGTATCAGGTAAACAATTATCGTTATAAATTTGATATTCAACAAATCGAATATCGACGGCGAGAGGACTCGATACATCCCTCCGGGACCAACTAATTTTAACGCGATACATTTGGTGGGAGGTAAGTGTCTGTACAGAAGTCTTGTACAGTAAATCTTAAAGAAAATTTTCTCCCTCCCTCCCCCACTGCTTTGTGCGTGCCATCGAGGGGGGGAGGGTTGGCTTTTTAACTTTTTTTTGGAACCCAACGTCGCTTCGATATGTCGTGTAGAAACTAATGGTTTTATTAGTATTTTCTAGGTCTGAAAAGAAATATAGAAGTCGAGGCAGTCTATCTCTAACTTCTCTCTCTAACTCTCAAACTTGTCGCAGTCACTGAGAAATTGGAGAGGAAGCTAGAGCCATGGCTACCTTGGCTATCCTGAGGTTTACGGGAATTTTAAATTAGGGTTTATTTATTTATTTAAAAGGTATGTGCCGGCGGCAGGATTTGATCCTTGTACCTACCGGCCGGCAGACAGGAAATAGCCGGTAGCCTTAGCCGTTAAGTCTAGCAGTAATGTTACGTACTATATAGTTTGGTATTTATTTAAATATGTATACGTGCGATAAACCATTTAACTGAAATGAATTATGAGATACATAGATCCAGTAATATATAATGTACGAATTACGGTACGGACAAAAAGCAGTACCACGCATTTGTTTCGTAAGTGAAACAAATACCGCGCATGTATTTATTACGGCTACGATTAAATCCGAATTTAATCGGACGGCCGGGATTAGCGCCGAGATCGCGGAGGAAGATTTCGGCGGTTTGTGGCCATCGCCACATCGGATGACGCGTGGCGAAATTCCGTTGGATTGTGGAATCTCCGGAGATTATGGCACCGAATCCGGATTTGACATGTGTCGACATTTTGGCCATGTCGTACAATGTCCGTACATAAAGTACATCGGTAGCTGTACTTTTGCGTACGGAACTCAATTCTGATTGGTTCCGTACATCAGTAGATAGAGTCTGTGAGAGAGATAGGACTTAGAAAAATTAGAAGATAGGACCCCCTCTCCCAGAGAGCTTTTGTACAAAAGGTCAACTTTGACCCTCCATAACTTACTGCTCAGGGGAGCAAATTCAGAGATTCTTTTTGCTACCGACTCAGGGGAGTCTTGCCTTTACAGGGGTGGAGGTGGTCAGGGTTTTTGCTGCCAGGGTGGCAGTTATCTTTGCTGAAACACAAAGGGGTCAAGATTATCCTACAGGCTTCTTGGAAGTTGTCTACTTTGAGGACTTATGGAGGTCTCAGAGTTTCAGGTTATGGGCCCACCCTTTAGGGTACCAATCTTTAATGGAACTAGCTTCATATACTGGGAAAGTATGATGATAGGAGCTCTATGCGAAAAAAGGATTTGTGGGATAGTGAGTGGACGGTTGGGGCGTCCATCAAGTCTTCGAATTCCTTTAGTGTTTCGAGGAACCAGATTCACCAGGAAAGAGGATCCACCTTCAACGTAGGAAACAAAAAAATGAGAGGTGGTGGACAAAGGAAAGGAGAAGGAGACGATCACACCAATAGCAACTGGTTCGACATTTATGTCACCTATTCCGAGGAATGAGGAGAATGATACTAAAACCTGGGACTTTAACAATATGGCGGCAAAACACTTCATCCTACGCCATCTCACTCAAGGACTTGCATGTCCTCATTTGCAGGTAGAAAGGGCATCCGATCTTTGGATGGCTCTCATAGAGATGTACCGAAGTGGTACGATTCAGCAACAACAGTTGGCTGATCAGAAAGTTAAGGAGTATGTATACAAAGGGGGAAATATGTTGGATTTTTGCAATGAGCTTGCTACACTCTTCATGGAGCTAGAGAGTGCGGGAAAAGATTTTAGTGAAAAAGAAAAGGTTAACTGTTTACTGATGAAGTTACCTGATGAGTTCGTGAACATAGTTTACCGTGTGCAGGACTTGCCTGACTCAAGGTGGATATGGAACTCAGTGGTAGGGATGATTCTCGTTCAAGAGAATACAATTGAGATCCGAAGGGGAGGAAAGAGTGGCCAAGCCTTGGCAATAGCAACTGATTAGAGGAACAGAGATTCCCGAAAACCGGTCAGAAACTATGGGGGTAGGGAGCAGAAAAAACAGGCCGACGAGTTCGAACAAAGGGCTCCCAAAGGTTTATGTCATTTTTGTAAGAAACCAAGGCACTATATGGCAGAGTGCACTAAGCTAACCGAGCTTCGGTAAAAAAAAAGGGCAGACCGGTGGTACCCCGAGAGGAAAGAAAAAGGCCCTTGTCACACAGGTACTTGAGGCGGAATCCGAGGACGAGGACGATGAGCGCCTTTTGGATGAGGAGTTGGAGGCGAAAAACGAGGTCAAAATTCCACGAAGGCAGAAATGTGTTTACGGTGGATTGAAAAGTGAAGCAGGCTGGATTGTAGATTCAGGTGCCTCCATGCACATGTGTAAGGATAGACACCTGTTCACTAAGATAAGAAAGATTCCCACCGTAGAGATACAGTACACGGATGGGAGGATAGTCACCACTACTCTTGTAGGATCGGTAGATCTAAAAGTGTTAGTAGAAGGAAAGACATCCATATTAACATTCTCCGATGTATTGTTTATTCCGGAGCTGAACAAAAATCTTATCTCTACATCAGTATTAGATGATAAGGGTTTTTTTACTAGCACTAGGGAAGGAGTCTTTACTGCTAGTTTTGAGGATGATGTCTATTTCATTGCTGAGAAAGGTAGCCATGGGATGTTTAGGCTGATCTTAAGTAATGAAAAGAAGAAACTTTATTATGCTGGTGTTCATGATATTATGATGTGGCATAAGAGGCTTGGGCATGTGAATCTAGATAAGTTAAGAGAGATGAAAAAGATGGGAGTGGTGGAAGGGATTCAGTTCAGTGAGAGTGATGATAAAAGTGATTGTAGTGGATGTGCTCAAGGTAAAGCACACAGATTACCCTTTCCTAAGTCAGCCACCTATAAGGGAGAAAAAATTCTAGATCTAGTACACACAGATATTTGGGGACCGGCTAAAGTGCCCTCACCGGGGGGGAAGAGATTTATGATGACTATAACTGATGATTGGTCTCGGTATTCCCGGGTATATTTTTTGAAAAACAAGTCCGAAGCTGAGGATTGTTTTTGACAATATAAAGCATGGAGCGAAAAACTCCATGAAACTCCAATCAAGAGAGTAAGGAGTGACAATGGTGGAGAGTATACTTCTAACCAGTTTGAGGATTTTTTGAGGGAAGATGGGGTTCAACACCAAAAGACAGTTCCAGAAAATCCGGAACAGAATGGGGTAGCTGAAAGGTTAAATAGAACACTAAGTGATAGTGCTAGAAGTATGTTGTCAGATAAAAAGATAGGGAAAAGGTTTTGGGCAGAAGCAATGAACTGTGCTAATTACCTCAAGAATAGAGTTCTTACTTCAGCTATAAAAGATCAAACATCTTATGAGAGATGGACAGGCCGGAAACCAGACATATCTCACTTAAAGGTTTTCGGCAGTCAAGTGTTCAGTCTAGATACTGATCGGTCCAATTGGAAGCTAGATCCTAAAGGAAAACCGGGATACTTATTAGGATATGATGAAGATGTTAAAGGATATAGATTTTATGATCTAAAAAGGGAAAATATAATCTTAGTAAAACATGTAGTAGTTATGGATGAAGGAAAGTCTGTGGATCCCTTCAAATATACGAAGTCAGTAAAAATCAGATTTGAGTCAGAAAATTCCGATGACTTTGAGCTTCCTAACTATCCAGGTTTTAGAGAAGATGACATTCTTGCAGGAACAAATTAGACCGAAAAGGACTCGGCTGTGGAAACTCCAGTGACAACTCTACTCGAAGCGGAAGACGTGGTGGAAATTGATTCGGAATCAAGGGATAGGGGAGAAGCCGAGTTTGTTCGAAAGAATCCACGAGAACCATCTATTCCGGCCTCAGATTTTGAGGGGGGGAGGAGAAGTAGCAAAAGGCTGCAAGAATAACAGGTTATTAACAAGGTAACTAAACTATCTCATCAAGATGAACCTCAAACTTATGGAGAGGCGATGACTTGTCCAGAAAGAAACTGGTGGAAGACAGCCATCAATGAGGAGATGGCTTCAATCATGGCAGCCGATACTTGGGAGCTGGTGGACTGTCCACCTAACCGAAAACCAATTGGTTGTAAGTGGGTTTTCAAACTAAAACTGAACCCAGATAACACAATCGAGCGCTACAAGGCCAGATTAGTGGCAAAGGGATTTACACAAAAGGAAGGAATTAACTACGAGGAAACCTTTGCCCCGGTGGTCAGATTCCCTCCGTCCGCATACTTCTCAGTTTAGCAGCAGCGGAAGACATGGAAGTGCATCAGATGGACATCAAGAAAGCCTTTTTGCATGGAGAATTGGAAGAGGAGATCTTCATGCGACAACCCGAATGATTTGTGGAGGAAGGAGAGGAGAGTAAGGTATGCAGGCTGATTAAAACTCTTTATGGTTTGAAACAGGCGCCTCGACGATGGAATAACAAGCTTGATGTGTTTCTTACCGGTCTGGGATATATTCGAATCAGCTCAGATCACTCAATCTATATTTTCGAAGATGAGGAAGGTTTTTTATTTATTGCAATTTATGTTGATGATTTGCTTGTTTTAAGTAAATCAATAGAAAAAATTAATTAATTGAAAACCGATCTTAAACGGAGATTTGAAATGAAAGATATGGGAGAAGCAAAATATATTTTGGGAATTCAAGTAGAGAGAGACCGAAAAAGGAAAATTATAAGACTCACTCAAAAGGAAGCAATAGGGAACATGCTTGAAAAATTTCAATTGGATAAAGCTAATAGTTGTACAACTCCAATGGAGTTTAAGAAGGGAAGTGAGGAAGAAGGAGTCATAGTCTTAGACGAGGAATTATTTCCTGAAGAATAGAAGTTCATGCAGACTATTCTTTACAGGCAAGTAGTGGGAAATCTAATCTATTTTATGAATTGTACCCGGCCGGATTTAGCTGCAGCAGTAGGAGTGCTGAGTAGAAGTCTAAATGCTCCCACTAAGAAGGATTGGGAGGCAGCTAAGAGAGTCCTTAGATATTTGATAGGAACTAGGGATATATGGTTGCATTTGGGTGGGGAGAATACAGACATCACTACTTGGAGTGATGCCAGTTATGGTGATGCTCCGATGAGGAGATGCACTTCTGGATATGTATTATATGTGGGTGATGGGGCTTGCTGTTGGAGTAGCAAACAGCAAAGAGTTATTGCTCAATCCACCATGGAGGCTGAGTATATGGCCTCTTGCTCGGCTGTAAAATAATTGATGTGGGTCAAGTCTTTGATTGATGAGCTTGGTCACCTTAAGAGTGGTGTGCAGAAAAGTTTTTATGATAATCAGGCAGCAATTGCTATTTCTGCCAATCCTAAACATCATTTTAAAGCCAAACACATGGACATCAGACTCAGCTTTGTTAGAGAGAAAGTAGAAAACAAAATAATCAGTTTAGAGTACAGACCAGATAGTGAGATGGTAGCAGATATGATGACCAAACCTGTGCCTTCCCCTTAGCTAATTTTTTGCAGGGAGAAGTGTGGTCTGAAATTAAAGATTGACTAGAAAATAAGGGGAGTGTAGAAACTAATGGTTTTATTAGTATTTTCTAGGTCTGAAAAGAAATATAGAAGTTGAGGCAGTCTATCTCTAACTTCTCTCTCCAACTCTCAAACTTGTCGCAGTCACTGAGAAATTGGAGAGGAAGCTAGAGCCATGGCTACCTTGGCTATCCTGAGGTTTACGGGAATTTTATGTTAGGGTTTATTTATTTATTTAAAAGGTATGTGCCGGCGGCAGGATTTGATCCTTGTACCTACCGGCCGGCAGACAGGAAATAGCCGGTAGCCTTAGCCGTTAAGTCTAGCAGTAATGTTACGTTCATATAGTTTGGTATTTATTTAAATATGTATACGTGCGATAAACCATTTAACTGCAATGAATTACGGGATACATAGATCCAGTAATATATAATGTACGAATTACGGTACGGACAAAAAGCAGTACCGCGCATTTGTTTCGTAAGTGAAACAAATACCGCGCATGTATTTATTACGGCTACGATTAAATCCGAATTTAATCGAACGGTCGGGATTAGCGCCGAGATCGCGGAGGAAGATTTCGGCGGTTTGTGGCCATCGCCACATCGGATGACGCGTGGCAAAATTCCGTTGGATTGTGGAATCTCCGGAGATTATGGCACCGAATCCGGATTTGACATGTGTCGACATTTTGGCCATGTCGTACAATGTCCGTACATAAAGTACATCGGTAGCTGTACTTTTGCGTACGGAACTCAATTCTGATTGGTTCCGTACATCAGTAGATAGAGTCTGTGAGAGAGATAGGACTTAGAAAAATTAGAAGATAGGACCCCCTCTCCCAGAGAGCTTTTGTACAAAAGGTCAACTTTGACCATCCATAACTTACTGCTCAGGGGAGCAAATTCAGAGATTCTTTTTGCTACCGACTCAGGGGAGTCTTGCCTTTACAGGGGTGCAGGTGTTCAAGGTTTTTGTCTGCCAGGGTGGCAGTTATTTTTGCTGGAACACAAAGGGGTCAGGATTATCCTAGAGGCTTCTTGGAAGCTGTCTACTCTGAGGACTTATGGAGGTCTTAGAGTTTCATGTCGCGGTATAAATCTAGAGGCATATCTAACGTATACATCAGTAAAATATGGTTGAATTGAGCTTCTCGACATAATTATTATTGGGTACCCAAAATTAGGTACACATCGAATATCAACAAAGGGCCTTCAATATACATCATCACAAAAAACCATGGACATTATCGTAAATCTACAATGTCATCATAGTTGTTGTACTTTTAGAACTTATTTTTTTGAAAGTACTTTTTGTAGATTATTGTAATGTAGGTAACTTGACTACATAACTTTACTTTGCGTTGCTATGAGTGTTAAACAGTGTGTGTATAGAGAGCTTCTTGCCGATATTTCATGTGTCTCTTTTTACTTACCGATATTCGATATAGTGACGTTGTGAATCTTAATATGTCAAGTTGAGTTGTCGGCTTGAAAAATATCGCGATACTTACTTACGTTGCATTACCAAGTAATTTGAAAAGCCCCCCCCCACCCCTGCAGAGATATATGGGCCCTTTGACCGCTTGACATTCGATGTCAAATATTGAAGTGATTGCGATAAGAGTTTTCCCAATATTTAACACTACACCGCGAATCGTAATTAATGTTATGTACGCTAATTGCTTCGCCCTAAATTTTGACTCTATTACCCTAAATAGAATACATAAATCTAGATTATACTTTACATTATTTAACGTTCAAGTTCCATCAGTCGTTTCTGTAACCGTACGGCGAACTATACGTGGCGGGTTAATTAAGTCGACGTTCCATCACGAATAATGTGTAATCCACGCATTATACATTGAGTGGCACCACGTGGGTTTTGACCGGATATTTAAAATCTTTTAGAAATCTTCACAGTGACAAATTAAACTTAAAATCTTCACTTGCGCATAATACAAAAGAACTTTTGTACTTTCTCCAAACGACCGTCTTTTACGCCAGCTCATTTTTTAGGGTTCATGTTTTCGAACATGACGAAAATCCTTTAACGAAATAGTGTGATGAAAAAAATTGCGCGGCGTAGGACCGTTTCGAGATTACTTTTTTAATTTTCAGTTGCATTTTGAAAAGTACATACCATGTGCAAATTTCGTCAATTTTCGTTGGTTTTCCATCGTGACACGTAGCTTATTCGTCCAACGTGTCACGATTTATTTATTTTATGTATCTGCCAACCCACCTCATACAGGTACGTTGGCAGTTGCAGAGAAAAAGGAAGTGAACGCCTCGCGGATTAACATCCGACGGTTAGTATTACCTCCAAGACTTTCGAAGAGTATTGGCAAGATTCTTTGTAATGTTGTTTCATGTATAGAAACAAAATAAGTAGTACGGTTTGGTACGGATAGTCGCGGAATTTTGTAAACTACCCCACTTTTCGACTGATGGAACTTGACCCAAAGACACTTTTTGAATTAGCGTTAACTAGTATAGTGCCGTTCTAAAATAGTGTGGCGTACGGTCCGTGTGTGACCGTGCGAAGTTGTACTTTAATAACTAAAAAAGTACAAAAAATGATTTAATACAGGCCGTTATCATGTAAATGGGCTTTCACAAACCGCGTAGTGCAAACGTCATAATGACGTGAAATTGTATGTTATGTCAAATTCTGTACGTTTAACTAGTTTACAGTAAAGATAACATCCCGGATAATTAGTACGGACAGAAGCCCAATTTAGAGTTGTTGATAAATTAGAGTAAAAATTGTTTTTGAAAACAATTGATTACACAAATTATATGTAATAAGGGTGACGTACCATTAGACGAAAAGTGAGGTTGTTTACAGAAAATTGGACCTCTCCATACTACAAAGTACCTCTTATTTTGTTTTTATCCGAAAAACAACATTACAAAGAATCTTGCCAATATTCTCTAAATGTATGGGAGTTAACAATGGTCGTTGGATGGTTTTTCGCGAAGCATTTGCTTCGAAAGTTTTTGTAATTGGCGATGTACCTCGTGAGGTACATCACCAATTACTACTGTTGGGTATCGGGTAGTTTCATATAGCGATAATTTCGATATTCGATATATCGAATTATCAATCGAGGAATGTCCTCGATATATCGTACCGCGACCAACATAAATTATTGCGATATATATCGCTATATATTGTATTTTATAAAATAAAATTTTTATTTAATATGTTGTTTTAGCTATAACGATAATTTTTTGGAAAGCCTTGTGTCACTGCGGATTTTAGCACGACTTGAAAGGTAACGCAGGATATAACGGCGAAAAAAAATGTAGTCCGTTTAATTCACGACATGGGCCGTGTACGGTACATATTTAGTCTATACTACGGTACAGAACCTCAGATATGAAAACTTGAAACCCACACTAATTTAGTCAAAGTATGATATGAAAAAAAAATTGCAGACTGTTCGTTTCAGGCATGAATTTTTCTTATTATTTTTATTTATTAACTTTTGAAGTGTACAAAATGAGAATTCTTATTATTAGTTTTATTGAATATTTTATGAAGTGTATAAAATGTGATATTTAATTCTTATTTTTATTAATCATTTTATGAAGTGTACAAAATGTTAGTTTTAGTTATTATTTGTATTTATTATTTTTTAAAGTGTATAAAACGTGAACTTTTATTCTTATTATTATTAATTATTTTTTGAAGTGTACAAATTGTAAAATCTTAAACTTATTTTTATTAATTGGAGTAGCAGTAGCTAGTACTACCTGCTGCAGTAGCACTGCCAGCAGCTAGTACTACTGGCAGCAGCAGCTAGTACTAGTGGCAGCAACAGTAGCTAGTACTAGCATATGTAGAAGCACTAGTTTTGGCTGCAGTGGCACGTAGTTCTAACAGCTGCATCTAATCAATTCCAAATTAATTAGGGTTCTCAATTAATTAGGGTTCTCAATTAATCCACTTAAAGTTTCCGATTCGCAGTTTCCGTGAAAAAAAAAAATCCTCCACCACTTTGACAACTGTCATTCTCTTCTTCCGAGAATTGACTAGCAAGATTTTTTTTTTTAAGAAGCGTCGATATATGGGTGATACTGTATATCGCGATGGTTTGAAATTCGATATATATCGAATGTCGGCAAATGGTCCTCGATACCCAACACTACCAATTACACAAAAATTTGAGCCGCGACACGTTGGATAATGAGCATACCTGTCAAGATGTCAACCAGCGGAAAACAAAAAAAATCGCACACGATATACACATTAAAAAATACAACAGAAAATACAAACGAAATCTCGTAACGCACTTTTATCACGCTATTTTTGTAAGCGCCCATTCGTCACACTATTTCTTTTAGCGCTCATTCGTCACGCGTAAAAACAAGAACCTTAAAAAAATGAGGTTGTATTTGACAAGGCGTCTGCAAAGAGTACAAAAGTTGTGATGCACGATGACCTGGTACGCACGGGCATGGTACGCAAATGAAGATTTTGGTCGGTGTGAATATCATTGACGGTTTGTAATATCCAATCCATAGTTACGTGGCACCACTCTTTTGCTAACACGTGCATTACAGACTCTGCGCAATGGAACTTCGTTCAAATTGTCGCATTCTGTAATGTTGTAGATTGTCGCATTCTGTAATGTTGGCCGTACAATTACAGAATATCCTAATGGAACTTCAAATTATGTTTATTTCATATTTTTACTCTAGTTATTTCTCTACTCTAATTGCGATTCGCAGTGTACAGTACACCGCCAATCGTTATTAGCGTTGTGTACGCTAATTCCATCCCACTTTTTTCTTTTTTTATTCTCCATTAGTGTAGTTCATTCTATTTTTTTCTTTATTCTATTTAAGGTTATTTTCAGTACGCTTTCTCTTAAATAGAATGGTGTACGGTCAGTGCCAGACCGTACATAAATGTACCTTTTTAAGTTAAAAATGTACAATGAATTAGTTTTGGTAACCACGGACGCATGAGAATGTGCGTTCTAAAAAGGAAAAAAAACCAGGTATAAAAAATTCCGTTCGCACATACTCGTCCGACAGCTGCGTTTCGACGGTGTGAATGTACGATTTGTGTACGATTTGTTAGATTTTGTACGGATTCCTATATTAGTGTAAGCATGTTTGCGACCGATATTTTTTTTTTCAAAGTTCCAAATTACCATAATCAAACAATTAGAATGTATGATTTTTTCCAAAATTTTCAAATTCTTAAATAGCGTACACCACGGTAATTATTTTTATACGCTAAAAAAACTTACACGCTAATAACGATTGGCGGTGTACTGTAACTGTTAATGTTTTTCTCGCCACTTAGAACATCTCTTCACCTCCCAGACCTTCGGAGAGTATTGGCAAGATTCTCTGTAATGTATGTTTTCTTATAAAAACAAAATAAGCGGTACGTTCTGGTACGGATAGTCGCGGATTTCTGTAAACTACCCCAGTTTTCGTCTGATGGAACTTGGCCCTAATTGAGTAATAGCGACACACAAGTGTACGTTACACTGAGTTCATAATCTGCCGTCACGTTACTATGTGATATGGGATGCAGTGTACGTGGTCATTCGCCGGATATTACATAGGCTCTACAATATATCGTTTCGTTACTCTGTCACTCTGTGTAGTGTGTACCCTGACTGTACGGCACTTGGCAATGATTTGTCAGAAGTGGACCACTGGGATGATGACGTCAAACTCTCGTAATTGTAGGGTTCTCCGCTCTTTGTATTTATGCGTTCGACAAGGCACTTTCAGCCGTAGCCAAAAGACAGAATAGGTGACGCACTCTTTTATTGCAGTAGCCAATGAGGAACGATTGTCATTCATGACTGTCGGTTTTCTCTTCTGAAAAACGACAAACGAATGCTGAAAAATGAAGACCGCTCGATTACCACTCGTTCTGATATTCGAATATGATAAGTTTGCCTCGCTCTGAGATTAGCAGATTGCATTGTAGGATAAAGCCCTAACTGAAACGCACCGTCCGTACGGAAGTGCGGAAGTACATCGTTGCTGCCTTTCTTGTGCCGATGATGTCGACACTGCTATTCCAGGATTGGTTGAATGGTATCAAGTGTACTGTTTTCAATTCACTGACAGAATTGCGCTACAGTACAGTACCATGCAAAGAAAACTATAATCGAAATGACAAAAAGCTAGACCGTTATTCTGTCCGAAGCTGATGCGATATGAGAAGTGACGTCTTTAATGAACTAAAAATAAAAACGACGGCGTCTTTCATGACGTCTTTAGTATATCGCTGTCAGCTTTATTCCCCGTACATCTCTTTAGTACTGCTAAAAGTAAATGTACTCATTCTTACTTCGCATATCGTGATCGAAACAAGGTAAAACCAGACTTGGTTCAAGAATTCTACGGTAAGGCAATGCTGTCAGAGTACTGATTCTTTTTAATAGAATTAAATTGTGTTACATCACTGTACTGTACTACCTTTTTGTTTTTTCTGATGTTTTTATTGGTCTTTGTCTGGTGTTAAGCAGAAAATCAGTATGTCCACGCTAACTCGCTGCGATAATCCGGAAAAATTAAAATATTATGTGAGAAATCCCAAATCGCCGAACCAATCGGGAGCCGCTTTCTCGTTGAGTTCCAAGTACTGTACTGTACAGTACTGTACTGAAGTTTCCACATCTGGTATCGTACACCCGATTTCAAGTTCGCACTATATTATAACTAAGCATACTAAAATATATTTGCTTACGTGGCATGCTGAGAGCCATCTAACAAAAGAATGTTAGGAACATTAGTTTATCATTCTGCGTAAGTTTATTCAGAATGTGTAGGGCTCTCGTGTGTTTCCTAGGGTTATGCTTTTTTGTTTTATCTGAAATTTGAACCTAGAAGGGCGGAACATGGATCTTTGGGGTGTACTTGTTCCGATACGTGGTTTAAACTTTCAAAGGTCAAAAGTTAAAAACTTGAGAGTTCAAACATGCTTTGAGATTTTGCGCTTTTTAACCAAAAAAAATGCAGAATGCTGATTCCGAAATTAGAAGTTCCACACTTCCACCAGGTGGTGTACAGTACAGTACAGTACTGTACTGTACTTTCTCGACTGTATAACGTGCGAACATTTCGTGCGTAGTTCCACGCGAGAAACCCTAACATTCAAATTTTCCATAGTGGAAATTATATTTTTCATGCAGCACTGTACTCAACAAATCAGACGGTGCACGAAATGGAAACTCACGTGAAAATAGAAAATTACACTACGGTACACCATATATCGCTATTAATGCTGATAATGTTTTCGCCACTCAAAACATCATTTCTCCGTACACACTTGTCCGATTTTCAATTTGAGACCTCCAATCGAAAGCTGAGAATCTTACTTCTCAATCGCAACCGTCAGATCCACAATCCAGCATGTGTGTACGGAGAAAAAAGTCGGTTTTATTGGCAACACAAACATTAAAACGCCAATAGCGATTCACGGTGTACCGTACACCACACCGAAATCTTTCCAGTTTCCGCAACACCCTTGTTGATTTCGTACAGACAATTCGCACGAAACATTCGCACTAAAAACCCGCACTAAAAATCGCACTAAAATTACGCACTAAAACCCGCACTAAAACCCGCACTAAAAATTCGCACGAAACACAGCATTCGAACACAGCTTCACAAATTACAATCAAACGAAACAAACATGAAAAGAACCAGAAGAAATTGCAGAGTACTTATTCTAATAAACAAATGAATCTTGGAACCGAGCCATCATCAGCAGCAGAGAAAAGCTGACGCCAGCCCTATTTTTCAAACTCTCCCTCTTTTAGTTTCTTTTGTTGCGCTCTCCTGTTTCTCTCTCGACTAGAGAGAGAGAGAGAGCGGGGAAGAGACGGAGGCCATGGTTTCTAAGCTTTGTTATTCTTCAGGAAGCTATAGATGGAAGAAAAATCTCCAGCAGCCATGGCTGCCTTACTGTAATAGACTTTCCTTTTCTTCTCTCACACCACCTTGTAATATCCACACTATTTGTTTTCACTAACCCTAATTGTTTCAAGAGCCTCACTCTCTCTCTCTCTCCCTCTC
>JBBHKE010001234.1:5000-15287 GCA_037447655.1 Zygnema cylindricum
TTGACGTGCCAATCCAACACCCCCCCACACAGGAAAGCCGGACAAACCATCCACAATCCCGCAGGCTCCAATACCATGTTAGATTTCCTTGAAATTCGGGATTCGGCATGTCCCACACTTGGGAAAATTGAGCCGGCGTGGTGGGCCCATAACTTGAAATTCTAGGGGTTCCATTTCCCCACAGAAATTGTAGACCTAAAGAAGCTTATCTAGGTTGTGCCTACTCCAAGTTGATACAAACCCAAATGATTGACACCTTCACAGTCAGAACTTGTATACAGCTTCACCCTTGTGAAAGAAGACTTTCTGTGTGCTCAATTTCATCACTGAATGCAAAGCTTGAACATGTGTTTTGGACAACATTCCGCACTTTGACTTTCCCTTATAATGCCACCACCATGGCAAGCAAAAACTCTAACCGACGACGCCCTTGTGTAGCTTGGACTCCGCTGATTCCGCAGCAAAAAGAATCTCTGAGGTTGGCCAAAGATGGCCTATAAATACAAAAGGACACCTGGAGAGAGGCGCCTCATTCACGCTAAGTCCCTTAACTCCTACTTACACCTACCTACTACTGTACCCCAGACCAATCAAAAGAGTGTATAGTACAAGAAGGTACAGTGGCCGATTGTACTTATTGTACGGCCATTGTACAAGTGGTTGACACTTGTCAGCTTGGGAGCCATCGTTCCTCCTCCCATCTTTTCCGGCGTTCAATGATGTGGCGCCACGTGGCAAAGCGCGCCGCTATGTCCGAAAGCCGCCAAAGATTCATTCGGGTTTGGCGAGGGCGACGTCTTCCGTCCGATCATGTATTTTACACGGTTAAATTCGCGTCCGCGAGCGCTGTTTGACTATAGATGACGTTTCGTCAATTTTGGTTTCTTTAAGTGAAAGTGACATTTGCGTAACACTTTAATTAATCACCAAACCACGCATGCGTATCGTTTCGTTAATGCCTTAATGGATAAGGCGTTCTGTAAATGACTATACTTAGGTTCAAATCCCGTGTAGGGCAACATTTTGGTAATCTATCAACCATGGTGACTCTCTCTCTCTCTTCACTCTAGAGTCTAAATTAAGAAGTGAATATTAATTAAATATTTTCAACACTAACATCTACACCATTTGCGCCAATTTCTGGACCGGTCCTACTTTTAAACGGGGCATGTATAACCTTTGGGGCCACTTTTTGGCAAACCAAAGCTTACTTTTGTGTGACTCTTGTAGTCTCCAAAAGTTTTTTTTCAGTTTTACCCCTTTTGTAAATAGGTTTTACCCCTTTCAGTTTTACCATTGTAATTTTTGCAATAAAGACTAAAATCAAAAGCACTTTTAAAGTTTTACCTCGTCCGATGTGGTCGCAGTCGCGGTCGCTATCGCTGTCGTAAGATTTCGTAACCGACAACCAAAGGTCTATGATTTTAAAGCGAAGATGCCACCTAGCAAAAGCACACCTTTTACTGTGTACTATTAATTTGAATAGTGCGATCGCTCTATAAATCTGCGGCTGTGTATGGTACTCTGTGCTTTTGTATCGCATTGTTGTTGATATTGCCATGGGATTTAGTGCAGACTTCATCCGCAAAGCTCCATTCCAATTTGCAGTTTTGCGCACTAGTTGCAAAATTTTGTCCTTCCGCCTCTATTAGGGTTTCGCTCTGTCATCTACTGTACTTTCTGTCCACTCAATCTTTAACATATTTTCCTCTTTTCCTCACATAATTACTCGAGTGGCTCTGTATTATGTTGATCCTTCACTTCTCTTTATTCCACAACGGAGAATTTGCTCTTACCATTATCATTTTTTTCATTTGCAGGATTTCATAAGTCTTTTATTTCTGATTGCCCGTTTGTTTAAACCTAGAAATTCAGAAAGATGTCGAAGGGCCGGAAAGGTGGTACGGATGCGGTGAACTTTTAAACTGAAGTCTGAAACAACTTGGTCTCATAATTATCTTCACCAAAAACCATCGCATCCTCTCTCTTACTCCAACCAGTAAAGCTGCAAGCGGACGTTGCAAAAGAGGTCCGTTTTTACTAGTTTATGTCGTTTTGGAGTGGTATGTTCCTTGAGGAATTGTCATCATTATTGATTTTTTTCTGCTTCTCAGCTGTTCGGGGCGTTTGTGTTGAGGATCGGTGATATTAGACATGTCGCATGGGCGCCAAAGTGAAAACTTTAGAAAATGGCCAAGTCAGGGATCATACCCGGGGCCTTGTGTTAGCCGTGCACTAGCTCTACCAACTGAGCTACCCAGCCGATTGTGCATGCAAGCGCCTGAAACCGAATTTACGGTAATGAACGGCGCACTAGCGTAACCAGCATTTACTGCGATACACACGGGTGGAGTCTGAAGTGGACATTCCTCCAACACGCCCCCTCACGATGTACTCCATCTCGTGTGGCTTGCCAACGCCCCCCCCTAGCTCCAATACCATGTTGAGGATTGGCGATATTCAACATATCGCATGGGCGCCAAAGTGAAAACTTTGGAAAATGGCCAAGCTAGGGATCGAACCCGGTACCTTGTGTTAGCCGTACAGTAGCTCTACCAATTGAGCTACCATGCCGATTGTGCATGCAAGTGCGTGAAACCGAATATACGGCAATGAACGGCGCACTGGCATAACCAGCATTTACTGCGATACACACTTGTGGAGTCCGAAGTGGACATTCCTCCTACAGTTTGTACCCGAAGAAGCAAATGAGATTTTTTAGGTTTTGCAAAGTATGGTCTGCCATGTCATGGACCCATGCCCACTACATCATGGCGCATCATATCTCATCACATCATATAAGATTCCAATACATCGCATAACATATCATGAATTCTGATCAAATCGTATTGCATCACATCACATAACATCGTTACACATCACATCGCAGCATATTGTATCTCGTAACATAAGGTTGCATTACATCACATCATGTTTAATCACACCACATAATTTTCATCACATCATATTGCATCATATCACATCATATTGCATTGCATCGCACCATGTTGCATTATGTCACATAATAGTTCATTACATCACATCACAATATTTACCATCACCTATTACATTAAAACGCATCGCATATCATTGCCCAACCTTCAATGACATCTCATCACATATATGATGTCGCATGACAATGATGCCTTTACATTATGTCTTAGTATAAAAAAGCACCATACCATTCCATGTATTCTTAGTTATGTGTTTCCACCATGTTGGGATCTGCCTGTAGTTTTCTCAAGAGGAAGATTTTTTCAAGCAGGCTGCAATTCTTTCTGAAAAAAATAATGAAAAGGTATGCAACTCCGAGCATCCCTGTTTTTCCCTTTTCATTCCTTTTCTTCCCTTTTTCCCTGTTTTTTTGGGTTGCGAATCACTTTTGTGCATGTTGAAAGAAAAGTAGCTTTACAAGTTTAATATGGGCACAATAAACCGTATGACTTGAGAACTGTCAAACATCTCAGTATTGTTTTTTGTACGTCACTATTTTTTACTTTGAATATATGAAGTTCTGCTATAAGATTTTAAATTTTTTATTAGTTCTTTGTACATTCTGAATTGTTTTACTAAGAATACATAAGCTTTGTGAGAAGAATATAGGAGTATTTATTGTCTTTTTGTAAACGTTCAGTATTGTTTTTTGTACATCCATATTTTTTTACTTCGAATATATGAAGCTCTGCTATAAGATTATGGAAATTATTATTTGTTCTTTGTACATTCATAATTCTTTTACTAAGAATATATAAGCTCTGTGATAAGATTATAGGAGTTTTTATTGTCTTTTTGAAAAAGTTCAGTATTGTCTATGCAAACATCCGTATTCTTTTACTTTGAATATATGAAGCTCTGCTATAAGATTATGGAAATTTTTATTTGTTCTTTGTACATTCTGAATTCTTTTTAGTAAATTTTTATTTGTTTTTTGTACATTTTGAATTCTTTTACTAAGAATGTATAAACTTATCAATTTTTATTTGTTCTTTGTACATTCTCAATTTTTTTAATAGGAATAAATGATTATAGAAATTTTTGTACCTTGTGAATTCTTTTACTAAGAATATATAAGCTATATTATAACAGGAATTTTTATTGTATTTTTGAAAACGTTTTAGTTTACATTGGCATAGAGGGATTTTTAAACAAAATAATCAGCAAATTCAAAATAAGCAGTTACACAGTACATTTCCAGTCGTTCATGGTTTAGGTCATCTCATTCGATTGAGCTACATTAATTGCTCTGTTGTGATACCATGTAAAGACTTGACGAATTGGGAAGAGATAAAAAAAAACCTTAGATCCTCTGAATGCTTTAAATGCTCACTGAAAACCGATAGAGGGAGGAGATTATGCAACAAACATATAGAAGAACAGGGAAATAGAGATTATTTGGTGAAAGTTTTCATTCAAAAGTTGAACCATCAACTCTATTTTTGTTGGGATATTCCGATGAGATGATGGACAAGGATAGTGGGAATAGGAAAGATGATGTTCAAATTATCTGGCAGAAGTTTGTTTTCAAAAAAATGAATTTCTCTCTCTCTCTCTCTCTCTTTGTTGGGATGTTTTGAGGAAAGTGGAGGGAGAGGGAGAGGGAGAGGAAGAGGGAGAAGAAGAGAGAGAGAGAGAGTGTGAGAGAAAGAGGGAGGGGGATAGGAGAGGGAGAAGGAGAAGCGATGCAAGCTGTGAGTTTTATGTATACAAAGCCTCCGGGCTATAATGCGGAAAGTGCCCGGGCAGCCGAGATGGCAGATGAACACCGAGCCCTTCTGAAAAAGGGAGCGCTGGCTGGGGAGAATACTGCAGATAGGTGAGGGAGAAATGATAGGTGAGGGAGAAGAGATAGGTGAGAGAGAAGTGATAGGTGAGGGAGAAGTGAGGGAGAAGCAGAACATTGTTTGTTATTTTTTAGTGAGGGAAGGAGGGAGGGAGGGAGGGAGGGAGGGAGAGAGAGAGAGGGAGGGAGGGAGAGAGAGAGAGGGAGGGAGGGGAAGGGGAGGGGAGGTGGAAGAGAGAGAGAGGGAGGGAGGGAGGGGAGGGGGAGAGGAGGAAGGGGTGAAGGAGAGGGAGGGAGTGGGAGGTAGAACTGTTTATGCAGGCAAATGTAGAGACGGCTGGCAATCTTCAACAAAAATCAGATGTTTACGACTTTAGAGAAAGAGACATTGATGTCGGTGTTGTTAAGAAAAAAAGGAAGCCACGTGCATCGGACGTATTTGGAAGAACCATAGCATCTGCAAAGGAGTTTGCAAAGCTAGGAATGCACCAAAGTATATGTGAGAACCTTCACCAAGTTGATTTTGCTAGTCTCTTGTTATGTTTCACTGATCTTTGTTGTATTGATACGGTTTTGTCTTTTTTGGATCAATCGCTTCAAAGTGAAGGAGGATGTATTTTAGATGTAGAGCCATTTGGTCGACAGTTAGTGTGTCATTCCAAAATTGACAATGTTTTATAACATTGTCTTTAAATTTAGGATTTGGGGAAAGAGCTATACTTAGGATGAATGATTAATGTTGTGTTGTTGCATATAGGAATCAAGACGCGATCTCTCTTCTCCCTACTTTTTGTTACCGACCTGACTTTAACACAAAATTAGTTATTAATTATAGGTTATATGTCACAAAATATAAATTTTTATCTATTTATCACGATAAATGCGGTTTCTTTCAATGTTCATTTTTTCTTTCATTAAATTCACCAACTTTCGGAAATAATGGCGCCGATGGTTGTTTTTTTTTCAATGTAGGATGGAGACTCAAATGTTGAAAACTGCCTATTTTATGAATATTTTTCATCTCCTGTAAACATTGTTTCTCGCCTTTATAACTTATATTGTCGAAAGCCATTGCTACTTGACAGTACTTCTTAGGTGCGTAAATATTTGTTACCTTCTCGCACTCTCTCATTTGGCCGACGAGAATTTAGTTGTAGCGCCAATGCCATAAATAGTCAAACCGACTTCGAATGTAGTGCTAAAACTATATTGTATTGTGCTAGCTCGCAACTTCCTATGAATGGTCTTGTAGCTAGTCAAATCGACGGTGATCAACTAGTCAAATCGACGATGATCGACGGCACTCAATTTTTCGCGATTAGTGGAACCACCGCTAATCCTAAAACGACGATATGTTAGACAACTTTGACAAGCATAATTTCGAATTACTCTCCCCGTCTTCCAGTTTTTCACCTCCTTCTATTCCCCCTTCCCTCTTTCCTTCTCTTCCTCCTTCCTTTTTTACCTCCCTTCGTCTCTCGCTCTTTCTTTGTATTCCTGTTACCCTCTTTCCCTCCCACCTTCTCTCCCTCCCATCCTCCCTCCCCCCTCCCTCTTTCTCCTCCTCTCAACTTTTCAATTTTCAAGGCCTTTCTTTCTGTGTTGAAATATGTCTAGTCTTGGAGACGGTCCGTGGTTCGATCTGTCTAGCATCTTCACCCGAGGTAAACACAAGTAAAGAATATCTTTTTTTTGTTTGTCAAAATGAGCTTAAAAATATCTTGACATGTATTCCAAGTTAGGAGTTCATTGAAGTTATGAAGTGAGTGAAGTTTTTTAAGAATTTGTAATTTTTTTGCTTTAATTTGTTGTATGCCTTTTAACCAACAAATTTAAAAGTTTTGAAACTCGGTCCAGATAATAAACTTGCCCCTCTCATGTTTTTTACTTTTAAGGGTGGGAGATACTCAAAATTTACAATGTTTAATATTCAAATAGTTTTTTGAAAATACTAATAATAAAATTGTTATCTTATGTATAGAATACTTGATATTCAAACACATCCAGTTAGATATTAATAATATGTTTTCAGCATTTTACATCAAAAACCATCAATGTTTTTCAAGTCTTGGCGTATCTAACGGGAAAAAGCTCGGATAGAAAGGGTGTCACCCCGCCATCAAATGTAGTCCAGCCACCTCAATCATCACAAGGGGATACAAATTATGTAGATCAATATTCGGGTATATTTAAAGAGACGTTTTTTTTTCCTTTTTGATGAATGAAATTTTTTAATATGGCAATTCCTTTTTTTTTTTGCTGATCATTGGGTTACGGTGTACGATGATACTTACAAAAGGCAATTCTATTTCCTATTTTGCTAATCAGATTTGTATTCTCACTCTTGCCGGTTTTTTAGGTTTCTTTCAGCATATATATAGAGGGTTCCTTTATGCAACAAGAATAGCATAACATTTTGTTGGTTTTTATATGTTAGTCAGTGTGGTAACACTTTAATGATTGTTTTTAGTATCCATTTGATAAGTTGGTTGTGATGGCACTTTGACATACCAAATGTATAGGTCTTTCTTGTCTTTTAAATGTGGAGTGGTATAGAAGAAAAAAAACATGGAAGAGATAAGATGTGCACATGTGTATTTTGTTAACTTTTGTTGACTAGGAGAAGAGGCTTTCCTACATTTTTTCGAGTGAGCAAACAAGCATGGTATTTGTTGAGTATGAGAAATGTGGCTAGATTATAATCTAGATGTGCTGTATATAGGGACCTTATTCGATACCAAGTTAGTATGTTTTCACTTTTAGATTTGCATTTACACATGTTGGTATTTGGTAGAGCATTACTTTATTTAAAAAAAGGGGTGGTCGGCTTTTTCATGTTCATCCCTTACCGAGATTTGAAAATGAAACATTAAGAGGACAAAAGTTTGGTAGGTTACTTTTTTTTTTGAGGCGTGAATTATTACATGGTAATTACTTCTAACGAAGTTAAATTATTTTTATGTCAAAAAATGGATTAAAACTTTCCTCGTCCCTCATTATAAGTGTGAAGCCCATCGACCAATCACAACTCGATTTTGTCAAAAGAAAAGGTTCGTTGTTGAATGAAACCCGGTCGAATTTCTTGAACTCGACTGCAATCGAGAGAGGACTAGGTTTGACATCGGCTCGACCAAGTTTCATTCAACGAATAAACTTATCTTTTGACAGTATCAATTTGTAATTGACCGATGGGCTTCACACCAATAATGAGGGACGAAGGAAGCTTTAATCCATTTTTCGACAAAGCTCTCTCTACGGTAGATGGCCTCTGCAAAACTCCCAAAAATAATCAAACCTAAAAGAAAATTAACTAATTTAAAAGTTATCACCATGTAATGACCCTTGTGTCAGATAGGAAAAAAAAAACTTTCCACTCTTGTCCTCTTGATGTCTCATTTTCAAATCTTGGCAAGGAATGAACATGGAAAAGATGACCATCCCATTATTCAAATAAAGTAAATCCCTTGCAAATAACTTCATATGTGTAAATGCAAATGTTAAAGTGAAAACAGGCCAACCTGATATCGAATATGAACCCAATTTGCTTTTGCAACGCCATGTATGTGATCAACCGTCTGGCCACATTTCTCGAAGTCATTGGGTACAATGCTTATTTGCTCGGCCGAAAACCTGTAAAAAACTCTCTTATCTTAGTCAACAATATCTAACAAAATAGATATGTGCACATTTTATCTCTTCCATGTTGTTTCCTTTTATACCTTTCCACACACAAATAACAAAAAATGCTAATACATTTGGTATGTCAAAGTGCAATCACAACCACCTTGTCATATATAGACCATATAAATTTAGTTAAGTGTTACCACACTGACTAATAT
Source organism: Zygnema cylindricum (assembly GCA_037447655.1). Taxonomy (NCBI): domain Eukaryota; kingdom Viridiplantae; phylum Streptophyta; class Zygnematophyceae; order Zygnematales; family Zygnemataceae; genus Zygnema; species Zygnema cylindricum. The sequence goes on from JBBHKE010001234.1 coordinate 13,620, forward strand.
ATAAAAAACAACCCGAATGACAAAATATTGTGCTATTCATTTTGCATAAAGCAACCCTCTATATATATAGGATGAAGGAAACACATAAAAGCGACAAGAGTAGGAATATAAATCTTATCAACCACAAAAGAAATGGAATTGCCTTTTGTAAATATAATCGTACATCGTAACCCAATGATCAACAAAAACAAAAAGGAATTTAAATAATTCCCACTGATTAAAAAATAAAAATATGTCTCTTTAAACATTCCCCGATACCGTAACCATATAATTGTAAATGATCAGCAAAATTTGTATCCCCTTGTGATGATTAAGGTGGGTTGACTACATTTGATGGCACGGTAGCACTCTTTCCATCGAGCTCAGGATTTGAAAAACTATAATGATTTACGATGTCAAACGTTGAAAACATGTTATTAGTATCTTACGAGATATGTTTGAATATCAACTATTTTGCACAAAGGATAATAGTTTTATTATTAGTTTCTTCAGAAAATTGTCTGAATATCAAACATTGTAAACATAAAGTATCTCCCACCCTTGATAGTGTTATAAACAATAGGGCGACGAGTCTATTATTATCCTCACATAATTCCAAATTTTTGCAATTAGTCGGCCAAAAGAAATGCATACAGCAAATTAAAGAGAAAAATCTAGACATTTAAAAAAAAACTCACTAACTTCCTACCTTCAATGAATTCTTAACTTGGCATACAGGTCCCAATAGTTTTCAACTCATTTTGAAGAAAAAATACATTCTTTACCTATGTCCGCCTCGGGTGAAGAGAATGCGCTAGGTGGGTCGAACCACAGATCGTCTCTTGGACTAGACATACTTCCACACAAAGAGAAAGGCCTTGAAAACTAAAAAAATGAAAAGAGGAGGAGGGAGGAGGAAAGAGGGAGGATGGGAGGGAGAGAAAGGAAGGGGGAAAGAGGGTAAGAGGAATAGAAGGAAAGAGGGAGAGAAGGTTGGAGGGAAAAAATTAAGGAGGAAGAAATAGAAAGAAGGATGGGGGGGACGAGGAGGAGAAAATTTTGAAAGAAAGTAGAGGAATCTGGAATTATGTTTGTTAGGAGCTGTCAAACTTACTGTCGGTTTACTACTGGCGGCGGTTCCAAAAATCGCGACGAACCGACGGCCGTAAATAGCCACAATTTGAATAGTCGATGAACGTCAATTTGACTTGCTTTATAGGAAGTTGTGAGCCAGTGCGGTATTGTACTGAATTTAAAGTCCCTTTGACTGTTTATTCCCGTCATCCAAATGAGAGAAAATGTGTCGAAGCCTTAACAAAAAATACGTTACCGAAATACAAATTTTGTTAACCATAATTGCTGATGCGAACAACTTAGCGTGGAACATAAATAGCTTGGCCTGAAACATACACCTGGTCAGACATGTATATCATCAGAGTCGCACAAATAATGTATTTGGAATAGCTAAGGATTTGAAATTAAGGTTTTCTATTGCGAAAAAAATATATACCTAAAAATTACTGTCATGTAGGATTGGTACATGAAAATGGCTTTCAGTAATATAAATCACAGAAACGAAATATGATATTTACCAGAGATGAAAAACTCCATAATCAAAACTAATCAAATTCTTTTTCTCTCACTCCCTCTCTCTCTTCCTCTCCCTCTCCCTCTCCCTCTCCCTCTCCC
>JBBHKE010001235.1:0-88214 GCA_037447655.1 Zygnema cylindricum
TTGAGTTCGGTTATCCCAAACCTCATAAGTGTCGGGCATATTGTCATTTTCGGTTTTTATTTATCTTTCTCGGTTGTTTATGCTTTGATTTATTCTATTTAAGTATAAATTCAGATTATCCTTGATATGATAACTCCTGCAAGGAATATAAATAGACCGTGGGGCCTAGTGGTCATCCATCGGCTTAGTAGATAAATTGACCTAACCATAATCAGCTAAGTCGTTAACCTTTATTTTTCTTCCACCTTGCCTGTTGTTGTATTTACCCATTTTTACTTTTATGATTTATTTCATTTCGGATATCTCGCTATCATTTGAGTTTAAGTTGAGCACAGCTGATGATATCGCATGCATCTTCATGTTATTTGACACATGCACGACACTTTGCCTCTCTCCCTTCTTCTTTTTCATCTCCCTCTCCTTCCTCTCCCTTTCCTTCTCCTTATCCTCCCCTCTCATTCTCATTCTCCTTCTCTGTCTCTCCCTCTCCCTCTCCTCTCTCTTGTTAGGTTTTACATAGTGTATGCTTTGATCTATGAGGACCTCGGTTAGGGCACCGTGCTGCATACGGACATCATATCTGAATGTTGCAGTAGCTAGCTTGGCAATCTTGCGAGGAAGGGCTACGACTTCTACCCACTTACTAAAAGTTTCAATCATAATCATGATCTATTATTTCCATCTCCAAGAGATGGGAAACGATCATGCTTGATCGAAAGAACATCGAAAAAATAAGCGTTTGGGCAACGTTTGCAAGTCCGAAGATGATCGCAGGTGACACATTTGTGCAAAACAACTGCCACATCAGATTGAATCCGTGACCACCAATATCGTGGTTAGACGAGGCTCAAAGTACGCTTGGTTTGTAGCGACTAAGCTCGGTGTGAATTTGGTCAATTAGAGAAAGTTGCTCGATCGACCATGGGACATGCCTATAACTACCTTCGACCAACACACGGACTAAAGATCCCTCAAGCCAGAGGTAAATTTTGGCTCTCTTCTTAACTCTGTCATCTTCATCGATTGTAGTGTCAGCTCAGAAAGTTTGTGAGTACAGGAAAATAATGAGGGGCCCATCACGCCAAGGATCTTTGAAGGAATGAGAATTAGGAAGGGAGGCAAGAGAATAAGTAAGATAAGAACCGGCAAACATTGTCAAGATATCGTCATCATCAAATCCTTTTAAACTCCGTAACTCGTTGTTTGACGCAAAGAATTTTAAGAATTTTAGATCGTGTTTAGATTAAGTAGATTGGGGTGGTGGGTCATTTCAACGTCATATTCTCCTAGAATTAAAGATCATCGGGCTAGTTTCCCATAAAGCTTGTCCTTCCTCATTAGCTAGTAAAAGGGTTTATGGTTACTGAAGAGTGTAAACAAGTTCCAAATTAAGCGGACCGCGGCGGTTGATTATTTCGACACCATGTTCTGTTAAAATTAAAACCCAAGTTATTTTCCCCAAAAAGCTTATCGTTGTTCATCAACCAATGAAAAGGTTGATGGTTAGTCAAAAGTGTAAACGACTTCTAGTATAAATAATGGGGAAAGTGAACAACTTCACAAACTGCGGCCAAGCATTACCCCTCAAAACTGTTATGTCAAAATGGCAACAATGCTAGGCTTTACGACGTTTGTTTAAAAACAAAAAATGAGCTTGTGATTGAGATGACGGAGAATCGGAACCCTAGAGGGGGCAATTTAATATTTTTGGAAAGCGACAATCTGATTGAGATCCTATACGAAAGGCACTTCGTTCTTAAGCATATCGTTCAGTCGGGATGCGATCGTGGTGAAATCGGGTACGAACTGACGGTAACAATTAGCTAAGCCGAAAAAAGCCCTTAAAATAGTGAGATATGTGGGAGTCGAAATCTTGTTAACTACCTCTACCTTTGCTTTGAGAGGAGTGATTCCCTCAACCGAGAAAAAATGAACGAGGTAAAGCACTCACTCGGATCCATAGTTGCATTTTGTCGGATGACATTTGAATCTGATTGTAAAAGGGACAAGGATTATAGGCACAGCAATACACCACCATGCACAGCGGAAAGCTCCAAAGATCTTCCCGTAGCAACAGCAGACGCACACAGCAATAACATACAAGATTGCGCTTTATTACTCAAGAGAGGATTACAAAATTCGGCGCTCGCTGCGAAGGTCTACTCAAAAGAGTCTGTCTCGTACTACGTCTGTCTCACTATTTAAACTAACTGCTAGTCAACCCAATACTGTACAAATGTACACGTGGACCTTCGCGGTCAACCGAGATCTATCCACAATATTCTTCTAGAACTATACGGTAAAATCTACTTTCCGCGGCGTTGCTATACTGCTACGCAGCGTTGCTATGCTGCGCTCCGTTATTCTACTAAGTTGCTATGCTGCTATGTTGCGCTAATCTGGAATCGCAGCTGCACTGCTCTGTGTTAGATTTTCCTAGAAATCCGGGATTCGGCATGTCCCACACTTGGGAAAATTGAGCCGGCCAGGGTTCGAACCTGGGACCTTTCACTTCAGCTGCGAACGCACTACCACTGTGCCACCAGCTCGATGTTGAGACTGGCGGGTCCGTACCCATTTATCACGGGCGGCTCGAGTATGGATATTTCCATATTCTACCCCGTATTGGACCGGCTTCATGTGCCAATCCAACACCCCCCCTCACGGGAAAGCCGGTCAAACCATCCGCAATCCCGCTGGCTCTGATACCATGTTAGATTTTCCTAGAAATCCGCGATTCGAAAATTGAGCCGGCCAGGGTTCGAACCTGGGACCTTTCACTTCAGCTGCGAACGCACTACCACTGTGCCACCAGCTCGATGTTGAGACTGGCGGGTCCGTACCCATTTATTACGGGCGGCTCGAGTATGGATATTTCCATATTCTACCCCGTATTGGACCGGCTTCACGTGCCAATCCAACACTCTGCAACCGCAACTATAGCAGCCTACTTTCTAACCACTAAGTACTCAACCTTGTAACCCTGTTACATTGCCTCCCACTAAGGATTCAGCGTCCCGCTGAACTTTGCTCACTCAGGGTACTGTAATTTCCGGAGCATGCCGTATGTTTCCTCACTGTACTCCTCGAATTCCTGTTGTAGGGGTGTCAAGTTGATTCTGGAGCTGCTCGCAACGTGTCTCCAGCAGCGCAATATGATGGTCCGCCGCTGCCAGGCGCCTCTGAGTGATTCGCTCCCGAACGTGATCATTCCCTTCCTATGGTGCCTCCGCTGTTGCCTCGGGTTGCGCCGGGGCGATCGCCGGTACAGATCCTTCTGGTGTAGGAGATTGTGGAGATTCAGGTTCCTCGGCTTGATGTTCTCCCTCCGCCACCCCCTCTGCCGGTTCCCACCGTGGTACTTTTCTTAATTTGAAGGAGATGTGTTTCATGGCGGCTCGAGCCCGCTGCAGAGCGTTTTTTCGGGCCAACTTGAGTGCTCGTACCTCCGGTGTAACCTCCGCCCGGGAGATGATGTCATGCAGACGAACATCCCACGGGTGGTAACGGCAGAGTAACACGGGAACGTGCACCCTGTACCGCTGGTTCTCTTCGACTACCTCCACGAATGGCAGGGCACGAGGGTTTAGCTGTACATAACCCTTATGGTTGTTCCCCAAGTCCTTTGTCCTCATGAAATTCCAAGCTGGGTGTGACGGCACGTCGGCGGGGATATAGATAGGGTCCCCAAGTTTTCCTTTTCGCAACGTTGCAGGCCACTCCGAAGGTCCGCATCCGAAATCACATGGTCTTCCTCATCCTCCTGATCCCCTTCCTGGATTGGGTTGTACTCGGGGTCTTGTGAATTTTCTGACCCCTCTCCTCCGCTGGTCTCCGCTGGGCCTGCCCCATAACTAGTTGTCTCCTCTGATTCAGGGACTGCCTCTACCTCCCTACTCCTGTCTTCCTCTACCATGGCCTCTGCCGCCTCTAACAATCTATCCGGGCGAGGTTCATCTTCTCGCCCTACTCGTACCAGTCTGCGTCTTTTTGGCGGTGGAGAAGACGACGATGCCATGAACGTTGTGGCGTCGGATAATTCTCGTAATACGAGAAAGGAGGGTAAGCTGGCTGTGCAGAGTGAAGCACTCTCTAAGCTGCCTGGACTAGGCTGGGCGCGAGGGCGGACGGCGGCTTTATTACAGAGGGTTGAGGGTTTCACGTTTGGACTTTGTGAAGCGTCGCAGTGTGCGAGGGTATCGCAGCGTCCAACAATTATAAAATTGCGCTGCTGCGGCGAAACCGAGGGTTCGTTGTCACCAATGTGGTGAAACACGATTGCGCCGTTGCGCTTTCATGTAAGCGCAGCGGTGGCGCTGTGTTCCTCTGATGGTACCGTATCCATGCTGCGCTGCGGTGGCTGCGCGGCTGTACCGTAGAAGTGAGGCAACCTCGTCGTTGCGTTTCTTCGCCGCGTTCCTAATATAATTGCGATGGTTGCGACACTGCGATTCGATCCTTTGCCGCAGCCGCTGCGATTGCCCCTCCGGTGAAGTTGAGTGTCCCCACTCATCTGAAACCGGCGCAGCAACTCAGGAGAATGCAGACCCTCCTCGTTCACCCAAGAGTCATCCTCAGTGCCGTAGCCCTTCCAACGCACGAGATACTGGCTGGAGTTGGAATTCCGAGAGCGGCGCGACTGAAGGATCTCCTCCACCTCATACTCGTCCGAGGTACCGTGAACAGGGGGTAAAGGATTATTTTGCCGTCGATTAGGAAACATCGAATCAGGGTCTCTGAATGGTTTAAGCAAGGAAACATGGAAGACATTGTGGATATGCCACTCCGTCAAAATATCCAACTTATAAGCCACCTCTCCCACACGTGACAGAACCGTGAAAGGGCGTGTGAATTTCGGTGCCAATTTCTTAGAGAGGGCGCGCGGTAAGGAGAGTTTTGCCATATTAAGGCGAACCTTATCACCCACGAGAAAAACGATTTCCTTCCGGTGGGAGTCGGCTTGCGACTTTTGACGATCCTTTGCCAGTTCGAGCGCCTTCGCCGCCTTTTCCAAGTTCCCTTGCAACGTTGTGGCAAAGTCCAGAGCTGCCGGCGAAGGGCAGTCCTGTAACTCTGAGACCTCCATAGGACCTCAGAGTAGGCAGCTCACACGAAGCCTCTAGGATAACCCTGACCCCTTTGTGTTTCAGCAAGAATAACTGCCACCCTGGCAAACAAAAACTCAGACCACCTTCACCTCTGTAAAGGCAAGACTCCCCTGAGTCTATAGCAAAAAGAATCTCTGAATTTGCTCCCCTGAGCAGTAAGTTATGAAGGGTCAAAGTTGACCTTTTGTACAGAAGCTCTCTGGGAGAGAGGGTCCAATCTATCAAATTTTTCTAAGTCCTATCTCTCTCTAAACTCTATCTACTGAAGTACGGCACCAATCATAATAGTGTATCGTACATAAGGTACAAGTGCCGATGTACTTTATGTACGGATATTGTACAACATGGCCAACAAGTCGACACATGCCATTTTTGGATTCGTTCTTGGAATCCCAAGAGATGTCGCAATCCAATGTGATTTTGCCACGTGGCAATTGACGTGACGTCAACCGCAAACCGCCGAAAACCTATTCCACGATCTCGGCATGCTTCGTGGCCGTCCGATTAAGCCGGATTACAATCGTGACCGTCATAAATACTTCCGCAGTATTTGTTTCGCTTTCTAAACAAAATGCGCAGTATTCGTTTCGGATGTTTCGTACGCCGTACTTTACAAAGTGTGTCTATGTTTAAAGATCCGTTAAATGAAATAGACTACGTGTTAACATTTAAATACCTATCAAACTATATATCTCCAAGCATGATGGCAGACTAAATGGCTAAGGCTACAGGCTAAGTTGACGGGCGGTAGGTACCAGGTTCAAACCCTAGGTCCGTCAATTAACATTTTAGTAAATCTACCAAAATCTACAACCCGTAACTCTATCTCTAATCAGCATAGGCAGCCATGGCTCTAGCTCCCTCTTCAACCTTCAGTGACTACGACAAGTGTGGGAGCTGAAGAGAGAAGTTAGAGGCAGACTGCCTCGGCTTCTTTTCTGCATTTTGCAAAACCTAGAAAATACTAAAATAACCTTTTATTTCTACACTCCCCTTATTTTCTAGTCACTCTAAAATTTAAGACCACACTTCTCCAGGTAGAAAATTAATTTAGGGGAAGGAACAGGTTTGGTCATCATATCAGCTACCATTTCACTATCTGGTTTATACTCCAAACTGATTATCTTGTTTTCTACTTTCTCCCTAACAAAGCTAAGCCTAATGTCCATGTGTTTGGCTTTAAAGTGATGTTTAGGATTGGCAGAAATGGCAATGGCAGCCTGATTATCACAAAACACTTTTTGGACACCACTCTTAAGTTGACCAAGCTCACCTAGCAAAGACTTGACCCACATTAATTCTTTTACAGCAGAGCAAGAAGCCATGTACTCAGCCTCCATGGTGGACTGAGCAATGACCTTTTGCTGCTTGCTGCTCCAGCAGCAAGCCCCATCACCCACATACAATACATATCCAGATGTGCATCTCCTCATAGGAGCATCCCCATAGCTGGCATCACTCCAAGTGGTGATGTCAGTATTTTTCCCACCCAAATGCAACCATAGATCCCTAGTTCCTATGAGATATCTAAGGACTCTCTTAGCTGCCTCCCAATCTTTCTTAGTGGGAGCATTCAGACTCCTACTTAGTACTCCTACAGCTGCGGCTATGTCCGGACGGGTATAATTCATAAAATATATTAGGCTGCCCACTACTTGTCTATAAGGGATGGTCTGCATAAATCTTTTCTCTTTCGGGCTTACCTCATCATCTAAGATTATAACTCACTGTTCCTCACTCCCCTCACTTCCCTTCTTTAAATCCATAGGAGTGGTACAACTATTAGCCTTGTCCATTTGGAATTTTTCTAACATGTTTCCAATGGCCTCTTTTTGAGTTAATCTGATTATCTTTCTCTCTCTGTCCCTTTCTACCTGAATTCCCAAAATATACCTTGCTTCTCCCATATCCTTCATCTCAAATCTTCCTTTTAAATAATTTTTCAACTTATTTATTTTATCCATAGATTTACTTAAAACAAGCAAATCATCGACATAAATTGCAATAAAAATAATTCCTTCCTCATCTTCAAACAAATATATAGAGTGATCTGAGCTGATCCGAATATATCCCAAACCTGTAAGAAACTCATCGAGCTTCTTGTTCCATTGCCGGGGCGCCTGTTTCAGCCCATACAAAGATTTGATCAATCGGCATACCTTGCTTTCCTCCCCTTGCTCCACAAATCCTTCGGGCTGTCGCATAAAAATTTCCTCTTCCAACTCTTTATGTAGGAAGGCCGTCTTGATGTCCATCTGATGCACTTCCATGTCTTCTGCTGCCGCCATACTGAGAAGTATCCGAACCGAAGGAAACCTAACGACCGGAGCAAAAGTCTCCTCGTAGTCAATTCCCTCTTTCTGGGTAAATCCCTTTGCCACTAACCGAGCCTTGTAGCGCTCAATGGTGTTATCCGGGTTGAGTTTCAGCTTAAATACCCACTTACACCCAATTGGCTTCCTGTTAGGAGGACAATCCACCAATTCCCATGTATCGGCCGCCATAATTGAGGCCATCTCCTCATTTATGGTTGTTTTCCACCGGTTTCTTTCAAGACAAGTCATTGCCTCATTATAAGTTTGAGGTTCATCGGGGTGAGACAGTTTGGTTACCTTATTGTTAACTTGTCTCTCTTGCAGTCTTTTGCTGCTTCTTCTTCCTCCCTCAAACTCGGTTGCCGGAATAGATGGTTCTCTTGTATTTTTCCGAACAGTTTCTACTTCTCCCCTATCCCTTGATTCCGGGTCGATTTCCACCACGTCTTCTGCTTCGGTTGGAGTTAATACAAGGGGTTCCACATTTGGGTCCTTCTCGATCTGATCCGTACCTGCAAGATCATCATCTTCTTGAAATCCTGGATAGTTAGGAAGCTCAAAGTCATCAGAATTTTCTGACTCAAATCTGATCTTGACTGTCCTTGTATGCTTAAAGGGATCAATAGATTTTCCTTCATCCATAACCACTAGATGCTTCACTAGAATAATATCCTCTCTTTTGAGATCATAGACTCTATATCCTTTTACATCTTCATCATATCCTAATAGATATCCTGGTTTTCCTTTTGGGTCTAACTTCCAGTTTGACTGATCTGTGTCTAAACTGAACACTTGACTACCGAAAACCTTTAAGTGTGAAACATCTGGTTTTCGGCCTGTCCATCTCTCATAAGGTGTTTGGCCTTTTACTGCTGAAGTAAGAACTCTATTTTTGAGATAATTTGCACAGTTCATTGCTTCGGCCCAAAACTTCTTTCCTATCTTCTTATCGGACAGCATACTCCTAGCACTATCACTCAGTGTTCTATTTAATCTTTCAGCTACACCATTCTGCTCAGGATTTTCAGGAACTGTCTTTTGGTGTTGCACTCCATCTTCTCTCAAAAAATCCTCAAACTGGTTAGAGGTATACTCGCCACCATTGTCACTCCTTACTCTCTTGATTGAGGTTTCATGGAGTTTTTCACTCCATGCTTTATATTGTTTAAAACATTCCTGAGCCTCTGACTTATTTTTCAAAAAATACACTCTGGAATACCGAGACCAATCATCGGTGATAGTCATCATAAATCTCTTCCCCCCGGGTGATGGCACTCTGGCCGGCCCCCAAATATCTGTGTGTACTAAATCTAGAATCTTTTCTCCCTTATAGGTGGCAGTTTTTGGGAAGGGCAACCTGTGTGCTTTACCTTGAGCACATCCCCTACAATCACTTAGATTCTCACTTTCACCGAACTGAATCCCTTCCACTACTCCCATCTTTTTCATCTCTCTTAACTTATCTAGATTCACATGCCCAAGCCTCTTATGCCACAACATTATATCATGAACACCAGCATAATGAAGTTTCTTCTTTTCATTGCTTAAAATCAGCCTAAACATCCCTTGGCTACCTTTTTCAGCAGTGAAATAAACTTCCTCCTCAAAGCTAGCAGTAAAGACTCCTTTCCTAGTGCTAGTATCAAAACCCTTATCATCTAAAACAGACGTAGAGATGAGGTTTTTGTTCAGCTCCGGAATAAACAACAGATTGGAGAATGTAACTATAGATGTCTTTCCTTCTACTAACACTTTTAGATCTACCGATCCTACAAGAGTAGTAGTGACTATCCTCCCATCCCCGTACTCTATCTCTACGGTGGGAATCTTTCGTATCTTAGTGAACAGGTGTTTATCTTTACACATGTGCATGGATGCTCCAGAATCTACAATCCAGCCTGCTTCACCTTTCAATCCACCGAAAGCACATTTCTGTTTTCGTGGAATTTCGACCTCGTTTTTCGTTTCCAACTCCTCATCCAATAGGAGTTCATCGTCCTCGTCCTCGGATTCCGCCTCATGTACCTGCGTCACAAGGGCCTTTTTCTTTCCTCTCGCAGGTCCACCAGTCTGCCCCTCCTTTAACCGCAACTCGGTTAACTTAGTGCATTCAGCCATATAGTGCCCGGGTTTCTTACAAAAATGGCACAGTCCCTTAGGAGTCCTTGGTCCGAACTCCTCGGTCTGATTTTTCTGCCCCTCCCCTCGATAATTTCCAACCTGTTTTCTGGAATCATTGTTTCGCCAATCGGTCCCGGCTGCTAAAGCTTGCCCACTTTTTCCTCCCCTTCGGATCTCAATTGTATTCTCGCGAACGAGAATCATCCCTACCACTGAATTCCAAATCCACCTTGAGTCCGCCAAGTCCTGCACACGGTTGACTATGTTCTCGAACTCCTCGGGTAACTTCATCAGTAAACAGTTAACCTTTTCCTTTTCACTAAATACTTTTCCAGCACTTTCTAGTTCCATGAAAAGTGTAGCAAGCTCATTGCAAAAATCCAACATCTTCCCCCCTTTGTACACATACTCCTTAATTTTCTGATCAGCCAACTGTTGTTGCTGAATCGTACCACTTCGATACATCTCTATGAGAGCCATCCAAAGATCGGATGCCCTCTCTACTTGCAAATGGGGAGATGCAAGCCCTTGAGTAAGATGGCGGAGGATGAAGTGCTTAGCCGCCATATTGTTGTAGTCCCACGTATCGATATCATTCTCTTCGTTCCTCGGAATAGGTGACATGAATGCCGAACCGGCTGCTATTGGTGTGACCGTCTCCTTCTCCTTGCCTTTGTCCACCACCTCTCCTTCCTTTGTCTCCTCCGTTGAAGATGAATCTGCATCTCTAGGGAATTTTCCTCCTGTAAACCCTGGAGGTATCCCAAGATTGGATGGACGCCTCACCCGTCCACTCACTATTCCCCAAAACCGTTTCTCACATACAGCTCCTGTCATCATACTTTCCCTGTATATGAAGCCAGCTCCATTGAATATGGGCACCCTAGATGGTGGGCCCATAACCTGTAACTCTGAGACCTCCATAGGACCTCAGAGTAGGCAGCTCACACGAAGCCTCTAGGATAACCCTGACCCCTTTGTGTTTCAGCAAGAATAACTGCCACCCTGGCAAACAAAAACTCAGACCACCTTCGCCCCTGTAAAGGCAAGACTCCCCTGAGTCTATAGCAAAAAGAATCTCTGAATTTGCTCCCCTGAGCAGTAAGTTATGAAGGGTCAAAGTTGACCTTTTGTACAGAAGCTCTCTGGGAGAGAGGGTCCAATCTATCAAATTTTTCTAAGTCCTATCTCTCTCTAAACTCTATCTACTGAAGTACGGCACCAATCATTATAGTGTATCGTACATAAGGTACAAGTGCCGATGTACTTTATGTACGGATATTGTACAACATGGCCAACAAGTCGACACATGCCATTTTTGGATTCGTTCTTGGAATCCCAAGAGATGTCGCAATCCAATGTGATTTTGCCACGTGGCAATTGACGTGACGTCAACCGCAAACCGCCGAAAACCTATTCCACGATCTCGGCATGCTTCGTGGCCGTCCGATTAAGCCGGATTACAATCGTGACCGTCATAAATACTTCCGCAGTATTTGTTTCGCTTTCTATACAAAATGCGCAGTATTCGTTTCGGATGTTTCGTACGCCGTACTTTACAAAGTGTGTCTATGTTTAAAGATCCGTTAAATGAAATAGACTACGTGTTAACATTTAAATACCTATCAAACTATATATCCCCAAGCATGATGGCAGACTAAATGGCTAAGGCTACAGGCTAAGTTGACGGGCGGTAGGTACCAAGTTCAAACCCTAGGTCCGTCAATTAACATTTTAGTAAATCTACCAAAATCTACAACCCGTAACTCTTATCTCTAATCAGCATAGGCAGCCATGGCTCTAGCTCCCTCTTCAACCTTCAGTGACTACGACAAGTGTGGGAGCTGAAGAGAGAAGTTAGAGGCAGACTGCCTCGGCTTCTTTTCTGCATTTTGCAAAACCTAGAAAATACTTAAATAACCTTTTATTTCTACAAGTCCGCGACAAATAAGTTTTGGGTAGAGTGGGCTGTCGTCCATTGAGGGAAAATGACGTAGCATTCGTGGACGAGTGCACCGCACTGTTGTACGCCACCTCAATCGTTGTTAGATGGTTTACCTAATCCGTTTGGTGCACCGAAACATAAGCCCGTAACGCTTCCTCCAATGTCCGATTCACCCTTTCAGTTTGACCATCCGTTTGAGGGTGGTAAGCTGTGGACATCGCCAGTTACGTTCCACATAGCTCAAACAGACCCCTCCAAAAATGACTCACAAATTTCCGATCTCGGTCGCTGACGATCCTCTTTGGGAGTCCGTGATGACCGAATATCTCCCGAAAGAATAAGCTTGCCATATCTCACGCTGTGGCGGTGGTTGTCGTGGGTAAGAAATGAGCCGTTTTTGTCAGGTAATCCATGAGGACGAAGCTAGAGTCATAACCTTCCCTGGTTAACGGGAGAGCAACGATGAAGTCTATCGAAATCGCTTCCCAAGGAACAGATGGTATCGGAAGGGGTTGCAACAGACCTTGGTGACCCGATTCCGCTTTGTTTGGATTACAAGAGTCACACGTCCGGACATACTCCGCAATGTCCCCGAGTCATGTTTGGCCAATAATACGCATCAGCGACACGTGCGGTTGTTTTATCCCGGCCGAAGTGTCTACTGAGTGGTTCACCATGACTTAATTTCAGTATCGAATGCCGTAGCTCTTGGTTTGTCGGTACGTAAAGTCTCGTTGTTTTACTTGGTCTGTATCGCCACATTCCATTGGCGGTCCGAACGAATACCTTACGTTTTATCAGTTCTCGTAATGTCTCGTCGTCGCCATATGCTGCCTTGATTCTTCTTAGCCACTGCTCGTCCACTTGCACCGTACTGGTGACTGCGCTGAGTTTCGGATCTTGCGCTGTGTTCGCCGCTGCGGTGTTCTTCTTCACCGAGCTAACGTCGACATCTTGCGATGTGTGGGATTGTTGCTCCGTCACTGGAGCAGCGACTCCAGGTCTTCTCGACAGCTCATCTGTCAGATACGTCTTGCCCGATTTGTATTCAATGACAAGTTCTGGCCCGAAGGTCTGGAGAAACGTCATCCAGCGCACTTGTTTCTTGGACAATTTCGGTTGTGTTTGCAGGTACTGCAGGGCGTGGTGATCCGTGATAATTCTGATCCGCTTCCCTTGAATGTCACATTCCAAACCTATAGCGCATTGATTATCGCAATTGTTTTCTTTTCATGTGTGGCCCAGTTAAGCTCCGCTGCCTTTAGTTTTCGACTGTTGTAGGCAATGGGTTGTAGGCCTTTCCCGTGATCCTACATAAGGATCGCTCCTATAGCCGTATTGCTGGTGTCTGTAATTATCGTCCAAGGTAGGTCCGGGTCGAGAACAACTAACACAGGGGCGGTAACCAACCGTTCCTTTAGCGTGTTGAAAGTTGCCCCTTGCGCCGATTTCCTCTCGTAGGGCACGTCATTCTTAAGTAATTCCGTAAGTGGTGCAGCGATTATGGCGAAATCTTCGACAAATCGTCGATAATAGGAGCATAAACCCAGAAAGCTCCGTAACTCCGTAATTTTCACCGGCTGCGGCCACTCCTCCACTGCCCTTTCTTTGTTCGGATCTACTGCGATTCCGTCCCGGCTCACCACATGGCACAAAAAATCAATTTTCTCCTTCAAGAAGTCACATTTGCTCCTCTTTGGGTACAACTTATTTTCCCGAAGGACTTGTAGGACATTTCGTAGGTGCTTCATGTGTTCCTCCAATGTTCTGCTATACACAAAGATGTCGTCTAAAAAGACGATTACAAATGCGTCCAGATATTGTCGAAAGATGGAGTTCATCAGATGCATAAAAGTCGTCGACGCATTGGTTAACCAAAACGGCATTACCCGAAACTGGAAATGACCATACCGAGTTCTAAACGCTGTCTTTTCCACATCCTCGTCAGCAATTCTAATCTGGTGATAGCCGCTCCGTAGATCTTTCTTTGAGAAATATTTAGCACCTCGAAGTCGGTCTAACAATTCGTCAATTCTCGGTAAAGGGTACGCATTCTTGATCGTTAACTTGTTTAGCGCTCGGTAGTCCACACACATACGGAAACCTCCGTCTTTTTTATTCACGAAAAGAACGAGGGCTCCATACGGTGACTTGCTCGGTTCTATTGTTCCGGCTTCGACCAACTCCGCGAGTTGCTTTTTGAGTTCGTCTAATTCGGTGTAACTCATCTTGTACATCCGATTAGCCAGGGGTGCCGATCCGGGAACAAGTTCTATCTGTGGTCTACTTCGCGCTTCGGAGGTAAGCCCTCGGGGAGCTTCGGGGGGAAAAACAATCTACGTACTCCTCGAGAAGTTTTGTCACGACTCCCGGGGCCTCTTCGGAAGTCTTGCCGGTGTCGTCACTTTCTTTTGAGTCGAAGTCGGGATCTTTCTTCTTCCATTCCTCCGAGATCTCCTCCTTCGCCTCCTCCATGGGCTGGACGACCGCTACACTATTAGTTTCCCCTTTTCTGAGTGCCCTCTTACGCTGTAAAGCCGAAAGTAGGCGTCCCTCTTCCGATCCTTTACCAGCCGCTCCCGCTTTTACCTCAAACTCTTCTTCGCCCTTCTTCACTCTCATGGCCCCACTTCTCCAATCGATCGTCGGATTCCATTTTTGCAACCACGGCTTCCCCAAGATTACTTCATGGTCCCTAAGAGGTAATACATGAAGAGTGTTGTACCATCGGAATCTCCCGATGCCTACACGTAACCTCGAGGTACAATGGGTAATGAATAAGGAACTTCCGTCTGCCAACTGCACCGACTGCTGATTCGTAAGCACCACGAGAGGAAGCTTCAACTTTTTCACCGTTGCCTCGTTGATGAAATTTCCCGATGCTCCGGAGTCCACCATGAAGCTGGTTGCGCACACTCCGATTTGACCCCGAAATATCAAAGGGTCTCCTCTTTCACCGGCTAACCTCATGATGTTAAGTTTCCCCTTTCGTGCATATTTCCGTTTTGGACAATCACGGGCCATATGGTCCGGGGAACCGCACTGGAAGCATAAGCCATTATGCCTCCTCCGTTGGAGCTCCTCGGGGGATAAGTAGTTGGCCTTGGTCTTGATAGTTTTCTTCTTTTTCCGCAGTACGTTGACCACCTCGTTATCCTCATCAATTGCTCCGAGCTCCATGGGAGTTGGACCATCGTCTTGACGACCCCCCTCCACCACTACTTGACCAAAAATGATAAGGTCGTCGGAGGGTGAAGTCGACTTAATCGGTCCGCTCAGCAAACTGAATTATTGCTGAGAGACTAGGAGTTGTGCTTTCCCGAGCGACCATTGTTCCACATCCCTACGAATAGAGGATTTGAGCCCCTTCACATAGCGATCCACAGCTTCATCTTCCGTCATCGTAGGTATTTGAACCTTACACTCCAAAAATCGTTGCGTAAACTCCAACACCGAAGTTCGTTGCTTCAGCACAGCAATCTTATCTCGTGCAGCCTTAACCGTATTAACACGCTGCCAGACGTCTCGGAGGAACTAGAAGAAGAGAGCCCAAACGGTTGGTATCACATCACTCTCCACCAATGTCCTCCACCATGCACCCGCTGCCCCTTTAAGAAGACCACCCGCGTAGTGAATCTTCTCTCGGTCCGACAGGCTAAGAAAATTCTCGAGATAATTCGCAACAGAGAATAGCCATGTGTCCAGGTTCATGTGTCTTGCGGGGTCAAACTCGTCGGGAAGTCGTAACTTCGGTCTCCTGGAGTCTCTCTCCATGCCTCCATGAGGTCGCTCACCAGGACGAGATTCCAAAGCTGCGACGGTGTTGCTCAGCTGCGCGTTTTGTAATCTCACGCTTTCTAGCTCTCTGAGAACTTGCGCTAACATTTCTGTAGTAGATACGCCGTGTTCGTCCATGCTGTCGGGTCACGGGGAATAGCTCCGATACCAGTGTAAAAGGGACAGGGATTATAGGCACAACAATACACCACCATGCACAGCGGAAAGCTCTAAAGATCTTCCCGTAGCAACAGCAGGCGCACACAGCAATAACAGACAAGATTACGATTTATTACTCAAGAGAGGATTACAAAATTCGGCGCTCGCTGCGAAGGTCTACTCAAAAGAGTCTGTCTCGTAGTACGTCTGTCTCACTATTTAAACTAACTGCTAGTCAACCCAATACTGTACAAATGTACACGTGGACCTTTGTGATCAACCGAGATCTATCCACAATATTCTTCTCGAACTATACGGTAAAATCTACTTTCCGCGGCGTTGCTATACTGCTACGCAGCGTTGCTATGCTGCGCTACATTATTCTACTAAGTTGCTATGCTGCTATGTTGCGCAAATCTGGAATCGCAGCTGCGTTGCTCTGCAACTGCAACTATAGCAACCTACTTTCTAGCCACTAAGTACTCAACCTTGTAACCCTGTTACACTGACCCTTTTCTATTTTGTCAAACCCATTCGATGTGAGCCACGTGCTCTTTAGTAGTAGCCGAGGTAATCATAAGGTCATCAATATAACACCTAGCAAACTTACATTTTTTGAGAACCGAGTCGATGACTTTTTAGAATTTCGTGTGGATGTATATAAAAAAAAACTCACAAACACGAAACAGTGGGGACGGCGAAAGACATCGAAGAGGTTGTTGTTCTGCTAAAATTTGCGGTACCGCGATAAAGAATGTGTCAAATGATCATGTCTTGTAAGGAGGCAATAATGATTAGAATGATAATGGAGGCTATGTTACGGAAACGTAAGATGAAACTGGTAATTACAGAAAGTGATAAAAATGAGGAAGTCGGAGAGGATGTGTTATATGATAATGTCTCGCGAGAAGGCAATAATGATCAGAATGAAACAGGAGGCTATGTTACGAATACGAAAGATGAAATTGGTAATTATATAAAACGGTAAAAATGAAGAAGTAAGAGATATGGTAATTACAGAAAGCAGTGAAAATAAAGAAGTCAACGATGGTGGTAGTGATAGAAATGAAAATGATGGAATGGAAATAGAACATTAAAGTATTTGGTAGTGTTGTTTATCGTTAGAAAACTTATCGCGATAACACCGATACCGATAGTTATCAGTTATCGAACGGTCAGAGGTTCCGATATATCGGTTTGGGACCAACAAATTCCATATCGGCGATAACTTCAAAAATATATAGTATGCATACAATAGTACTTTATAACATACTGTATTATTTTATTGATTTTATATAGCGTGGCATGCCACGTATGAAAATATGTTCCGTTACAGTTTAACTGGAATTTATTACGGTAAACGCTGCACATAAACGTTGGCCGGTAAACTGAACAAAAATTTTACGGCGACGTACGGAAATTTACTAAAAAACTGGTAAACATGGAACTGGTAAAGGACGGCGGACACAAAAGTACAAGGGACGCAAAATAACATTCTGCGCGCCGCCGGAATCGAACGGACGACTTGGAATGAGAAAACACGAACGGACAGGCCAGCGTGAGCGCCAGCATCCCGGAATGGCTCTTATGACAGCTTTTGCCAAAAAAGCCGACAGATTGACACGTGGCAGGTCCCTAGTGGATCTCAAGGAATTAAGGGACAAAGCCATGGCGTCGGATGTGAAAGCTACATCGTTTTTACTGGATACGTATCAAAATCGTACAGATTTCATGGCGGCTACGGTACTTTCTATGCTTGTACACTTCCAGAGAATATGATGTACAGTTGAGTGTACAGACCGTACATTTATATGTACGGCCGTACAATTATCGCCAATAATTATTGTTATTGGCATTATCGCCGATAAGTACCCGATATTATCGGCTACTTATCGGCGATAAGACCGATGTCGATATATCGTACCAATATATCGATTATCGGATACCCGAAAAAAGGCCCATATCGGTTATCGAAAAATCCTTACCGATACACAACACTAGTATTTGGTGTTGTTTTCTTCAAAATATTAGCATTTTTTTCTCTATTTTTCTTTACTTTGTTTCGCTTAAATAGGAGTAATTTTATCCATGAATATTTGATGAAGGATCCACAACTGGTGTTTGAAATGGGAATTTACTTTTCGAGTCTTTATTTTCGAGGTTATCGAATGTAAGAAATTGTGAAAATTTATTTATATATTCAAAAACATATAGTCTCACATTTTTCCAATCGATTTTTTTATCTTATGTTATATATATATATATATATATATATATATATATATATATATATATATATATATATATTGAATGAATGTTTATTAGTGGTTTTTCATCTTAATTTCTCCAATGTTTTAAAATTAGTGTAAAACTCCAACAATTACGTGTTTTATTCCAAATTTCGAAATTGAATTTCAATTAGATAACTAGTTTGTGTACCTCTTGAAAAATTAATGATTATACATCTAATTTGTGTGCCTTATGAAAAAATGATGCAATGAGGTGTTAAAAAAAAAAACAATAGCACGAATATGTGTAAAATATGGAACATTTCAAAAACGTTCCGTACAATTATTTAGCAGCAGGAAGTTACCATGGCTCTTTCATGAAAATCCTCTTTCGCCCACCACGTGCATACTCCCTCTCTCGAAACTGACGCAAATTTTGAAACTTTCTCGCTTTCATTGTGTCGTCTAAAAATATTGGAAATTCACTTACAAGCAATATATTAAAATTCAAATTTTGAACACCGAAAGTTTGGGGAAAGGTTTCACTTTTTTTTGTCCCACTTCTTGTCTTTTCTCAAACATCTCTTCCAAAGGCTTCTTCCCCACAATTGTTCCATTCTTCATGCCTCTTTCACCTGTCCGGTTTCACTCCAAAATCATAATGTCATCTTTTTATTCAAAATATGTTCTTGCCTTATCTTTAGTGTCCCAAATCAGTTTCGGGTTAACAACATCCATCATACGCATCCAAATTTCTATTTCATCGAACGATGATTGCGGAAAAGAGGCCGCCAAACCATTTTTTAATCTTTCTTTCTTGCTCATTAAGAAATCGATAGCGACTCCATTTGTTAATCCATGGCCCCTTACCTTTTTATACTCGCTAGGAAGATTATTCCACTTCTTCTCACACTAACTCTAATCTCGCTCCACTTCGCTCTCTTTTAACACCTGCAAAATGCATTCCCATTTTTCAACTCTTGATCCAGATTTCGCCTTTGCACTTATTTTCGGGTTAGTAAAAATTCGTGTTTCTCGCTTCGTTGGGATCCCCCATCTCATGAGATTTCCAAATTCTGATTTTATACTTAGGGCCCATGTTCGCTTTTGTTTAAAACTTTGTTTATTAATGTTTTCTAACGTTTAGGGTGCCTCCTCACGTTTTCATGGGCCGAAGTTTGAATTCGGGGAGAAGATAAGGCAGATTTAGATGCAACAATATGTTGAAACGACAAAGGGGGAAATGGAAATTGTTTGAAATTTTGAAAAACTTGTGACACGTGCGAATTTATTTTTCTTATTTAACGAGCAATGACACTCTAATTTAGAACACATCTTCGATGTGTTTTAAATTATATTTTGAAAATGACGTTTTTTTACATGGCCGTTGGTCGGGATACAGAAAACGACAACAAGTGGTACTTTATAAGGTTGACGAAGATGTATATTCTACTTTTATTTTTTTGTTGCTTTTGTACGATTATAATTTATGCTGTTATGTTTTGATTTGTATTTCATAAAATATTCAATACGGTTTTAGAGGAAAAAAAGAAAGAAAAACACTTACTTTGTCACATGGGGACACGGCCTGAGTTATGCAATTTTGTGACCTCTATTGGTACACATAATATGCAGCTTCCTTCAAGCCCCTACGATAGTTTTAAATGCCTCCTTTCCTCTTAGAACAACTACCACCCTGGCAGGCAATGATTCTAACTCCCTTCACCCCAATGATAGACTCCCATAAGCCTAATGCAAAAAGAATTGCCCAAAACGTCTAACCAGGCGATTAATTATCAAGTGGCAAAGATGTCTATATTTATCCAAGCACTCTGGGTGAGAGGCTGCTACCTACCAAAACTCTAAGTCCCAAACCCCTCTCCGCACCCTCTAGTACTAATGTACGAACCCAATCAAAATACTGTACAGTACAAAAAGGTACCATTGCCGATGTACTTTATTGTATGGCCATTGTAGGACATGGCCATGGAGGGGATGCACATCACCTCTGGACTCGTCTCTGGGTTTCCTGTAAATTTTGTAAATGACACATAGGGCGCCACGTGGCATCGAGTGATGTGACGATCGCAAAAAGCTAAAGCGACCATTGCGCAATGGCGGCTCGGATGCGAGCCGTTAGATGCTAATTGGCTTTTGTTTTGTGTCGTCAAAATTTAGTGTCCGCACCACTGAAATTTCGTGCGGTTGTTACCGGTATCCGTGCGACAACAAATTCCTACCTGAATCTATGTTACGGTGCTTCACTCAGTAAATCAGCTTAATCCACTAGTTCCTATTTATATAGCTATCAAACCCTATATATGCTAGCACCAGAAACTACAATATCGGATAAGCCGACCGGCTAATCCAGTAGTCTGTAGGGACTATGATCAAATCCTTAGTCTGCAGCTTTTTGCTAAGAGTGAGTTCCCCTACCTTCTTCTGTCTACTCAACCAGCCATGGCTTTACCTCTCTCTCATTGGTCTTCAATGACTGGAAAAAGTATAAGGGCTGGAGAGAGGGAAGGCAAAGTGGGACTACGAAAATGAGACCTTTTATTTTCTATATTTTAGCCTAGAAAATATAATAGAGCTCAAATTTCAACACTCCCCTTATTTTCTAGTCATTTTTCTTTAGCCCATATTGTTCCCTACAAAATTTTGTTGTTTTGAAAAGTTTGTTTCGTGCGTACGCGAAATTTCGTGCGCTTGCGACAATTTGTGCGTAATGGAATTTATTGTGCAGGTTCGAATGGATTCACGGATTTGAGGAGCGAACGTACGAATAAAACTAAAGTGACGTAAGTGACTCAGTGAGTGGCTTGAATAAGCATTGAGAAATGGACGGCGGATCGCGAAGCGACCCGATGTGAAATGAACGAAAAGTTGAAATATACGCCGTCGGTACATCGCTGCTGCGACATAGACAAGACAACGCAGCTGCGGTTATTTTGAATATGATCCGTATGGACAACACAGCTGACCAACTGCGGATAATATGAATATGATCTAGTACGGAACAACCGCGATTAGTATGAATCAAGTCGGCGGACGAAGATTCATAAGAAGATATAAATTAATTAAGCAAGTTGACGCATAGTATGCGGATTTTGCGGAGGTATCGGTGTAAATATTTTGTACAACAAAGGTTTGTCTTTTTGCTAATTTGTTTATTAATGTAGACTTGTTCATTTTGACATACCTCAAATTATTCGGGTTTACTCACAATAGTTTAGGTAGATGGTAAATACCGTACGGCTGGTATGCCTCCGTACATTCACTAATGAATTCTTTGAGTATAACTTGTAGGACTTGGATTATTTTGAGTATCATAGCTAAGTTAATCAAAGACATGGCAGATTGTTTTTTTGCAACTTTGACCTGATAGTGTGATCACTTTGATTGGTATTTTGATGTGAAACTTTGTGGATGTATTAAATGATCTACAAAATATATGTCTGTGAAGTTTCAGTGTGATCTGCTCTTTCTGTAGAATTCTGTGAGCCTGGTTAGTTTGAGAAGCTGTCAACTGTTTTTGGTAAACTCTAGATCTTATATCTTCTAGATTCCTTTGTGGATTTAGTTGTAACTTTGGGAGTTTACAATGTCTATGGTATACTGCAAATTGGTGTTGTTTGAGGTGATTTTGTTTATTGTGGAGTAATCTGTGATTTTTGAAACACAACTGGTTTTGGGAGTAGTATGTGGTGCTTCTGAGTGTAATCAATGGCTGAAATAGGCTATGGACAACAAATTTTAGTTTAGGAGATGGGACTAGCTTTGTCATCGTATACGCCACAATTTCTCCATCTGATTTATACTCCAAAATCACAATTTTGTTCTCAACCTTTTCTCTCACAAAGCTCAACCTTATATCCATTTCGCTTAGGTTAGAAATGGTGTTTTTGATTAGCTGCAATTGCAATGGCAGCTTGGTTATCACAAAATACTTTTCGAGGTCTAACCTTTATGAACCAAAGTTCTTGCAAAAAAGACTTCACCCACATTAGTTTTTTCACAGCAGAACAAGAGGCCATGTACTTAGCCTCCATAGTGGACTGTGCAACCACCCTTTGTGGACTGCTCCGACAGCAAGTTCCATTCTCAACATACAAAACATATCCGAATGTACACCTCCTCATATGAGCATCCCCATAGTTGGCATCACTCCAAGTGGTGATGTCAGTATTCTCCCACCCCGGATGCAACAAAAGATCCTGGGCTCTTATCACATACCTCATAACCCTCTTGGCTGCCTCCCATTCTTTATTTCTAGTATCCTTAAAACTCCTATTGATGACCCCAAATGCTACACCAATGTCCGGCCTAGAACAATTAATGAAATTACTCAGATTTCATACGACCTATCTATAAGGAATTGACTTCATAAACATTTTCTCTTCCGGGCTCATTTCCTCATCAAGAATGATTACACCTCTTTTTGCACGAACATCACTTACTTTTTCCAATTCCATGAGAGTGGTAGAGTTGTTTGCCTTATCCATTTGAAAATTTTGTAGCGTATTTCCAATTGCCACTTTTTGAGTTAATCTGGTTACTCTTTTCCCTCTTCCTCTTTCCATCTGAATTCCTAAGATATATCTTGTCTCCCCTAAATCTTTCGTGCCAAATCTGCTTCTCAAATATTTCTTTATTTTATTTATCTTTTCCATGGACTTACTCATTACCAAGAAGTCATCTACACCTGGCAATATAGATAACCCCCTTCTCATCCTCAAACATGTATATAGAGTGATCAGAGCTGATTCTAACATATCCCAGATTGGTTTGGAATTCATCCAGTTTTTTGTTCCGATCCTTAGGAGCTGCTTTCAACCCATACAAGGACTTAATAAGTTTGCAAGCTTTACTCTTCTCTCCTTCCTCCACCGATCTTTCCGGTTACCTCGTAAAAATCTCTTCCTCTAACTCACCATTGAAGAAGGTTGTTTTAATATCCATTTGATGGATCTCCTGTTGAAGGTCATGGGCATTAAGACTCGGCTGCGATCCACTCCCACTAGGAGTCACAGTTGCACCAGCAGGTGGAGCACTAGGGCTAATAAGAGCACTTGCAACAGGAGCTGACCCATTATCAGACATGTTAACGGAAGCAAACCCAAAGAGAAATGCCTAAAAGACTAGATCTATATTGTAAGATATGTTACTCCCAAAGAAAGAGGTCTTTCAACCAAACAAACATGTACTACAAGCAAATTAGAGACAATAGAGCATAAAACACCTTAAACTGCACTCAGTGCTCTCATTTCCTTAACTCTTGTGTAGAATGTACATTCTGTATTGAAATGATCAATCCTAATTGAACTAAATACTCAAAAGATCTAAAAACATCTAAAATATCTAGAAAACATCTAAAACGTATGTACATGGTTCACCAGACACTGTACTAACAAAAATCTAAGTGTTTGGACCAGAATTGTCCACTAACAATATCTATACCCTAAAAATCCGGGTGATTCTTATCACGTCTACATTCATTGGCGGCCCTACACACTAATTAACTTAAAGATATCAATTCGTGTAGATACTACAAAAAATCCACACTAAATTTGGTCAATATTGAACAGTTGGTATTCCAAAAATATTCTAAGTCCTAGACTCAAATTTCTAAGACTTACTAAAGCTTACTTTTCAATACTCCCCTTAAGCTTTAGAAGGCTTACTCACTTAGACCACATGCTTTTCTGCAGTACTCCAATTTAGGAGCGGGAAGGGCTTTTGTCAACATGTCCGCAACCATTTTCTCATCAGGCAAATAACAAAGATTTACCACCTTTGCAAAGACTTTCTCACGTACCAAATGTAGCCGAATGTCCATATGTTTACTCTTAAAATGGTGACTAGGGTTTGTAGCCACAGAAATGGCAGCTTGATTGTCTTACCACATTATTTGTGTCCCGTGTTGCGTAAAACCCAATTCTTGAAGAAATGCCTTAATCCATAGCAACTCTTTCAAGGCTGCGCTCGCAGCCATGTATTCGGCTTCCATAGTAGATTGAGCCGTGACTTTTTGAAGTTTACTACTCCAACTACAAGTTCCACTTCCAATCTGAATGACATACCCTGTTGTAGACTTCCAACTAGGCACATCACCATAGCTAGCATCACTCCAAGTATTAATACTAACCTTGTCCCCTCCCAAAGTAAGCCAAAGATTTCTAGTCCCAACAAGATATCTTAAGACCCTTTTTGCTGCCTCCCAATCTCTCTTTCGTGGATTTTGTAGACTTCTACTCAACACACCAACAGCTGCAGATATATCAGGCCTAGTGCAATTCATGAAGTAAATCAAACTTCCTACTACTTGCCTGTAGGGTACTTGGGACATAAATTTTTGCTCTTCTGCACTGAGTTCCTCATCTATTATGACTCCAAACTCATGCTCCATTCCTTCAAGTTTTTGCTTATACTCCATAGGAGTTGCACAACCTTTGGCATCAGCCAAGCCAAATTTTTCCAACATGTTTCCTATCGCTTCTTTTTGAGTTAGTCTAATTATTTTCTTTTCTCTATCTCTTTCAACTTGTATTCCAAGGATATATTTTGCCTCACCCAAATCTTTCATTTCAAATTTTGAATTAAGAGCCTGTTTTACCCTAGCAATTCCCTCTTTGTTCCTACTAATTAGCAGCAAATCATCAACATACACGGCAATGAATATCACCTCATCAGGATTATCACCACACATCACATATACTGAATGATCTGAGCTAATTCTAGTAAATCCTAATCCTGTCAAGAACTCATCTAATTTTCGGTTCCACTGCCTAGGGGCCTGTTTTAGGCCATACAATGATTTTAAAAGTCTGCACACAAGATTTTATTTTCCTACTTCCTCATAACCCTCAGGCTGCTTCATATAAATGACCTCATCTAAATCACCATGCAAAAAGGCAGTTTTGACATCCATTTGGTGGATGTCAAAATCCTCTATAGCAGCTAATGTAAGTAAGATGCGGACAGATGGAAACCTTACAACTGGTGAAAATGTTTCTTCATAATCTATCCCCTCCTTTTGATTATATCCCTTAGCAACCAAGCGAGCCTTATACCTGTCTATGGTATTATCAGGGTTCAATTTTAACTTAAACACCCATTTACTTCCAATAGCCTTTCTTCCTGGAGGAAGTTCCACCAGATCCCAAGTTTGGGCCTCCATGATGGACTTCATTTCCTCATTGACGGCTTCCACCCAATGTTCCCTTTCATTACTCGAAAAAGCTTCTTTCAATGTTAAAGGCTCTTCTATGTGTGCAGAATGAGCAAAGGCTGCATTTTCTCCCCTGAGTCGTGCACTTCGCCTCACTCCATCTGGAAATTCTGTCGCTGGTATAGATGGTTGGGTCCTCCTCCTTGATACATGTGATTCTTCTTGTGATTCAGTTTCAGCTTGAGGTAGAGGAGATTCTACAACTCTTTCGGGCATAACACTTCCTGTTTCTGGTGGAGAAGATGATTCCAAGTCATTTTGACTTAAACTAGATGCATTTTCTACATTTTTCTTGAAAAATAAAGGATTTTCCTCTAAAAAGATATAATCAACACTTTTATCTTTCTTTTCATTGCTACATTGACTAAATACATCTACTCCTCTTCCCTCATCCTTCACTATGATTTTTCTGGCTACCACAACTCTATTTCTCTTAATGTCATATACTTTATAACCCTTGGCATGATCATCATACCCTAAAAATATACCTCGTATGCCTTTTGGCTCTAATTTCCATTTTTGTGGATCATTATCTAGCAAAAATACCTTACTTCCAAACACTTTGAAGTGACTTACATCTGGTTTGTGTCCTGTCCACATTTCATAAGGAGTTTTATCTTTTATTGCCCTTGTTTCTAGCCTATTTCTCACATAAGCTGCACAATGCATAGCCTCTGCCCAAAATTTGTAATCTATGTCCATATCAGCCATCATTGTCCTAGCACACTCTGATATGGTCCTATTCATCCTTTCTGAAACACCGTTTTGTTCCGGAGAATAAGGAACAGTTAGTTGACGTGAGATTCCATGCAATTTTAGGAATTCTGCAAACTCATTAGAAATGTACTCCCCTCCATTATCAGATCTGAATCCCGCTATCTTTCTCTCATGTAGATTCTCAACCCAAGCCTTATACTCTTTAAATTTTGAAAAAACTTCATCCTTACTTCTCAAAAAATAAACTATAGTAAATCTACTATAGTCATCAGTAAAGGTAAGCATAAACTTAGCACCTCCCACAGATGGATACCTAGATGGCCCCCATACATCTGAATAAATTAGTTGTAGCACCCTGCTACTTCTATGATCAGTTTGCGAAGGGAAAGGCAACTTATAAATTTTTCCCATTGCACAACCATCACATACATTTGATGCTGGTTTTTGACTAATTTTTACACCTTCCACCATTTTTTGATTTACCATCTTTTCTAATCTATCATAATTCACATGTCCTAAACCTTTATGCCATATATCACAATCACTGATTACACTTGAGCACATAACATCATTATCATTATCATTTGCAAGACTCAACCGATACAAATTATTTCCTCCAACAAATCCCTCTGCAGCTATTTTCCCATTCTTACTCACTGTTTTCTTTCCATCCTCAGATATAGTTTTAAAACCTTTCTTTTCTACCACTGATGTAGAGAAAAAAATTATTTTAAACGCTGGGACATGCAACACATCTTCCAAGACCCTTTTCACAGGTTTTTCCTCTACATTCAACATAAGTGACACCCTCCCCTTTGCTTTCGACTCAACAAACGTATCATTACTAAAATCAAATTTGTTGGGTGAAATAGATTGAATACTCTCAAATAGATGGCGATTGCGGCACATGTGGGCAGATGCGCCGGAGTCCATAATCATTCGTCTTCCTCCACGCCTACCGTTGCTTGTGCCATCGGAAAGTATTTCTTTTCACTGTTGTCGGGAAAGTTGCTCACGTCCTCCTCCTTAAGTTCGTTGAAGAGAGCATTTGGGCAACCATCTGTTTGAGAAGGAACCCGGCTTTTGTCCCATCTAGAGCGAAAATTTCTTGTGGCTTTCGCTCTCTTGTATGCATTACACATTCTGAACACATGCTCTTTTTCATCACAGTAATAGCATCTCAAAGGTGACCTTCTAGGACCATTACCTCTACCACTGCCACTGCCAATCTTAGAATCTGAAAACAAGTAAGCTAGTGCCTGAACAGACTTACTACTACCTCTTTGTGACATTTGGTTAGCTTCTTCATTCAAAATAAGTTGAATTGCTAATGCTATGTTCCTTTGACGGTGTGAAATAGCCCTAAGCCTATCCATGGCTCCCTTATATTCACCGGGCAAAGTTCTCATCAACAATATAGCCTGCTGAGGTAGTGAAAAGTCCCCACCTGCACAAGTACTCGGAAGAAACAACCTTTTTATAGCATGACAATGATTTGACATACCACCTCTAGAATACTTAAATTCAAAAATCTGAGTGGCTATGTTAGTCTGGACGGTAACATCTAGCTGAACATACAGAGCACGTACACTAAACCAAACTTCAGAGGCTTTTTTCATCTCAAGATGCGCCATTACCAAATCTTTTGTCATAGACTGCTTCAAGACGTTGAGGCAATGGAGATTCTTCTTTGTCGAATCCGGTGCAGTCACATCGGCTGTTCCTTCCACAATGGGTGACAAATCCCTCTCCTCGAAATATGAGCTCAACATATCTTCCCAGTATAAGTAGTCATTTCCGTCAAAAATAGGCAATTTGGGCGGTGGGCCCATAACCTGTTGAAGGTCATGGGCATTAAGACTAGGCTGTGATCCACTCCCACCAGGAGTCACACTTGCACCTGCAAGAGCAGATGGAGCACTGGGGCTAATAGGAGCACTTGCAATAGGAGCTGAGCCATTATCAGATATGATAGCGGAAGCAAACCCAAAGAGAAATGCCCAGAAGACTAGATCTAAATGTAAGATATGTAACTCCAAACGAAAGAGGTCTTTCAACCAAACAAACATGTACTACAAGCAAATTAGAGACAATAGAGCATAAAACACCTTAAATTTCACTCAGTGCTCTCATTTCCTTAACTCTTGTGTAGAATGTACATTCTGTATCAAACTGATCATTCCTAATTGAATTAAATACTCTAAAGATCCTCAAAATATCTAAAACATATGTACAAGGTTCACCAGACAGCCTACTGACAAAAATCTAATTGTTTGTACCAAAATTGTCCACTAACAATATCTATACCCTTAAAATCCGAGAGATTCTTATCACGTCGATATTCATTGGCGGCCCTACACACTAATTTACTTAAAGATAACTATTCGTGTAGATACTACAAAAAATCCACACTAAATTTGGTCAATATTGAACAGTTGGTCTTCCAAAAATATTCTAAGTCCTAGACTCAAATTTCTAAGACTTACTAAAGCTTACTTTTCAATATCTCCATGTCTGCCGTTGCTGCTAGACTGAGGAGAATCCTTACAGAGGGAAAGCGTAAAACCGACGCAAAGGTCTCTTCATAGTGAATTCCCTCCTTTTGGGCAAAACCCTTTGCTACCAATCTAGCTTTGTACCTATCAATGGTATTATATGGATTCAGTTTCAATTCAAACACCCATTTATACCCATTCGGTTTTCTGTATAGAGGACAATCCACTAGCTCCGACGTATTGTCTTCCATAATGAAAGCCATCTTATCGTAAATGGTTTTAACCCATTTGTTTATTTTTGGACTGTTCACTGCGAATGAGTAAGTTTGAGGCTCATCAAAATATGACAATTTTGTTACCTTGTGAGCTACCTGTTTTTCTTGCAGCCTTTTGCTGCTCCTTCATCTTCTTTCAAATTCAGTAGCTAAAATAGAGGGTAATCTCGGGTTCTTTCGAACTGTTTTATCTACTCTCCTATCCATGGGAGCTGACTCCTCTTCCTCCATGTCCTTGAAATGTAATAGAGCTTGCAGATTCATCGGAGTCTCCTCTTCGGTCTGAGTTTCTTTTAGATCTGCAATAATCTGATGACTGACATTCTTTTCAAGAAAATACGACCCTTCTTCACTCTTTGAGTCAAATCTGATTTTCATTGTCTTAGAATACTTAAACCGATCTATCGACTTCCCTTCATCCACGACAACTAGATTCTCAACCATTATGATACCATTTTTCACGAGGTCATAGACTCGGTATCCCTTGACATCCTCATCACATCCCACTAGATATCCTGGCTTTTCCTTAACATCTAATGTCAAACCTTTTTGATTATAATTTAGACAATACACTTGTCTCCCAAATACTTTCACATGAGATACCTCGGGTTTCCTCCTAACCCATCTTTTATACAGTGTTTCTCCTTTTATATCTATCGTAAAAACTCTTTTGTTGATGTCATTGGCACAGTTCACAGGTTCGACCCAAAAAGTGTTTTCTTATATTCTTATTTGTTAGCATGCTTCACGCCCTATCATCTAGAGTTCTATTTAGTCTTTCTGCTACACCATTTTGTACGAAATTATCAGGGATAATCTTTTGATGTTGTACTCCTTCATCTCTCAAGAAATCCTCAAAGTGATTAGATGTATACCCTCCCCCATTATCACTTTTAATTCTTTTAATGAGGATTCCATGCTACTTGTCACTCTTTGCTTTATATTATTTAAAATAAAGTGGTGCTCCAGACTTATTTTTGAGGAAGTAAACACTGGAATATTTAGACCAGTCATCAGTTATGGTTAGCATATATCTTTTCCCTCCTACCGAAGGTACTTGAGCTGGTCCCCAGATATGAGTGTGTACAAGATCTAGCACATTTTCCCCTTGATAACTAGCAGATTTAGGAAAGGGCAATATGTGAGCCTTACCTTGTGCACAGTGTTGAAACAAAATGGTAAATTCGGGAAATGTTGATGGAGTTTCTCTCACATCTCATCCTTATAAATTATGTGATGGTTGTTCACTTGGCGAGATCCACAGATTGCCATTTCCACAGGAAACAGGCCACAGATCGGAAAAAGGTTATGCAGCTAATACATTCTGATGTTCTCGGTCATTCACAAGTGGCTTCGACTGGAGGCGTCCACTATATGGTCACATTTACAGATGACTACTCGAGGTACACCAAAGTTTACTTCATGCAACATAAAATTGAACTGTTTACTCACTTTAAAAACTACAAAGCGTGGGCGGAAAAGCTTCATGGAGTTCTAATCTTGGCGCTGAGATCAGACAAAGGGGGAGAATACACATTGAAGGAATTCGAAGAATTTCTCTTTCAGGAAGGTATCAATCACAATCTTACATTTCCATACACACTAGAATAGAATGGTGTTTCTTAGAGATAAAATAGGACGGTGACAGAGAGTGCTCCGTCCATGCTAGCAAATAAAGGGCTAGATTTGAAATTCAGGGCTGTAGCACTTAACTGTGCTGTTTATATTTAAAATATAATTCCTTCCTGATCTCTTAGCACTACACCTTATGAGCTTTGAACAGGAGAAAAACCTGATGCTATTCAAACTAATATCTTTGGCAGCAAGTGTTTTGTTTTAGATACTTCACAGGATTGATAGAAAATGGGGTCTAAAGGCCAACCTTGGATTTTCATTGAGTATGATGATAATGCGAAATGATATAGAGTTTTTGATTTTGATAAAAAAAAAGCGATTATCTCTAAGAATATCCAGATTAAAGATGAAAAGGATTCGGTTTACCTTTTTCAATTACCAGATCAACCAGCAAAAGAAAAACATGAATATGTCATTTTTCACCATACGCAACGAGTCTACTTTCCACAAGCAAGTGGGACACCTCTCCCTTCAGTTCCTCTGGTGCCTTCACACGATGCTTCACCACAAGCTACAACCCAACAGGAAGGAACTTTTACGCATTCAGTACCAGCTCAAGTTACGGTTCAAACAAAACAGAAAAATCAGAGGTTGTCGACGATTTCAACCTCAAAATTTCCGGGGGGATAGAGATCTAGCAGCCGTTTGTAAGCAAGCTCTCACTGTATTTTTTTTGCAGCTATAGAGGAGCCTCTAACGATCTAGGAGGCCTTCTCATCACCTGAGAGAAATCAGTGGATCGAGGCGGCAAACGATGAAATGAAGTCTATTATGGAGACACGGACATAGGAGCTGGTGGATCTTCCTCCAAGTAGAAAAGCCATCAGCAGCAAATGGGTATTCAAGGTGAAGATGAACTCAGATAATACCATTGAAAGGTATAAGGCGAGACTAATGGCCAAAGGGTACAATAAAAAAAATGGTATTGACTTTGAAGAAACCTTCTCTCCAGTTGTCAAATTTCCCATTGTCAGAATTTTGCTAAGTCTAGCGACTATAGAGAATATGGAAATACATCAAATGGATGTTTAAACAGAATTCTTGCATGGTGAGTTAGAAGAAACCATTTATATGAAACAACCTGAAATGTATGTTGAAAAGGGAAAATAAGAATTAGTGTGTAAATTGATGAAATCTTTGTATAGGCAAAAACAAGCCCCGCGTTAGCAGAATTTGAAGATAGATGAGTTTTTAACAAGGATTTAAGAGAATTAGCTCAGATCATTCTGTATATGTCTTACAAGGGGAGGATGGGATACTATACATTGCTGTTTATGTGGATGACTTATTACTAATTAGTAAGTCAATGGATAAAATAAACCGCATTAAAGCGGCTTTAAGGTCTAGGTTCGAGAAGAAGAACCTCGGTGAGGCCAAATATATCTTAGGAATACAGGCAGAAAGAGACAAAAAGAAAAGGCTGGTTATGTTGACTCAGAAAGAAGCAATGGGTAACATGTTGGAAAGATTTGAAATGAAAGATGTAAAAGGATATATAACTCACATGGAATTTAGGCGAATTGGTAGGAAGAGATTGATTCAAACATAATGGTGTGTGAGAGTTTAGAGTCAGGGGGGGAGGAGTTTATAACTTCAAAGCCATACAGACAGGTAGTAGGATGTCTTATATATTTCATGAACTGTACGAGACCTGATACTGCAGCAGTTCTCGGGGTCTTGAGTAGAAGTCTGCAGAATCCTAAAAACGCAGACTGAGAAGCAGCAAAAAGGGTGTTGAGATATCTTGCAGGAACTCGACATCTTGAGCTTGTACTTGGAGGAGGAGAAGTGAAAATACAAACGTGGAGCGACGCTAGCTATGGAGATATGCCAAGTCAGAAATCTACAACCGGTTTAATTCTTAAGATTAGAGATGGAACTTGCAGTTAGAGTAGCAAACTACAAAAGGTTACAGCTCAATCAACAATGGAGTCAGAATACATGGCAACAGCTTTTGCCCTCAATGAGCTCTTATGGGTTAAATCTATTTTACAATAACTTTGGTATATGCAAACAGGTGCCTAGTCTATTTGGTGTGACAACCAGGCAGCCATTGCCATTGCCTCTAACCCTAATCATCATTTTAAAAACAAACACATAGATGTTAGACTTGACTTTGTCAGGAAAAAAATGGTAGCAAAAGTGATTAAATGTTGTTATTTACCGGATGAGGAGATGGTGGCTGACATGTTTACTAAAGCCCTTCCTGCTCCTAAGTTGTATTTTTGCAAAGAGGCTATTGGACTAAGTGAGTGACTAAGTCTAAAGATTTAGGGGAGTGTTGTATTTTGAAATCTTTATTTCAGTAAATAGAGCTGTGAGAGGAGACTAAGTACTTAGAATATTTTGACTAGGATAGTTTTAATACTTACCTTTAATAGTGTGACAGTAGCAGATAGACAATAGATTTGTAATATACTTGCAAGGACACGCGCTGACGATAAGAAATGATGCAGGTTTTACGGAGTAGCGCCGACATTCTGTTACACGCTTCACGAGAAAACGATTAGATTCACCAAATCGGACAAACGTAATATGAACCGGTTATTTCAGAAATACATGGTACGGTTCGACGTTAGGGTCGTTGATTACATTTGCCCCAACGGACATGTTTCACATGGGACCACAAGCGTGATTCACGTGGGACCACAAAGGACGAAGCACTCAAGTGCTTCGTATTTCACTACTACAATCGGTTGTACTTTAACGACTATTGCTGACTAAGCACCTAGAACATTTTATGTACGGCTCCCTATTTGGGAATAGCTGGAAAACATTGTGTTGTACTTTTGTGTTATAAAAATTAGTGTTTCATTAATTATGTCTTTTTAAAATAATAATTAAGTTTTGGAGGTACACAAGGTATAGTAAAGTACAGGATGGATACTTTGTCCTAAGTCACGATAGTCTTGTAATACGATTACCCAAATTAGTGTGACCAGTAGATACTCACTGCGAGTATATAGTTTTGGACTTAGCAAATTTTGTAGCATCCAGTTTTGGGAATATGACATTTTAAAACAATTTTTAAGAAACTTCCAAGAGTTATATCTTATGGTTTACTGAATCATTTGAGCTACAATTTTGGGAATTGTCATTTTACTCTATTGTGTATCAATCTCAGAAATTTGAGGCATATTGACCTTTTGAGTCATATTTGTGTAAGCTGAAAGTTGGCTGTTGAGTTGGTGTTTGATAGCTTTTGTTGTTTTCCATGTCTACTTCCACTATTACTCTTGGTCCCCCTCTTGCAACTGTGGTTGTATAACAACATTGAGGAGCTCCAGTTGGCTAAGTAAAAGCTAGTGAGTTACACTTAAAAAGGAGGAAAGATGTTAGATTACTGTAATGATCTTTCTAGTTTGTATATGGAGATGGAGAGTGCCGGGTGGACAAGTACAATGAAGATGAAAGTTAACCCTCTTATCATGAAGTTACCAGACGAGTACGTGAACATAGTGTTGAAATTCTATGGGCTCCATTGCCACACAGAATTCGTAGGTCCAAAGGAAGCTAATCTAGATAGTGCCGACTCCAACTTGATATAAACCCAAATGACTGACCCCTTGACAATCAGAACCCCAATATAGCTTCACCCTTGTGAATTAACACTTTCTGTGTGCTCAGTTCCACCACAGAATGCAAAGTTAGAATATGAGATTTGGACACATTCACCCACTTTGACTTTCCCTACGAAATGCAGCCACCCAGGCAGGCAAAGACTATGACCGACTACACCCCTGTGTAGCCTGGACTTCCTTGAGTCCGCAGCAAGAAGAATCACTGAATTTGGTCAACTGAATTGATAGTTATGGCTGGCCAAAGTTTGCCATTTATACAAGGTGCTCTCTGGGAGAGGCAGCTACCTACCAGAAATATTCTAAGTCCTAAACCCCTCTCTAAACCCTCTAGTACTGAGGTACGGACCAATCGCATTACTGTATAGTACATAAAGGTACAAATGCCGGTGTACCTTCTGTACTGTCATCGTACGATACGGCTAAAAAGTCAACACATGTTTTATCCGGATTCGCTCTTGTATTCCCCGGAATTCCCGCTTCCAAATCTTATCTCTCCACGTGGCGCCAGGTCATGCCACGTCAGTAAACGGTACCGTACAAGAAAAGTACAGGTGCCGGAGTACTTTCTGTACGATATTGCCACAATGTGACATTTGTCACATCGGATTTTTGTGTTCCGTTCCGGAGATTCCGCAACCTCTACGATGTCACCACGTGTCATCCGGAGTGGTGACATCCGCAAACCGTCAAATCATCCTTTCGCGTAGCCGGCGCTAATCACGGCCGTCTGATTTATTTCGGCATTGAATTGTAGCCGTTGAAAGTTGGTGCGCGGTATTTTTTTCGCTATCGAAACAAATGCGCAGTATCCGTTCCGTCCCTCTAACGTACTCTGTACTAAATAAACTGTATCTATGCACTAATAATCAATTTCCCGTTTAACGAATTACTCTACGTATCACTATATATATTGTTTTCAAACCCTATGTCATGTAACACTAGTACTAGACTTAACGGCTAAAGCTAACGGCTATACATTGCTTGACGGACGGCAGGTACTAGGATCAATTCCTGGGTCCGCCTACATTCTTTTTAGTAAATCTATATTTATCTACACCTGTCTCTCCGGAGAGCTTAGGCAGCCATGGCTTTAGCTCCCTTTCCAGCCTTCAGTGACTACAACAAGTGTGGGGGCTTGGAGAAGGGAGTCAGAGGCACACTGCCTCTAATGTTTTCTATCTAATAAATACCTAGAAAATACCCAAATATCAACACTCCTCTTATTTTCTAGTCTACTTCCTTTCAACTCTTACAAACAAAATAAACAAAACACTCCCTCCCCTTTTTCCTTTTTCTTTTCTTTTTCCTTTTATATAACTTAAGAAATATGCTCTCGTATTTAAAACACTGCATTAGATGAAATGAAATAATAATTGCATCACACATTTCATTTTGCATCCCACTTATCATAAATCCGAGCAAAGATTTTATCCACCTCTTCTCTTTTCCATCCACACTAAATCCACTTTCCCTCTTGCAATTCAAACAACCAGCCCCGTCTCCAATCTGCAACACGCACCTTGAGGCTAACCCTTTTACAGGCACACCTTCATAAATGTCATCACTCCCTTAAGTGATGTCAAACCCATCACCCCCAAAACATGAACTTTCCTCACTCTCTCCCATGGAGATCTTTCCACTCTCACTTTCTCAATTTATTCCCAATAAATATTTCTCCTCCCCTAAACCTTTCATTAAATATTCCTCTTCTCCCCTATCTTTTAAAACCCTTTCTAGTTTCACTTCTCCCCTTTCCTCGGAATCCGTTGAAGTCTCCCTTTCCGACCAGTTTTCTAATTCCAAAATACCTATAAAATTATCTTTATTAATTTTATTTTTCCCGTTTTCACTTATTGATCCTAGTTCTGACTTTCTCATTTCTAAGTCATACACTTTACACTCCTCCACATCCTCAAGTACCTCCTCTCTCTTTACTTCCCTTATACCTCCAAAAGCACACTGTTGCCTTCGTGGAATTTCTGTGTACTTTTCTCTCTTCTCCATTCTACCTATGTGAAGAAGCTCCAAGATTTTTTCATCCTCTTTCTCCTCTTCCCCTTCTTCCTCCTCATTCACACTCCAACTTCTAAGTTCTTCCAAACGAGGACACTCCTCCATATAGTGACCCGGTTTCCTACAAGCGAAGCAAACCCCTTGTTTCAAAGCTCCCCTTTCTTTTCCTCTCCCACTCTTTCCATCAAAGTTCCGATAAGGTTTACCTTTGTCTTTCTTCCTTTCATCACGCTTATGCTAGTCACCGCCATTCCTCACATCACGGTTCCGCTAGTCACCACCAGCTGTAAATGCAGTCACCCTCTCACTTCCCCTACGAAGCTCCAAAGTGCTTTCCCTCACAAGTATTATCCCCATGGTAATGCTCCAAGTCCATGAGGATCCATCCATTCCCTGCATACGGTAAATGATGTCTCCGTACTCATATGGAAGCTTTATGATTAGTGTATTAATCTTTCTCTCCTCAGATTCTACATATCCCGCACTAGCAAGCTCAACATATAACCCAGCAATATCATTGCAAAACTCTATCATGCTATCGCCTTTATAAACATAGGCCTCTATTTCCTGTTTTACTAACTGATGCCTCTGTATAGTCTCACTCTTATACATCTGAATTAGTGTGTCCCAAATTTCTGAAGACTTGGTTAGATTTAAAAGAGTGATAGCTATAGACTTAGACACATATCTAAGTATGAGATGTTTTGCTATAGTGTTTGTATATTCCCAAATTTTTCTATCATTTTCTTCAGTTTTTGGTTCAGTTATAACTCCCACAAGTGGAAGCGTAGCCGAGAGCCTAGCTCCCCTCACCATAGGTGTCCCTTTATCCTTCTCCCTTATTTCCCCTTCCACGGTAATGATTTTTCCTTCACCTTCCGTTGCATCTGAACTCCGGTTGGTTTTCTGGGTTGCCCCAGATGATTCTCCATTGTGAGCTCCTCCAAAGCCCGGTGGCGGACACCTCACTTGTCCCGAAACAATTCCCCACAAGTGCTTTTCGAAAAGCAATCCCTCCATCGTAAACTCCCAATAAGTGAAGTCTGTTCCATCGAATATAGGCACCCTAGATGGTGGGCCCATAACCTGAAATTCTATGGGCTCCATTGCCACACAGAATTCGCAAGTCCAAAGGAAGCTAATCTAGATAGTGCCGACTCCAACTTGATATAAACCCAAATGACTGACCCCTTGACAATCAGAACCCCAATATAGCTTCACCCTTGTGAATTAACACTTTCTGTGTGCTCAGTTCCACCACAGAATGCAAAGTTAGAATATGACATTTGGACACATTCACCCACTTTGACTTTCCCTACGAAATGCAGCCACCCAGGCAAGCAAAGATTCTAACTGACTACACCCCTGTGTAGCTTGGACTCCCCTTGAGTCCGCAGCAAAAAGAATCACTGAATTTGGTCAACTGAATTGATAGTTATGGTTGGCCAAAGTTTGCCATTTATACAAGGTGCTCTCTGGGAGAGTCAGCTACCTACCCGAAATATTCTAAGTCCTAAACCCCTCTCTAAACCCTCTAGTACTGAGGTACGGACCAATCACATTACTGTATAGTACATAAAGGTACAAATGCCGGTGTACCTTCTGTACGGTCATCATACGACACGGCTAAAAAGTCAACACATGTTTTATTCGGATTCACTCTTGTATTCCCCGGAATTCCCGCTTCCAAATCTTATCTCTCCACGTGGCGCCAGGTCATGCCACGTCAGTAAACGGTACCGTACAAGAAATTACAGGTGCCGGAGTACTTTCTGTACGGAGTGTACGATATTGCCACAATGTGACATTTGTCACATCCGGATTTGTTGTGTTCCGTTCCGGAGATTCCGCAACCTCTACGATGTCACCACGTGTCATCCGGAGTGGTGACGTCTGCAAACCGCCAAATCATCCTTTCGCGTAGCCGGCGCTAATCACGGCCGTCCGATTTATTTCGGCATTGAATTGTAGCCGTTGAAAGTTGGTGCGCGGTATTTGTTTCGCTATCGAAACAAATGCGCGGTATCTGTTCCGTCCCTCTAACGTACTCCGTACTAAATAAACTGTATCTATGCACTAAGAATCAATTTCCCGTTTAACGAATTACTCTACGTATCACTATATATATTGTTTTCAAACCCTATGTCATGTAACACTAGTACTAAACTTAACGGCTAAAGCTAACGGCTATACATTGCTTGACGGACGGCAGGTACTAGGATCAATTCCTGGGT
Source organism: Zygnema cylindricum (assembly GCA_037447655.1). NCBI lineage: Eukaryota > Viridiplantae > Streptophyta > Zygnematophyceae > Zygnematales > Zygnemataceae > Zygnema > Zygnema cylindricum. The sequence goes on from JBBHKE010001235.1 coordinate 37,835, forward strand.
CCGCCTACATTCTTTTTAGTAAATCTATATTTATCTACACCTGTCTCTCCGGAGAGCTTAGGCAGCCATGGCTTTAGCTCCCTTTCCAGCCTTCAGTGACTACAACAAGTGTGGGGGCTTGGAGAAGGGAGTCAGAGGCACATTGCCTCTAATCTTTTCTATCTAATAAAGACCTAGAAAATACCCAAATATCAACAAGTGTATCGAGTACAAGAAATGACTAATAGTTCTAGAAGTGGAATACAATTGTGTGGATGATCCTTGTGCAAGAAAACACAATGGAGATTAGGAGAGGAGGAAAGAGCATTCAAGCTCTAGCTACACGAGGGGACCAATGGGGGAAGGACCAAAAGAAACCGTACAAAGGGGAAAGAGATCAGTGTGGAGGACCGAGGCCTCCAAAGGGTCTTTGTCATTTTTGGTAAAAGTCGGGACACTTCATAGCAGATTGTGTCAAGCTGTCGGAGCTGAGGCTCCAAGAGAACCGTGGAGGGGGTTCTTCTGGAGGGAAAAAGAAGGCACTTGTGGTCACAAACGTGAAAGGATAAACCGAGGACAAGTCATCTGAGGAGGAGGATGGGGAGTGTTTTCTTGACAAGAGGCTAGAGGAGAAGGAGATCTCTCGGAAACAGAAGTGTGCTCTCGGAGCAATTCCGGAAGCTCCACATGAAGGTTGGATTATCGACTCAGGTGCATCCATGCATATGTGTCGTGATAAGCATCTCTTTACTAAGATAAGAAAACTCCCTTCTGTAGAGATAGGGTATGGGGATGGGAGAGTGGTTACAACAGATATAGAGGGATCGGTAGATCTGAAAGTCTTACTGGAGGGAAAGACTTCCATACTCACCTTCTCAGATTTACTTAACATTCCTCAGCTGAGTAAAAATCTTGTCTCTACGTTTGTGTTAAATGACAAAGAGTTTGATACCTCCACTAGAAAATGAATCTTTACAGTTAAGTATGGGGATGAAGTTTACTTCACGGCAGATAAGGGTAGCCAAAGAATAATTAAGCTTAACCTGGGTAATGAAAAGAAAAATGCTTACTATATTGGTGTTCCTAAGTTGATGATTTGGCATAAGCTATTGGGGCATGTGTATTTTGATAGATGAGGGAAATTAGAATTTTGGAGTAGTAGAAGGCATTCAGTTTGGGGATAATGAAATGATGGATGATTGTAGTGGCTGTGCTCAAGGTAAGGCTCACAGACTTCCCTTTCGCAAAGCCGCCACATATAGAGGTGAGAAAGTACTAGATCTAGTCCACACAAATATCTGGGGTCTTGCAAAAGTAACTTCAGTTGGAGAAAAGAGGTTTATAATGACAATAATCGATGACTGTTCTAGATACTCTAGAGTCTGCTTCCGAAAAACAAAGTCTGAAACACCAACTTACTTTAAAGAATACAAAGCGTGGAGTGAGAAGTTGCATGGAACCCCCATTAAGAGAATAAAGAGTGATAATGGGGGAGAATATACCTCTAACCAGTTTGAGGAATACTTTAGAGATTGCGAAGTTTAGCACCAGAAAATCGTACCATATAACTCGAAACAAAATGGGGTAGTTGAGAGGTTGAACCGAACACTAGGAGATAGTGCATACAATATGTTGGCCGACAAGAAAATAGGAAAAAGAATTTAGGCGAGGCCATGAACTGTGCCAACTACATTAAGAATTGAGTCCTTACCTCTACTGTAAGGGAATGAGACCTTATGAGGAAAAACTAGAAACTAGATGCAAAGGGAAAACTTGGATACTTTGTAGGATATGATGAGGATGTCAAAGGATATAGAGTCTATGATTTAGCAAAAAGAGATATAATTTTGTTCAAACACCTAGTTGTCATGGACGATGGGAAGTCATTTGACCCCTTTAAATATACCAAGAAGATAAAAATCAGATTTCAATCTGAAGGTGAGGAGGACTCCATCTTTCCCGAAAAGGACATGAGTGAAACAGGGATTGCAAATTCAGGGGAGATCCAAGATATAAGAGATCCACTGGAAACCTCACATATTCCTATAGATTACGAGGAGACAGAGGAGGAGAAACTCTAACCAGCTTCCATGGATAGGGAAGCCGATGAGACAGTAAGGAGAAACCTAAGACTTCCCTCCATCCCTGTTTTGGAATTTGAGGGAGGAAGAAGGAGCAGCAAAAGAATTCAGGAAAAACAAATTGCTCACAAGGTAACTAAGCTATCTCACCCAAATGAGCCTCAATCATAGTTAGAGGCAGTAAATAGTTCAGAGAAAGATAGATGGATTATAGCCATAAATGATGAGATGGCCTCTATCGTGGAAACAAATACTTGGGAACTAGCGGACTGTCATCCGGACAGAAAACCGATAGGCTGTAAATGGGTGTCTTAACTAAAACTGAACCCAGATAATACCATAGAGAGATATAAGGCTCGATTGGTAGCAAAGGGGTTCACCCAAAAAGAGGGGATTGACTATGAGGAGACTTTTGCTCCAGTTGTTCGGTTCCCATCAGTAAGGATTCCCCTCAGTCTAGCAGCAACGGAATACATGGAAATACACTAGATGGATTCAATACTGCCTTTCTTAATGTAAATTAGGGGAAGAAATTTTCACGAGACAACCAGAGTGGTTTGTGGACGAGCGAAAAGAGGGCAAAGTGGCTCATAAAGTCCTTATATGGACTGAAGCAAGCTCCCCGACAGTGGAATAAGAAACTAGATGAGTTTCTCACCGGTCAGGGATATATCTGAATAAGCTCTGACCATTCTATCTATATGTTTGAAGATGAGAATGGTGTAATTTTTATTGCAATTTATGTGGAGGATCTGCTTCTGTTAAGTAAGTCTTTGGAAAAGATCAATAAGTTAAAGAAAGATCTTGGAAGCAGATTTGATATGAAGGATTAAGGGGAGGCAAGATATATTTTTGGGATCCAAATAGAGAGAGATTGGGGGAAAAGGATTACTAGACTTACTGAGAAAGAAGCAATAGGTAATATGCTTGAGGAATTCCAGACGGAAAAGGCAAACAGTTGTGCCACTCCCATGGACTTGAAGAAAGTAAGTAATTGGAGTGTAAAAAGAGGAGTGATAATCTTAGATGATCAGATGAGTCCAGAGGAGAGAGAGTTTATGAAGTCTATTCCTTATAGACAGGTCGTAGGAAGTTTGATCTACTTTATGAACTGTACAAGGCCGGACATAGCGCCAGAAGTAGGAGTCCTCAGAAGGAGTCTTAACGATCCTAGGAAGAGAGATTGGGAAGCAACCAAGAAAGTCATGGGATATCTGGTAGGAACCAATGAGTTATGGTTGCATTTGGGAGGGGAGCACACTAATATCACTAGTTGGAGTGATGCCAACTATGGGGATGCACCTATGAGAAGATGTACTTCTAGGTATGTGTTGTATGTGGGGGAAAGTGCGTGTTGTTGGAGCAGCAAGCAACAAAATGTGGTTGCTCAGTCTACTATGGAGGCTGAGTACATGGCCTCTTGTTCGGCTGTGAAAGAGTGAATGTGGGTCAAATCCTTGTTGCAAAAAAATGGGTATATAAAGGAGGGAGTGCATGAAGTTTTATGTGATAATCAGGCTTCCATTCCTATTGCAACCAATCCAAAACATCATTTCAAGGCTAAGAATATGGACATAAGATTGAGCTTCGTGAGGGAAAAGGTTGAAAATAAAATTGTAAATCTTATGTATAAATCTGATGAAGAAATGGTGGCTGACATGATGACCAAACCTGCGCCCTCTCCCAAGTTAAAATATTGTAGGGAAAAATGTGGATTAAAAGAAAAGTTAAAATTATACTAGAAAATAAGGGGAGTGTTGAAATTACTAGTTTTTGGGTATTTTCTAGGTCTAAATATATTAGCGAAAAAAGATAAGAAAAATGCAGGCAGCCTGCCTCCCTCTCTTCTCTTTTGCCCCCATACTTGTTGTAGTCACTAAAAGAGAGAGAGAGTGATGGAGTTATAGCTGCCTTAGCTTCATAGGCAGGACTAAAGAGTGACTTAAGTCACTCTCAACAAAAGGTTGAGTCCGACAGGACTCGAACCTCTGGCCGGTAGAGCGCGGCGTAGCCGTTAGCTCTAGCCAGTTTGTCGTAGAAGTCCGTTAGAATACATAAGGTTTGATATCTATTTAAACTTATGTATGGTACTGAAACGGATTAACTAAAATATGAACAAAGGAACATAGAACTAGTTAAAGTTTAGTGCGGACGTCATTTAGCACGAAACAAATGAATCGGACATTTGTTTCAATGGGTAAAAATCAATGTCAAATTTTATCCTACGGCGTACATCGCTGCCGAGATCCCGGAATGGTCACTTTGGCGTTTATGGACATAGCATGACTTGGCGCTAGGTGGAGGGATAACATGTGGTCGTAGAAATTCTGGGGAGCGTACGGACGAGTGAAAGATTGACACGCGTCCACTCTGCGGCCTTGTGGCACACAGGTCGTACAGAAAGGACATCACTTGTAGTACCTCTTTGTACTTTACATTTATGTGATTGGGTCGTACAGTAGTAGATAGGGGTTGTGAGAGGGAAGTAAGACTTAGCATATTTTGTAGATAGTCACCTCTCCCTTTGGGAGGCTTGTATATATTGGCATCTTTGCCACCTCATAACTTATCGACCGGTTGGCCGTTTTCAGTAATTCTTTTTGCTAAAGACTCAAGGGAGTTCAAGCTGCAAAGGTGTGTTGTGAGACAGATAGTTTGTCTTCTTGGGCAGCAGAGGTTGTGGCTTGAAGTGGGTTAGTTAGAAACTATCTAGAGGCTTCCTGAATTCTGTAGTCCAATGGAGGACACAGAATAGCACGTACTACTATGGATTACACACTTCATAACATAAACCATTACACAATTTAATGCAACATCACGAACACATCACAAAGTATTTCAAATGACAAAAGTGATTTATTGTACGCCGAGTGGATTAAAGTACGCTACTCATATCTACACATTTTACACTATTTTCATAAACAAACCCCACTTGGAAACAGGAAATTCATCTTTTAACAATCTCACACCAACAATTCATGAACTGCCCCCCCTTTCAAACGAAAAAAGTCATTTTTCTCTAGTTACAGCTCTACAACATACATTAGTATATAAATCAACTTACCTTGGTAATATTTTCTTTGAACACATGCAGGTTGAGGCGTTAGTTGAAACTCTGAGACCTCCATTGGCCCTCAAAGTATGCAGATCCAAAAGAAGCTAATCTAGATATTGCCGGCTCCAAGTTGATATAAACCCAAATGACTGACCCCTTGACAGTCAGAACCCCAATATAGATTCACCCCTGTAAAAAAACACTTTCTGTGTGCTCAGTTCCACCACAGAATGCAAAGTTAGAATATGAGATTTGGACACATTCACCCACTTTGACTTTCCCTTAGAAACACAGCCACCCTGGCAGACAAAAACTCTGACCAACTACACCCCTGTGTAGCCTGGACTCCCCTGAGTCCGCAGCAAAAAGAATCACTGAAAATGGTCAAGTAAATTGATCGTTATGGCTGCCCAAAGTTAGCCATTTATACAAAGTGCTCTCTTAGAGAGAGGGTCATATCTGCCAAATTTTTCTAAGTCCTATCTCCCTCTAAAACTCTATCTACTGAAGTACGGCACCAATTAAAACACTGTGTCGTACATAAAAGTACAGGTGCCGGTGTACTTTATGTACGGCCATAATACGACATGGCCAAAATGTTGACACGTGTCATATCCGGATTCGTTTCCGTAATCCCGGAGTTGCCGCAATCCAATGTAGTGTTGCCACGTGTCACTCTATGTGGCGGTGATCGCAAACCGCCAAAATTGTACTCCGCGATCTCGGCATCCTTCGCGGCCGTCTGATCAAATTTGGATTTCAATCGTGGCCGTCATAAATACTTGCGCGGTATTCTTTCCGGCGTTAAACAAATCGCGCGGTATTTATTTCGTATCCGTACCGTAATTCGTACTTTACACAACTGTTTCTATGCAGTATGCATATAGTTCTAGTTAAATGATTTAGGTTTTTTGTAACTGTTTAAATTAATATCATACCCCATACCTTGTAATATGTAATTTAGACTATTTGGATAAGGTAACCGGCTATTTCGAGTGTGACGATTGACAGGTTCCAGGATCAAAACCTGTCTCTGTCAAAACTCCTTTTAGAGAAAACCCTATAAAACAACTGCCTGTCTCTCTGTAGACAGCACAGGCAGCCATGGCTATCTCTTCCTCCAGTCTTCAGTGACTGCGACAAGTGTGGGGACTTGAGGAGGAGTTAGAGGCAGGCTGTCAATATCTACTATTTTGCTTTTTATTTTGCAATCTTTAGACCTAGAAAATACTTGAATACCAACACTCCCCTTATTTTCTAGTCTATTTTTCTTTCAACTTCCACAAACAAGTAAACAAACATCCCATTTTTCTTTTTTTTTCCTTTTCTTTTTCCTTTTTCCTTTTCCTTTCATAAAACTTAAGTATTTAACACAGTGCATTAAATGAACTGAAATAATAATTGCATCACACATTTTATTTAACATCCCACTTTTCATAAATCCGAGCAAAGATTTTTTCCACTTCATCACTCTTTTATCCACACACAAACAGATTTCCCTCTTGCGATCCAAACAGCCAGCCCCATCTCCAATCTGCAACATACACCCAGATGCTAACCCTTTTACAGGCACATCTTCACAAGTGACATCACACCAAGTAGTGATGTCAAATCCATCCACCCCCAAATATTCCCAAAAAACACTAGTCCCCACTAAGTTCCTCATAAGATCTACATCTTTCGTACTTATATTTTTATCCATGATAATTACCCCATTTTCTGAACTTCCCTCACTCTCTTCCATGGAATTCTTTCCACTATTAATTTCTAATTTAATTCCCAATAAATATTACTTCTCCCCTAAACCTTTAATCAAATATTTCACTTCTCCCCTATCCTTTAAAACCTCTTCGAGTTTCACTTCTCCCCTTTCCTCGGAATCCGTTGAAGTCTCCCTTTGTGCTCTCTTAGAGAGAGGGTCATATCTGCCAAATTTTTCTAAGTCCTATCTCCCTCTAAAACTCTATCTACTGAAGTACGGCACCAATTAAAACACTGTGTCGTACATAAAAGTACAGGTGCCGGTGTACTTTATGTACGGCCATAATACGACATGGCCAAAATGTTGACACGTGTCATATCCGGATTCGTTTCCGTAATCCCGGAGTTGCCGCAATCCAATGTAGTGTTGCCACGTGTCACTCTATGTGGCGGTGATCGCAAACCGCCAAAATTGTACTCCGCGATCTCGGCATCCTTCGCGGCCGTCTGATCAAATTTGGATTTCAATCGTGGCCGTCATAAATACTTGCGCGGTATTCTTTCCGGCGTTAAACAAATCGCGCGGTATTTATTTCGTATCCGTACCGTAATTCGTACTTTACACAACTGTTTCTATGCAGTATGCATATAGTTCTAGTTAAATGATTTAGGTTTTTTGTAACTGTTTAAATTAATATCATACCCCATACCTTGTAATATGTAATTTAGACTATTTGGATAAGGTAACCGGCTATTTCGAGTGTGACGATTGACAGGTTCCAGGATCAAACCTGTCTCTGTCAAAACTCCTTTTAGAGAAAACCCTATAAAACAACTGCCTGTCTCTCTGTAGACAACAACTGCCTGTCCCTCTCTAGACAGCATAGGCAGCCATGGCTAACTCTTCCTCCAGTCTTCAGTGACTGCGACAAGTGTGGGGACTTGAGGAGGAGTTAGAGGCAGGCTGTCAATATCTACTATTTTGGTTTTTATTTTGCAATCTCTAGACCTAGAAAATACTTGAATTCCAACATTAGTCGAGCCGAGATGGCACGGCCGTTCCAAAGTTCAACCAGACCAAAGTGGTACTGTTCAACCAATTACTTTTCAGGTCGAATAAGCGTACTAATTTTATGTTGTTCCTGAATTCTACAGATGTGCAAAATGAAGTGTTTTTTTTACGATACTGCTGGTAGTCGTTCATAGATTGTTCGTATTTTCTTTTACGGTAGAGCCGATAGTCGTTCGTAGATTGTTCGTAGGTAATTTTTGGCAGTACTACCGCTGGTTGTTCGTAGATATTAGTGGGGGGTAACAATGCATTACACCAGCGTTACGGCGGTCCGTATTGCGGACGGTCGCAAGGCAACGTTACATTTGTGCTAGGTACGACGGTATGTGCTGTTGACGGGCGCCGACGTAGAACTACGCCAGCGGGCGGGAGCGTATAATTACAGCAACTGTCGGCGGCGTAGAATTACGACACTGAGCGACAGCGTAGAATCATGCCAGCCGGAGGGAGCGTAAAATTACACCACCAAGCGGTAACGTATAATCATACCACCGGGCGGCAACGTAGAATTATGCCGGCCGGCGGTAGCTTAGAATTATGCCAGCGGGTGGGCCGCAGCTTAGAAGTACGCCAGCGGGCAGGCGGTAGTGTAGAATTACCCTAGCCGACGGGCGTCATAGTAGAATTACGCCAACGGGCGGGCGGGAGCGTAGAATTACACCAGCCGACAGGCGACATAGTAGAATTGCGCCACGGTACGGCGGTCTATACCGCGACGGGCTGGAGCGCTACATCGTGTCCGCGGTACGGCCGTGTGACAAAAAACAAATGAGACAGACACGGCGCCTATATAAGGGTTTCCCCGAAGGCGAACGTAGTTCTCTTACTTATATACTGCTTGATATTTATACGCGGGTACGCTTTTATATTTTATACAAAATTTATTTCGTTTCGTGCGAGCTTACACATGTCGTACGTCATCCTTTAATTTTAGTTCAAGTTCAGCGTAACGGCTCGCAATTACATTCTATTTTTGCGGCTAAGTCAAATGTTTGTGTGTGCTTTCACAGTGGAGCTCACGTAAAGTGAGTAACTACCTGCGCGCAACCATTTTATTTATATGTGGCTGCCTCAGTTTTGTTACAGTAAACCTGCGTCTGCCGTTTGAATTGTTGCTTTTTCATGACGGTAGAAGTTCGCAAGCGTGACATTTTATTAACCGTCGTTACAATATTTCCCCAGTCAAAGTTGTTCGACGGATTCACCGTCAAATCTGAACTTAAAGGAACATAGCTTGTACAAACTTTTACTTTAAATGTACAATTTGTGACAACTACCTGCGCGCAACAAAAATCTTCTCTGCGACTAGCAATTCCTTTTATATTTTGCCGCGCTTGTGAACGCAGGCCGTCATAAGAAAGCAACAATACACACGGCCGGCCTACCTGTTACGCAAACAAAATTGCGACCACCACATGTAAATAAAAGTGTTGCACGCAAGCCCACTTTCTCTCCAAATTAATGGAAGAAAGTTATGTGAACTCCACAATGTAAACACTTTGGCTTTTAACTCAAGGTGAAAGTTCCATGAGACGAAAATTGAGGTTGCTTACAGAATTTTGTACTTCGCTGTACCATGTCGTAATGTTTTTCTATTTTTTTTGAAAAACAACATTACAAATGATCTGATAATAATCTCAAATAGTCCAAGCAAAATCTTAACCGCTCGATTATGTTTGGTTTTCATCCACGAAGCAATCTTTCCATCCTGTTTTGTCATGGACCACCCACCTTTGGGAGGTGAGTCTTATAATCCCACCTCGAGGAGGCGAGTAGTCCATTACAAAATGTGGAAAATTGTTACACTTGGATGATATATACTCGGGAAACGATTGACTACCACATATGTTTTCACACGTCATAAAGAGAATGTGCGTTTTGACAAGGTGGACATGAATCAACCAAAATCTAACCAAAAGTCTTTGTCGGAATATATTCGGTCACGCTCATTTTTATTTTCCTTTCAACTCCGTGGTTTCCCTCTCTCGAGTTTTCGTTTTGAAAAACAAGGTTGGAAAAGCAAGCCTTTAAAACAACAGAGCGCTTGAGAAGAAAAAGGGGTTTCAATGGTACAATGACATAGTACGTCTATTTCGTATAATGATTAATACGATAGCACACATTTCACATGAATTAGTCAGGATGTAACCTTGGCAATTTTCTATATATGATGTTTAACTTAAGTGTAACCAACATTTAACATTTTTTAATAAACAATCTTTAACTTACGTGGTACCACTCAAATCAAAACATGCAGATTTTTAGACGTCATGCGATGACACAAAGTCCTCAATTTTGCAGCCAGTAATGTCACCCTTACAATTGTAAGGGCCTTTTGACCGAACGACGGCCTTAGTTTCAAAATTGAAATCTAATTCGCGAAACATCACATTGAACGTAGATGCAAACTAAAGATGAAATTTCTCACCATCGGAATTCTCAAAACTTGCACATGAAATGTACCTTCGGATAAAGTCCACGTATGTCCACCAAAATCCAACCAAATATCCCGAAATTATTTCGTAACGCTTTTTCGTCTTGCTATTTTTGGCAACGCTCTTTCGTCACAGAGCTTTTGGCAGCGCTCTTTATTCACCTTATTCTTGCTTTCCTTTTCGCTTCGTTGTTTTGAAAACATAAACCATAAAAAATGAGCCGGTGTAAAAGACAAGGCGTTTGAAAATAGTACAAAGTTTTTGTCATAGAATGACTTGGTACGCAAATAAATGTTATGCAAATTAAGATTTTAAGTAGAATTCTGGTCGGTGTGAGTATTTGACAATTTTTAACATCCGAACTTAACTTAAGCAATAACATTCGAATTGGAGCATGTGGTTTGCAAGATCAATACGACAGAACATCATCCAAAATATCATAGCCAATAATGTTGGCTGTACAACTACACAATTTCCTGATGGATGTTCACCCTAAGTCAAAAGCCAACATGTGCTAACACTGTTGGGGTTCACGCAGTGAGAAAGTGGGTTAGCGCACAACACTTTTATTTACATGTGTCGTCGCAATTTTGTTAGCGTAACAATTGGCCAACATTGTGAATTATTAATTCTTTATAACGGTCTATGTTCACAAGCGCGACATAATTTTAACAAGCTGATTTTACTTTTTTGTTATGCAAAGCTTTTCAACGGTTATACCGTCAAATCCCAACTCAACAATACCAAATTTGTACTAATGTGTGCTTAAATTTGTAGTGTTTTAAAAAAGTTGACCAAGGTGCTTGCACCCAACCAAAATGACGAATTCACTTATCATTTCCCCAAATCCGGGATTAAAGTTCATGACCTCGATTATATAAGGTTTGGCGTCGATTCAGATGACAATATTTTTGGGCCATTTCACACTGAAGTTTTTCGTCGCCATTGCTTCCAAACATGTTTCCGTGTAACATTCTAAATCTTAACTGGTTACGTACTGGTGACGATCATCGACAAAAGAAACACAATGACGCAAATTGGGATGTAGAAGAATGTACCCCAATCTCCTCGATTGTCAAACAATTCTTGCGCATGTACGGTTGTAATTTTCAAAGTGAGTGATATACCGTGTACAAGGCTAAGGGCTCTTGTTCATCAGATGTTGTCAGTAATGGTATGGACACGTTTACTAGTAGTAACACTTTAATCACTTATCCATCAAGACGTGCTAGCAACGCACTTATCGCCTACGTGCTTTGTTGTGATTGGAAACAAGTAGGTTTTTGTTCAGACGCCGACATTGTCAATAATAGTAAAAGAATAAAATCTGAACGTCTTATCTGTACAAATGGATGAAATTATAGATCCGAAATTTATGATTTAAAGAAAGTGTATTAAATTCTAACATTTGTGCGTGCACAATTTATCACTATACGAATTGTGTCATTATTTTTTAAACGCAAAGTCCTTTCCGTGAAGGTTAATGGTTGCCAAAAAACGCGTTAGAAGATATCCTCCAACAAAGCTTTTTTCGCCGGTTTTGGTGGATTTGAATCAACCTTGTACGAAGGGACATGGCCTCTTCCAAATGTTAGGTTATCATTGCTCGTCCACCGTGGATTATATCTTTAGATTCCAAGTGTACCAATCGGACACATCCAGTGTGTGGTTAGTGTCCTCCTTGAGAACAATTGATGACTCTAGTCAAACACTTGATAGAGTGAGCTTTTGCTTTAAAAACACAAAATCGAACGGTTGGGTTTGTCGCCCAAAAGTTTCAAAAATCTTGCCAATACTCCAATTATCATGTTTCTTGAAAAAAAAAAGGGTACGACCTAGTTCGAAAAGGTTCGACTTTCAAAAACAACCTCACATTTCACTTGATAGAGCCCCACCCAAGGAATAGGAATCATTATAACCATTGATGGGAACGCTTTTGACCATCGACGAAAACATACTCGGTTCACGAAATGGTAGAAGTAAGTCTTAGGGTAAGTTCCCATGTGTTAAAGTACGGGATTTAATCTGTCGTTTTTCTCAAAAACTTAGCCCACACGGAGAATATTTTCAGCAGTATAATCAAATTGTAAAAACCATAATATAATTTGCGTCATCTTGAAACTTTAAATTGTACTACAACTTGTTGTCTTTGTCTTTTCGACCCACAACCATGTCATTCCAGCTCATCTTCAAACTTCACCTGAAATCACCCTACGAGGTGATTCCAATTGAAGTAACAAGTTATGAATGAATAAGACGTTACACGTTTTTTAATAGTTTTTCATGAGGGAGAGTAAACACTATTTCTTCCCTGCTCGTCAAGCGCATGTATAGAAAAAAATGACAAGCATGTACAGGAAAAAATTATAAGGGTCATGGACCTCCACTTTCATTCATAGATCCTCTACAGTACGTCGTTGTTGTCTCTCCCCCTCTCTCTCACTCTACCACTCCCCTCTCCCTCTTAGAAATCTTTTTTTGCAAACATTCGTGCAAGATATTTCGATGCGCCCAAATGTACGACATTCTTTTTTTGGGTATTGGCGAATAATATTGACTATGGTTATGCGAAAATGGTCCTGCTCACTTTACAGAAGATTTTATTTCTAAAAGGGGGGTGGTACATGGCATGATCGAAATGGATATTTGTTGACGACCATTTAAAGCAATGTCAACTCGCGTCATTCCATACGACCAAAATGGAATTTCGTTGATGAACTCATTGCAGTGCCCACCGTTATTAGACCTAAAAGCATTATAAAAAGGAGTGGAATACAATCTTCACATCGCATTACACTAAATTTGTATTATGCATTCCTATTTCATGTTTACACTACCATTAAGCCTAATAAATCCGTTACGCTAATAGCGATGGGGAATACAGTTGGTTAGGCCAACGACAAACGATGACATTACTAAAGTTATAATGTAAATAGTTAAAATATTGGAAGCAAATATTGACCGTCGTTTTGATGTCACCCGATAGTTGTCATTTTTTCAATGTTGGAGAATTGTTCACTTCGGATTCCACACTTGTGTTTCACATTAAAAGATGGTAAAACTGGTTCCTCCAGTACGTTGTTCATTGCGCTAAATTTGGTTTCAGGCTCTTGCATGCACATCGGTTGGGTAGCTCAGTTGGCAAAGCTAGTGTACGACTAACACAAGCTCCCGGGTACGATCCCTGGCTTGGACACTGCCCTACGTTTTCACTTTGGCGCCCATGCGATACGTAGAATATTGCCGATCCTCAACTACACCCATACATTATTTGTGATTTCTTCCACTGGCTCGCTCTGATGCTGTAAAATGCTTTCCTTGCTCTTTGGTCAAGCCCGTTTTTTATCAAAATTTATAGCCATTCGCTATAAAAAAATTGCATAGTTGTTTCCTCACTCAAGACATTGCCTAGAAAATAAATGTGTATATATGATGTGGCAATAAAGAGTGCATATCTAATAGAGAAACGAAAAGCACAAAATTCAACGCATACAAATATAAAAATAATTCTCCAATGCTCAAACCGGCTTTGTTAATTTAGATTGGGCCTAAAATGAGCGTTTTTCATGCTCCATTATCATCTCGTGTCTTTTTTGGGGATGGGCTTAGTTCATGGTCTTGCAGAAGTAACCCACCATCGCACTTTTCAGCGCTGAGGTTGAATACATGGCAGCTTGCCATGTTGCCAAGGAAGCCATCTGACTTTGAGCTCTTCTCTCCAATTTCGGAGTTCCCTCTTCGGCTCCTATTCTTATTTTCTCCGACTCTCAAGGAGCCCTTGCCTTAATTTGCAATCCTGAACATTAGAAGCGGATTGAACACATCAACATTCAATATCATTATTCGCCGGAGCTCGTCGAGGATGGCGCTCTCCAAATCTTTATGCTAAGGCGACGGATCACGTGGCCAACAATCTCACCAAGGCTCTTCATCGGCTTCATTTTGAACAACATCGCTTCTCCTTCAACTCCCTCCTACTCCAGCCTAAATTACCATTTCTTTTCATCTCACTCTAATTCCTCATGTTCATTTGTGGACGGGGTGTTACAAGTCATTTAGCGTCGGTGCCACGTGGCCTTTTCTGGCCGTTTTGCATGCATGTCATTTACAGCGTCAGTCCTCTCCATCCTTTTACTAGACATTCTTATTACATTGTCTTTTCTGTTTGTTCCCTGTCATTTAAGATCTTTGGTCGTATCTCCATACTTTTCTTTTCAAACTAGCCGTCTAAATCTACTTCATTAATTTCGATCTCCTGTCCTTTGTAAACTACCATCCTAAATAAATCCATTATAATTTAGCCTATGATCCTTATTACAATGCACTAAAGCGCACATATGCTCCACATGATATTTGTGTGACTTTGTATGTAAAGGACGCTTCTCATTTGAAAAAATCCTTTCAAATTCAATTTTTTTTTTCATCAATGCATTAGTATTTTCCTTGTGTATGATTTTGTGGCATCCGCAAATCCACCTCCAATAAAATGTTGGGGGCTTTTGGAATCATTATCCATAAATTACTTTACTTTCTTTCATGATCAAATGTAAAATGTGTAAACATTTTTATTCAGCTCCCAACAAGTCAAAAAAACTTGTACCTAGGGCCCCACTTTCAATCGACTTGTCATCTCACCCCACTTTCCTTTCTATTCCCTTTTATTTATTAAACCCTTAAAATCCTTAAAAATCAAAAGATAAACCAAATCAATCGCCGCCTCACACTCTATTTTGGAGAAACAAATTGGTGCATCCATGCCCTGTTGACTTCGATTCATTATCATAACTGGTCAATAATGTCTTTTCTTTCTAAAACCTCCTTATAAACCTCCAATCAGGCATCACCCCTCACCTAGTTCTCTTGTTCATCAACAAGTTTTTCTTGGACCAATTCTCGGACCGGTCCGGTAAACCATCTACGTGCATCCACTACCCACCAAATTGTAAAAAAAGAGTACACAATTGCAATTCCTATAGGGGCGTAATTGAAGTTCTCCCATGTAATGGGGTAGTAATACGGCAACATAAATATAACAATTGAGTAGCTGGTCCACAACACGGATATTACGTGGATAAGTTTACTGCCACATCGAGAAAACGACAATCAATAAACAAAAAATAAGAAATAAAAAGTAAGGAATAAGAGATCAAAAACAAGGAATAAAAAACTACAACTGTTGACATTTATGCCTTCGTGGATCAATCAACTAATAAAAAGACGAAAGCCAATGAGAGAAGAAACATGGTGGACTATCACTATAACTACATGCATTGAATCGACGTGGGATATTATGTTAACAAGTTCAAACGCTAAACAATAAATATTGAATACTAAACAGTAAACAATAAAGATTAACAGTTGTCAATGGTATATACTCCATAACGCTTATGACTCAAAAGAGATAGGCACAAAACATGAGCGAAAACCATCTCATAACATTAAGTTTGTTCAGCGAGCTTACCATGCTCGTCCAAAATAGGGTTTTAAATAAAAGGGTCCGTGCGGGAAACTTTCCTCGGATCTAAAAATTCGCAACAACATCGGCGGTAAGTAGCTCGTTTGATATGCGACGCTTGCCATGCCACCAATAGCGTAAAACGCTGTGGCGTTTTTAAGTGTCGGTAAGAGAGAAATTGCACCAATAGAAGCGCAAAGAAAGACGGCGTAAACCGGTTCTTTGTTTTTATTCACACGTCGCCAGATGAATGATAGCGGAAGACCGTTGTCACGTGCTAACGCGTATGCCTGCATGACACGTGTAATTTCTTGTTAGTGATTGGACGATTTCCGACGAACAGAAAATGTGCGAAAGGTCACATGCGGATGTTAGGAGTATGGAGTCGTACAGTGCGCACTGAAAAGCTCTTTAATCTGTACATAATATTTCTTGGTTGAGGACATTTTTCGGAAACGTGCACAAGAAATAGCACGGTATGTGAAAGTTATTTCATTAGTTGTAAGTTATCCGCTTTAACGTTGTTTATTCCTGTTACATACAAATTAAGCACTGTTTAATTGCTATTAAAGGGGTGTGCCCATTTTTTCAAGTATCATGTTTTTTCTGTCGTTTTAGTCCAAAATTCAATCCTCGGCTAGAAAATCGTTTGCGGAAACTAAAAGCTTTTACCATAGTACAATGAACGTCATCTTGCTACTTTGAATGTCCTCCAATTTTTTGTCTTTTGTATTCATTTTGGCTTTTTCCTCATATCAACCTACGAGCACGCGAATCCAGATCATCAAAAAACTTTAACGAAAATCACCTCGCGAAATGGTTTTCGTTAAAGTATCACTCGAAAAACAATTGAATAAACTTTCTAAGCACGTGTCACACGAATGGGAAATTTTCAGCACCAGGGAGAGTACAACTTTTATTTTTTTTCACTGGAGTAAAAAGTACCACTTCAAGGAAACGGTTACATAGGCCCCTTAAGAAACTGGATTGATTGGTGGACTCACCACTCTTCCGGCGCTCATAGTGAGAGTACAACATCCGAGAAAGAATGACATGTATATAATACAAAGAACGATATACGCTCCAGTTCCATTTTCGTACCTGCACCAAATATTACTCTGTCACATCACATATACATCCAAAAATACTTTGTCCTATCGCGTTTACATGTAAAAGTACTCAGTCACGTCGCATTTACAAACAAAAGTACCCTGTCGTCACATCTACATATTAATTACTTTGATGCGTCACATCTGTCACATCACATCCACATGCAAAAATAATCTATCACGTCACATCTATATCCAAAAGTCAAGATTTAAAGGAATTTGAAAGTCAACCTAAAAGTCAACCTGACAATCGACCTCGAAGGTGCATCGAGAATGGTCGCTATCACGAAATCAAAATATTCATCCACACGAAATAAAATGGTAAAAGTATACCAAGACCGTAATTACGACCATGTATACATAGCTTAAAAATACGTAAATTCAGACCATTTAAAGAAAACCGGACGGCAGCTTTTCAAGTTAACTTTAAATTGCAAAATAGTCGATATTGATACCAATACCACCCCGTCATGGTTAAGTTCCATTGTCTCCGAAGTATCAAGTTTTTAAAACACTTTGCCCGTCGTTAACACTTAAATTTATCGGTCGCGAGTTTCTTCCACCAAAATTCAAAAAATAGTGTAGTAGTAGCACTATTTAAGGAAGTAGGCTTACGATCTGCCTCGTCTCTTCTCACCAAATAGTATAATACGATCTAATTCGCATTAAAACTAACAAAATACTCAACGCTAACAACGATGGACAGTGTACACCGTGAATCGCTGTTAGGGTTAATGTTTTTTTTGCCAATCAAAACGCCTTTTCTTCGTACACACATGTCGGATCGTGCATATGACGGTATCGATTGAAAGGTAAGATTCTCAGCTTCCGATTAGCGGTCTCATATTGAAAATTGGACAAGTGTGTACGGAGAAAAGATGTTTTAAGTGATGAAAAAGTTATAAACCCTAATAGCGATACACGGTGTAGCATTCATCAGAAACCAACAATATAATATACATATAGTATAATATTATACAACATAAAATAAGTAAATAACATATACGTAATCTGTAATGTCGTATAATACAATAGTATAACATATAATATTTTAGACATCAGGTGGGACGTCACAGTACCGATTATAGAAGGTGTCCCAGACGATCTGAGCCACCGGATATCCGCCGCCTGTGACCGTCGATTCGTCGAACAGGCGATCGAAGCTCTGCATGCTGAACGTGAGAGATATCGCGAAGCAGTAGCCGAAGATCGCCGTAAAGACGAAACTCCCCAAAATGGCAATCGGACCGTTACGATCGGAGCCTTTTGTCTCTTCTGTCATGTGCGCCGCGAAGTCGAATCCGTACAGAGAGTATTGTGACATCAGCATGGCACAGATAAATGCATAGACCTGCGGGAGACTCTCCCTCTCTCGTCAGATCAGATGGGGAGATAAGTGAGAGGGAGGGGGGAGGGAGGGAGAGAGGGAGGGGGGGGGAGGGAGGGAGAGGGAGGGAGAGGAGGAGGAGAGGGAGAGGGAGGAGAGGGGGGAGAGGAGAGGGGTGAGAGGAGAGGGAGGAGAGGAGAGGGGAGAGGGAGAGGGAGGAGAGAGGAGGGAGGAGGGAGGAGGAGAGAGGGGTCAAGGGTACAGAAAGGAATCAAGGAGGAAACAGAAATGCCGAATGGAAACAATGGGCAAATGGAATGGCATGAATGGCAAGAAAAAACAGCATTTATGGTTTTTGTTTAATATTTGATGGTTATTTGTTGTTTGTTTGTTTGTTTTTCTTTTTGATGATCGATTCTTTTGTGTCGGTGAGAGATTTATCTTTGTCTGTTGTGATAAGAGAATGATTTTTTGTCCTGGTAAGCGAATCTTTTTATTTTTTGGCGAGGATGTCTTTCCTCTTTCTTGTAGTGAGAGAACCTTTGTCTTTATTGCAAATTTCTTTGTTCCTGAGAGAGATTCGTCTCTGTTTGGGTACGAGATTCTTTTCTTTGGTGTAAGATTATTTCTTTTTCTTCTTTGTTTAAGACACTCTTTGTTTAGACGGGAGATGTTTTTTTATTTAGTGAGAGATTCTCCTTTGTGTGGAGGAGAGGGATAGGAAGTGGGAGAGGGAGAGAGGGAGAGGGAGCGGGAGGGAGAGAGGGAGAGGAGAGATAGAGGAAGCGGGAGAGGGAAACCTGCAAGGTCATGGAGAAAGCGGCGACCCGGGCAATAAGTTTTACGGGAAGCAAGTTATAAGCTGCCGAAAAAAATATCTCGAAAAGTGCTATTGCCAAAAATTGTCCTTTTGTTATCATGTATCCTCCTCCATTTGCCCCACCTATGAACAATAATAACAACAAAAATAACAGCATTTATAACAACAAATGATAAAATCTAAACAGAAAATTTGATCATCATGAAAATAAAATAATTGGAATTATGAAACTTTTTTGAAAACTATGAAATGCAAATTTTAGGTGTTGCCATCCTCATCTTATTTGGTTTGTGAGTTGTGACATCTGTCGTTAAAAATGGTATTGGAGTAATTAATCATTTGTGGACAATTCAGTTGTTTAGAAAAAAAAAATAAAGAATAAGTTACAGCTGGAGGCACGTGAGAATAGAAAACACGGAAAAAGTTGATGTTCAACAAAATGAACAAAAAACCCGGCAAGAAAGAGATAAAGGAAATGAAAAAGGAAAGGGAAAAGGTAAAGAGAAAAGGGGGAGAAAATGGAGAGAAAAATGGGGAAGAAAAATGGGAAAGAGAAAAGGGAGAGACAAAAGGGAGAGAGAATGGGAAAGAGAAAAGGGAAATAGAAAAGGGAAAGAGGAAAGGGAAAAAGGAAAGAAAAAGAGAAAAGGAAAGAGAAAAGGAAAAGAGAAAGAGGAGAAAGAGAGAGAAAAGAGAAAAGGAAAAGAGAAAAGGATAAAAAAAGGAAAAATAAAGGAAAAAGAAAAGGAAAGAGAAAAGGAAAAGAAAAAAGGAAAAGAGAAAAGGACGAATCCTTATAAAAACAACTGCCATTACACGACTACCTTTTTTTTGGACTCTTTTGATCATATAATCAAATTTAATAACTTTTGTATGTTTTTTAATTTTGTATTTTCTTTATATTTGTATTTTCCTTACTTTTGTGGTTCCTTTACTTTTGTACTTTTTTAATTTTGTATTTTCTTTACTTTTGTATTAACTTTGCTTTGAGTTTTCTTTTATGAACGTTTTTAGATTAAATGGCATTATATGGTAAATACCTGTTGCAATTAAAATTATGTATTGCAATAACTGAGTTCCGGCGTAAGCCTGGCCTCCTATAACGACAGAAAGTCCAATAAATTCACACCATCCCTGAGATAAAAAAACTATTACCTTCGATTAAAAACACAAATAATAAAATAAAGTAATATAAAACAACACTATACAAATTAGGAAGTATATCATTGCAGCCAGTTACTACAGAAATATCTATTGTTGAGAAATTTATCATCAAAGTCATTTATTGTAAAAAAAACAGTTTACTGTAAAGCAGTTTATCATAAGGCTATTTATTATAGAGCAATCTATCATAAAGCCATCTATCGTAAAAAAAAATCATAAAACAATTCATCATAAAGCAATTTATCTCAAAGCTGTTTACTATAGAGCCATTTTACTATCAGCAAGAAAACAAAAAAGGCGTATTTGACAAAAAAGTGGTCTCCAAAATGCCCTTCAAAATTCTCGCAGCACAAAATTTCCATCGAAATTTTAAAATCAAAACAGAGAAAAAAATCAAAATTGCACCATGGATTAAATATGATTCCGGAGTGTTTTAATTCCAAACTTGCCACGTGTATATTATTATCATCGACAGTTTCCTTAACAGTTTTATGAAACATTCTTTTATGCTTCCTGTTGCCACACAATAATTGACATGACTTTGAGATGTCAAAAACAATTCATAGACGAAAAATAAGCGTAAAATTAAAAAGAAGAAAAAAGAACATTACGGAACAATGAAAATTTCTTAAATGTAGAGGTTTAATCCAAACAAATAACTGAAAAGAGGTATATTGATTGCATACATTTTATGACTTTTCGGGCTTGTACTAGGGTCAGAATGAGATAAAATTCCGTACCGTAATCCAGCTGGCAAAGGGACTGTACTTTGGACCCGCGAGAGAAGCCGCCCAAAAGTACAGCGATCCAGTTGTCTGTTGAATAAGACAAAAAAATAATAATGATTTAAAAAAAAATAAGTAAAATAATTTTAACAGTAACTCAAGTGGAAGGAAGGAGGAGAAAAAGGAGGAGGAGAGGGAAGTACAAAAGTAAAGAGATACTGTGGTCTGCTGACTTTAAAAAAAACATTAACATGAACATCACATCAATATCAATATCAACAGAAAAATCAACATCAACATTAACATTAACAATGGCATTAACCTTAACATTAGAATTAATATTGTCATTAACGTTGACATTAAATGAACATTAACATCAATATCAACAACAACATCAACAACAACATAACATCAACATCAGCATTAGCAGTAGCATCAACCATAACATTAATATTAAAATTGTCATTAACGTTAACATTAACATGGACATTAACATCAATATCAACAACAACAACAACATCAGCATAAACATCAACATCAGCATCAACACTAACATTAGCATCAACATCAACATTAGCATTAGCATTAACTTTAACATTACAATTAAAATTGTCATTAATGTTAACATTAACATGGACATTAACATTAATATCAACAACAACATCAACATCAACATCACATATGACAACATCCAAAACAAAAATAAGAAGCTAAAAATTCCTTTAGTTCTAAGCTTCCCTTGAAAATTAAGAAATGCAGCCTTCAAAATACCCAATAACAATGAAAACAAAACGAAAAAGGTTTTCCGAACCAATCTGCTTTCACACACCGGTTACGCGGTATCCACTCAAAAAATAAAAAGAATTGAACGAGTTCCGTTCCCACTTACCGGATACGCGGAACAGATTTCAGCGAGAGATAATACGACAAAAGTCACAAAAAATACCACGACCCACCATCCGATAGAAATCCCCATTGGTCCTCCATTGATTAGAGCGAAAGAAAAGTACGGTACGATTCCCGTAAATAGTGTGATACAGGAAAGTGACAGAGAAATTACCTTAAACAAACTCTGCAAAAAAAAAAAAATAACTAAATTATAATACACATATATGTACATGTATATATGTGTATCAAGAAAATGCAAAGAGTTTTAAAATGGTTTTACTGTGATTTCTTAAAGTGGTTTTTTTGATACAAGAAAGTGACAGAGAAATTTATTCAGATAAACTCTGCAAAAAATCAAAAATAGTCAAAGAAAATAAAAAAAAATAAAACAACTCAGATATTTTTGAAATGTTTTCCTGTGATTCTTTGCTGTTTTCTGTGATTTTCTGTCAGTTCCTCACCTGATGTAAGCTCAACATCCAATGTCAAATACAAAAAGACACATTTTAGTTCATTTAACCTTCGATTTTTAGTTCGAATTTTAGTTTAATTCTCTGTCGTATTTATTCCCATTTGTATTCCCATTTTTAATTCGATATCTATTTTTATTTTACGGTTCGAATTATGTTTCTTTTCCTAGAGTTTCTTCAACACCTTTCGAAATTAATTTGAAATAAAATTTAAAATATTTTGAGCTTTCAACTACCATTCAAATCTTCAAATAGAGTTTAAACAAAATTTATGTTTTGAGGGTCATTTGAGGAAAAAAATGTGGTTTTAAAGAACAATTTAAAAAAATCAAGTTAGGAAAATAATATTAATTTATAAATACCAAATCTCGCTTTAGTTCCTGTTTGTAACCGAGCTCGTTTAATCGCATTTCTCCGGTGTCCAACATTTTTGTCTTACTCGGATCCATGGCACTGGGGCGGGCAGAATAGACTGAGAGGGAGGGAAAGGGAGAGAGAGGGAGAAGGAGAGGCAGGGAGAGTGAGAGGTAGGGAAAGGGAGAGGGAGGGAATAGAATGAGCTCAGGATAATAAGCTTTAAAAACATGAATTGCTAAATATAAAAATACTCAAAAATCGAAACAAAAGTGAGAGTGCGGGAGTAAAAAAAATTTATACACTGCCCCGCTAATCGTCATTAGGGTAAAAGTTTTTTCGCCACTTAAAACATATTTTCTCCGTGCATACCTTTCGGATTGTCAATCTGAACCGCCAATAGGAAGGTGAGAATCTTTCCTTCTAATAGCAACCGTCGGATGGACGATCCGACAAGTGTGCATGAAGAAAAGATGTTTTGAGTGGCGAAAAAAACTTCAACACTAATAACGAGTAGATAAGTGTGCACGAAGAAAAGATGGTTTAAGTGGCGAAATAGCTTCAACACTAATAATGAGCAGCTGTGTCCTGGAAAGACTCGACGGTCCTTAGTGATCTCCTGAACTGAGGGTACGAAATCACAAGTGTGGCTAAATCCTTTGATTGGTCAAGGTGATTACGAGCCAGTGGCCCGACCATAGGCGAGACAATGCCGAATGTAAAATGCCGTCAGGGCTCTTCCCCGGAAAACGACAAAGTATTTTCTGTTTCTGTCGAGTATCGACCTAATTATTTTGTCGCTTATTGAAACATCTGGGTAGAATCGGTCTCCGTACGGCTCCGCGCTGTCGGGATTTCGAAGTTGGTCATTTCAAAGCTATT
This sequence comes from Zygnema cylindricum, assembly GCA_037447655.1. Classification (NCBI taxonomy): domain Eukaryota; kingdom Viridiplantae; phylum Streptophyta; class Zygnematophyceae; order Zygnematales; family Zygnemataceae; genus Zygnema; species Zygnema cylindricum. Next base: position 61,352 of record JBBHKE010001235.1, read on the forward strand.
GTTTTCCATAATTTGGACCGTTTATTCAGTAGGATTCACATTTGGACGGTTGCGATTTCCCGACATCTAACAGCGAACCTGAAAAGACCGCTTTGGGGAAAATGATGAGCGGAGCTCTAAAGTACAGTCCTGTACTTTTCAGCTGCCTACCGTATAAATAGAATCGGGTGACGGTCGTATTTAAGGGCGGTGACTCCGTCACGTACATAATATAATCTACGTATAATTTCTGTAGTTTTAAAAATAACTTATAGTGAAGACAGTACGATTTTATTAGAGAAAGTACAGTACAGTACTGTACTGTACAATGGTAAACCTTGTACCATCATAAACCTTCAAAATACCGCCGGCTGCCGCCTTTAAGTTACCTTCCATCTGATTGGACAAGCACGAGATTTTTGCACACTGTTTATGGTAATGGCTTTTACAGACAGATTTCGTCAGCCCTAATTTATGCAGCTTGCAGGGGACACGATAACGCTTTAGAGAAGGGCTGGCAAGGACCGAGGAGCGGGAGTCTACGTGTCAAAGTTTTATTAGATTTTCGCCAACTCTGTCGCAAGTCACATGGGCTCCACGCCTTCTAGAGGCTTTATTGGCTGTCCGACGTCGATCTTATCTGCAATCCTCCGCATTTAGGGCTTCTAGTCGGTCGACAGACGGAAATACCCTGTATCGCTGTCAGGTTTTATCCTGGTTTTGCCACTTAGGCCAGAGGTCACACTCGGGTACATGAATCCGTACCCGACCAGTACCCGACGCCACGCTTCGGATCTGGAACGGATTCGGCTGCCGGATTTTTGGGGGCCGGCGGGACTCAGCCGGGTGATTAAAAAAAAAAAAAACAAATTCGGGTACGGTCGAGTAAGCAAAAAACGAAAAAAAATGAAGGTTTCGTAAGTACGTTCCACTACACCGCCAGTCGCTATTAGCGTAGAAGTTTCTTTAGCGTACAGGAATAATTAAAGCGGTTTACGCTAATTAAGAATTTGAAAATTTTGAAAAAAAACATACATTCTAATTGTTTAACAATTCTAATTTGGGTCTTTGAAAAAAATATATGTCGGTAGCAAACATGCTTACACTAATATAGGTGATTGTACAAAATCTGACAAATCGTACACAAATCGTACGTTCACACATTCGAAAAGTGGTTGCTGGACGAATATGTGCGAACGTGATATTTGACAGCCCGATTTCTTCCCCTTTTTAGAGCGCATAATCTCATGCGTCAGCGGTTACTAAAACTCATTAATTAGACTTTTTCACTTAAAAAGGTACAATTTTGTACGGTCTGACACTTACCATACACCACACTATTTATATGATATTGTACTTCCGTTTTGTACGATAATTGGAAAATAACCCTAAATGGCGTAAAGAAAAATATAGAATAAGGTACGTTATTTGAGAATTTGGATAAAAAAAAGCGGGACGGAATTAGCGTACACCACGCTAATGGCGATTGGCGGTGTACTGTAGCTATCCGACAAGAGGCCGGAATTGTACGGCCATGCAGACGTTTTTAAATTTGTCTATTAAGCTCCTTGTCGATTATGTCTAATTTTTATTTTTGGTCGAAAAAAGAAGATCGTAGTGAGTTGAAATGGATCTCCCCATTTTGTTTTACTATCTGTAACTGTATAAACCTTCGGGGGGCAGCTGTCACGAATCCGTCTTGCCGTACCGTTAATCTTCCGTTTCAGGAGACTCTTCAAAAATAGTCCGAAATATTTTTGTCGCGTAGGTGAAGTCTAGATTCTGATTCGATGACAAGCATCTAATGAAGTCGACATAAATCTCCCCTCGAGTAAAAGTTGTCGGCGGTGGAAAGAAATATTACCTGACGACACGTGACGATGCTATTTCAGATTAGGGAAGACATACGATCGACCGTCCATTTTTGCACGTAGGCTGAAAATCGTCACTGGTAACGATTTGCTCGCTCCGTGCTATCCGGAGAATTTCATGACACGTCACCACTGTGGAAGTACAGGTCATCGTTCCCCTCTGTCGCCACTTACAACTCTCCTCTTTCTTTCCGCAAAAATTTACGGCGCGACCATTTCTTATTTTATTTTGTCTCTTGCTGAGGCTTCGAATAAAAACCTGCCACGTAGATTTTGTGCACAGCTACAGTACTTTATGTCAGACTATCCAGGGTCCAAATAAGCCAATGGATGAAGTATGGAGCAATCATTAGGATGAACGAATCTTGTGTACAAACGATTACGATCTGACGAGATTACGGGTCCTGTGTACGGATATGTAACACCTGCCGGCAATGTCGTTAGTACGTTGTCCATCCTGTCATCGCGTGAATTTAGGCGCAAGTTCCATGAGGAGGTGTCCGTAATTAAATGGCTGTCCGTACAGATTTACTGGCTGTTACATGGAGGACTTAGGGGGTTTCCCCATGTAATCGGTACTTTGAATAATTATTTGGACTTTAGTGAAGATTCTCCGTACTACTTTGAAGAGCGTCCCAATGTGCGTAAATGGTTACATGGAGAATCCTTATTGCAAAAACTGCGATGGCATTACCATCTGAGTACAAAAAAGGTAAAACTGAAAAAAAACATTTGGAGACTACAAGAGTCACAAAAAAGTAATCAACGCCTAAAAACAGGAACTAAACACAACAAAACTAACAAGAGCAAACAACCAAAACAAAACAATAACAAACTGAGACCGCCTGGAAAATGAAGAAAACCTAGACTAGACTACCCGTAGACAAACTAAGGTCCACAACCACAGAGATCATGGATGTGAAACGTGTCCCATGGCGGAAGGTCTGGAAGACCACGCCGATCTTCCGCGAGTGTGCTACGTCGAAGGAGAGTCGCCGCTTGCGCCCGTTGAAGTGCAATTGAGACACGCTGACAGTAAAACGCAACCAACAGACTCGATGGAGGACTACTTGAACCTCGAGATTCAAACGTTCTTCGCGCACACTGTCGAAAGAAGTCATCGAATGACTTGTCCAAAGTACCAAAAATCTCCACTGCAAATGGGACAAACTGGTCCGACGGGTCTCGATGAGCATAGTCTCGTTCTTTTGTAGCCGCTGCGTCCCGAGCCACCACACCTGAATGCGAAGCCGAGCGAGATGAAATGTGTGTCCCAGTCGGATCCGTGAGGACCACATCGCTAAAATTTTGTGGTCTCCATTAACCCACAAAATTAGCAGCCTATGTAAAGCCTCTATGATAACATTTGGCCCTTTCACTTTCTCACTCAATAAGTGCCGCCCATGCAAACAAATATTTTGACCACCCTCACCACTGTGAGGACAAGACTCCCCTAAGTCAAACACAAAAAGAATCACTGAATTTGCTCCTTTGAGCAGTAAGTTATGGCAGGCCAAAGATGGCCTATAAATACAAAAGGTCACCTGGAGAGAGGCGCCTCAAATAGGCTAAGTCCCTTAACTCCTACTCATAACTACTTACTACTCTACCCTAGGCCAATCAAAATAGTGTATAGTACAAGAAGGTACAGTGGCCGATTGTACTTCTTGTACGACCATTATACAACATGGCCTTTAGGTTGACAATTGTCAACTTGGGTCCATTCGTTCCTCCTCCCATCTTTCCCGGCGTCCAATAGTGTGTCGCCACGTGGCAAAGCGCGCCGCGCTGTCCGAAAGCCGCCAAAGATTCATTCGGGTTTGGTGGGGGCGACGAAGGCCGTCCAATCATATGTTTTACACGGTTAGATTCGCGTCCGCGAGCGCCGTTTGATATAGATGTCGTTTCGTCAATTTTGGTCTGTTTAAGTTAAAGTGACGTTTCGATAACACTTTAATTAATAACGGAACCGTATACGTGTATCTTTTTGTTAACGCCTAAGTGGATAAGGCGTACGTCTACATAGTACTTCGTAGACCCAAGTTCAAATCTTGCTAAAGGCATCATTTTGGTTATCTACCAATTTGTGTGATTGCCTGCTTGTCTGCCTGTTTTTTTCTGACTATGGCGGCAGCTATGGTGACTCTCTCCCTCTCTTTAGTATAGAGTCTAAATTAAGAATTGAATATTAATTACTTCTTTTAAACACTCCCCTCAATTCTTAGTCAACTTCTAATTTAAGTCCACAATTTTCTCTGCAGAATTTTAACTTGGGAGAATGCACAAGTTTTGTCATCATGTCTGCAATCATCTCTTTATCACTTTTATGAACCAGTTTAATTATTATATTCTCAACCTTCTCTGTGACAAAGCTTAGTCTTATATCCATAGGTTTAGCTTTGAAATGGTGTTTTGGATTAGTTGCAATAGAAATAGCAGCTATATTATCACAAAAGACATTTTGAGTCCCAGATTTCATGAACCCAAGTTCTTTGAGAAGAGATTTTACCCACATTAATTCTTTAGTGGCAGCACAAAAAGCCATGTACTCAGCCTCAATAGTGGATTGAGCAACTACTTTCTGCTGTTTGCTACTCCAACAGCATGCACCAGATCTAATTTGCAACACATATCCAGTAGTACATCGTCTCAAAGGCATATCCCCATAACTGGAATCACTCCAAGTGGTGATGTCTGTGTGCTCCCCTCCCAAATGCAACCATAATTCCCTTGTTCCCACCAAATATCTCATCACTCTTTTGGCTGCTTCCCAGTCTCTTTTCCTGGGTTCATTTAGACTTCTACTGAGAACACCTACAGCTGCAGCAATGTCTGGACGTGTACAATTCATAAAGTAAATTAAACTGCCTACGATTTGCCGATAAGGAATTCGTTCCATAACCCTGTTTTCTTCCTCATCCATCTCATCATTCAAAATCAATATCCCTCCTTCTTCACTCCCCTCCGATACTTTCTTTAGATCCATGGGAGTGGTACACCCATTTGCTTTCTCCATCTGAACCTTTTATAGCATATTACCGATAGCTTCTTTCTGAGTGAGTCTTATAATTCTACTCCCTCTATCTCTCCCCATTTGAATCCCCAAAATGTATTTTGCTTCACCGAGATCTTTCATGTCAAACCGACTTCTCAGATCCTGTTTGAGTTTGTTAATCATATCTATAGACTTGCTTAAGAGTATTAAATCATCAACATAATAGTATCAAATGAAAGATATTTTTTTTTCTTTTTTATGAATATTTTTGGTCTAAGTTTGATGGCATATCGAATGATAAAAGATAAGAAAACGAAATCGGGAAGCCATGGCAGAAAATCTACGTACCGATGACGTCACATGGTAGCATGACTTTGCTGTGTCACAAAACCCTAAACATCTACAACGTCATAAAAACCTCGACGTCTACAACCGTCACCGTTTTTGTAGACATCACCGGTTTTACGAAGTTTTGTAGTTTCGTAGTTGTCTACATTTCGTTTTGTAGACTGTCGCACATTGTGTAGACGGCGACAGCTATCACATATTTGAAGTAATGATTGACATATGCACACTTTGAAAAGTACACCGTAAAATTTGCGCTAAAATCCAAAGTAATGTTTCAAAGTTTCGGTTACATGGGGACACGCCCTAACTGAGGCCTCTGTAATACATAAATTTTGTTGTCCTTACTATTACACAAACCTCATGATGTAACCATACCTAGATAAGTAATTATATGAATTACATAATTAGTATTTTTTCGTGGGGTACATTTTGCGGCGTCTACCTTTAAGTCACGGAACGAAAATCACGTTGTACGTGGCTGTTTGGATTTCAATGTATAAATCTAGTTACAGTTTGGTAACTGTGATTTTCAGTTTACGTTTTGATGAAACTTTGTTGCACCTAGTTCGACTTCTGTTTTATTTCGTCTTTGTACTTTTTGATTTTGTATGTCTAGCAGTTATTTAGTGCATAGAACGTTTTGAGTTGGTACGCCCGTTTGTCATTGATAACAGTTTCGGTGAGTGTGTGTCTTGTTAGGCGTGGCGTGAATTATTCCGCGCGCCAAAGTGTCTTGTACGGCGCACGTCTTACTTGTTGGATGCGGCGCCTTTGGAGTCTATGACTAAGACTGAGGTTTCATTAGGGCAAAAATGTCGTTGTTCACTGAAAGCCGTACTTATTCGTACAGTGACGTACCAAATTAAAAAATTTATCAGAAAAACAAGGCTACTGGAGGAAGAATTTCATTCTCCACGTTTATGGGCGTAAACGTGGACCGTCGGATGCGTAATCGGATACGTCGTCGTCTGACACTTTTAATTTGCAAAAAATGACCAGGAGTAGGTCAATTCTCAGCGCCTGAAAGAATAACATCGTGCCTCGTGGAAAAATGCACAAACATCCACGACAACCGCGCGACCAGGTGGGTACACATCGCATTTGACATGTGCCTTCCGCAGGGAGGATGCAATGCCACAGGAAGTCGTAAAAATATTTGACGTAGGATATTGTTTCACGCTTCTGTTGCCATTCACGAACCTTTTTGACATTTTGTACCCTTTTGCGCATCTTGAGTTTCGTCCGCCCCTACAGATTTTATTCAATACGTCGTACGAGTCACTTTTAACCTTCGCTAGTACAAACATGTGGTCACTATTCGTTGTAAGAGATTCTCTGAAGATTAGTAGAATCTCATTCTTCTATTACGTGCCCAAATCAAAGTGTGCCACGCAAAACAAATGTCAGTTACTGACCCAACAAAATGGAACAGTCACTTTTGTAAACGAATTTTTGATGTTTACAAAGACCGCCTAATCGAACAACGCTCTTAGTGCTTTTTAGAGTTGGTTTTTGTAGTTTTGTTGTCTTCTGTTAGGAAAAGTGTATTTTAGAGGAGTGTAAAGTAGTTTCATATATCAAGAATGGGAAACGAAGTGAAGGGGGAAGAAGGGGATGTAAAACTTCGATTGAATATATATATTTCTATTCCATCTGTGATTCTGAACTTATTTTGATGCCTGGCAATTTTTAAATGCTCCCGCTAATAATGCAAATGATCTTATTTATAACAGTGGCATATCACTCAATTTGTCTTTAGTCTAAAATAACATATTATATAAAAATATAAAAGAGTAAGGGTGGACTTCCATTAGGCGTCCCAGTAATTGTACAAAAAAATATACTAAAGGGCGTGCCTTCCATTAGGTCGCGTCTGTAAACCTGCGTGGCTCATTCTGGTTAGTAACACGTAGATTAATAGTCGATGCTTCAAATCTTGAAAGAATCTTCAAATGCAATGTCAGAACGCAATATATGTACGGGCCGAGGTAATATTTGTACCAGCGGAGGTAATTAATGACTCGTACAGAGGGCATTAAATGCACTACCCAAAATTTCAAAACGCAACAACAGAAAGGCGGCGGCAAACTTTGATGGTGGGAGCGTGACGTGTTGAAAAAGGTATTTTATAGTCTTGTCCTTTTTGGTCTTTCAACAATCCTCATACTTGTCGTAGTCACTGAGGACTTGCAGGCAACCATGGTTGTCACATGCAGGTGAGGAGACAAAGCAAAAGCTTTAGTTTCATGCAAAACTTAGGCGGTCCCTAGTAAGACTTGAACCGGTGACCTCCGAATATTGGTCGTACTGCGTAGCCGTTAACCTTATCTGCTAGGTCCTGACGAAACGATATACATATTGGGTTTGGTATTTATTTATAATGTAACACGTCAGCATAATCCACTTCACATATTACGGAACGAAGTGAACATGAAACGTGCGAGACCTCACGAAATAAAGTACCGCACGAAACGACATCAAATTTCGACGGACGAAATTGAAAGACGTTCGCGATCGACGGCTCGCGGAGGAGCCGGAATTCCGGAATGGTTTTTGGCGGTTTGCTGAGCATATGTCGGCGGGTGACACGTGGCGAAGGATGATTGGACAACAAGTATCACGGAGGGAGCAACATCGGTTCAGGAACTGACACGCGTCAGTAGAGCGGCCATGCCGTAATATGGTCGTAAAAGAAGTACAGCGGTACCCATACCTTTTTGTACCTTACAGTCATTTGATTGGATAAGTACACTAGTAGTAGGCTAAGAGAGGTAGTTTAGGACTTAGAATATTTCTTGGATTCAGCCTCTCTCCTAGAGTGCTTCCGTATTTTTAGGCCATCTTTGGCCGGCTATAACTTAATGCTCGGGTGAGCAAATTCAGTGGTTCTCTTTGCACCGGACTCAAGGGAGTCCAAGCTACACAACGGTGTAGTCGGTTAGAGTTTTTGCGTCCCAGGGTGGGACTTATTCACTGTCAAAGTCAAAAGTGCACATACTATCCTAGAGGTTTCACATAAGCTGGACATTCTGTGTACCAATGGAGGTCACAGAATTACATTTTGCACACTGTTTATAGTAAGGGCTTTTACAGGATAGGCTGGGGACGTACTTCTACGTCTTAGCAGCAAAACAGATTAAGTCAGCCCTAATTTATGTAACTTGCACGGGACACGATGACGTTTTAGGGTTGGCAAGGACCGAGGAGCGCGATTCTACGTGTGAAAGTTTTATTATATTTTTGCCAGCTCTGTCACAAGTCATACGGGCTCCAAGCCTGCTACAGGCTTTATTTGCTGTCCGCCGTCGATCTTATCGGCAATCCTCCGCATTTAGGGTTTCTAGTCGGTCGACATACGGATATAGTGATATACCCTTTATCGATGTCAGTATTAAATGGGTTTTGCCACGTAGGCAAGAGGTCACAATCGGGTACCTAAATCTGTACACGACCAGTACCCGCCCCCCCGCGTCGGATCGGGAACGGATTCGGGTGCCAAATTTTTGGGGGCCGGCGGGACTTTGCTGTGTGATTAAAAATAAAAAAAAAACAAATTCGGGTACGGTCGAGTAAGCAAAAAACGAAAAAAATGAAGGTTTCGTAAGTATGTTCGACTACACCGCCAATCGCTATTAGCGTACAGGTTTTTTTACTGTAGCGTATAGGAATTATTACACTGATTTAGCTAATAAGGAAATTGAAAATTTTCAAAAAAAATATACATTTTAATTGTTTACTAATGCTAATTTAGGTCTTTGAAAAGAACAAATGTCGGTCGCAAAATTGCTTACACTAATATAGGTACTAGTACAAAATCTGACAAATTGTACATTCACACAATCGAAACCATAGTTCAAAAGTAGGCTTTTTTATGGTAGGCCTTTGGTAGGCGCACAAAACTTTGCACAAAACTCGCGCAACGTAGGCATACTGTATGTGTGTGCGTCGTGCACACTTCTGTACGAACGTCTGAATTTGACGTAAGATCAAAGTACAGTGCACGCCGCCGGACGGAATTTTGTAGCGAACTGACACGGCGTAGGATGACATTCCGTGGGAAAAAAAACCGGGAAAAAAAAGAACCCGGAAAATTCTCAAATAGCGTAGTTTATTCTATATTTTTCTTTACTCTAATTAGGGCTATTTTCCAAGTACCGTAAAAAATGAAAGTACGTTGTCTGTTAAATAGAGTGGTGTACGATCAGTGTCAGACTGTACATAAATGCACCTTTTAAGTTAAAAAGTACAATGAATTAGTATTAGTAACAGCGGACGCATGAGAATGTGCGTTCTAAAAAGGGAAAAAAACCATATCGTAAAAAATCCCGTTCACACATATCCGTCTGACAACCGCGTTTCGACCGTGTGAACGCCAACTGGGTTGGTCTGTAGGTTTTGGTAGTTTTTTTGGCAATGTGGCATTTTTTTTTTTTTATCGTCCCATATTGCATGGTTGGTCAATTTGAGGCTTTATTTAGTGTGGCCCTCAAATTGCAGACGTTAATATGACAGATTGTCCTTTCGTAAGTTGTGTTATGGGCTTTTTATGTGATCTTCTGAAATCGCCTACTTTGATCAACGACCGTCCGATCGTCCAAATCTGACGGTTTAAATAAAAAGTCCCTCAAAACTCACAGAAATATTTTTTTTTGTCTGATTTTTTTTTTAAATTTAGACATGTCGTTTAATTCTATATTGATCAATGTGCAACTCAACCCTGTTCCTATTTTATTTCATTTTGCGGCCAATACAATATGGGTCTTAAGGGCATGTTGTATGTTTTGCGTACAATAGGCATATTGTATGGGCACGGTCACCTACTTTTGAACTATGGTCGAAACGTGGTTGTTGGACGAATATGTGCAAACGTGATATTTGACAGCCCAATTTCATCTCCTTTTTAGAGCGCATATTCTCATGCGTTCATGGTTACTAAAACCCATTAACTATACTTTTTCACTTAAAATGGTACAATTTTGTACGGTCTGAAACTTACCGTACAACACACTATTTAAATGACATTTTTGTACTTTGTATCATGGAAGGTATGAGGGAGATGTACCGATAATTTTGTTTTTGTTCGGGTACGAGCGGGTATGGGTAGTAGCAAGAAATTGAGTTTCGATTAACTTTTTTGTCGTAAACGCGTATCGGGTACCGTGTAACAGATAAGAGCGTGACATCACCCGGCCGGATTTCGGGCGTTCAGATTTTGAAAATCAAAAATGTCGGATTTGGGTATCGGAAACTTTGATTTTTGCGACCTCTGACTTATGCAACCAATACTGAATCTTGCAACTTTTTGGCCCCCCGGGGTGCCGAAGACGTCCGCGACCGCTCGTTTAGGGTTTATTTTTTCTGTTTCTGTTTTTTTTTTATTAAAAAAACAATCCAAAACCCTATTTCTCGTACCCAATCCCAAGAGGTGCCGAATGTCGGTGCGAGGTTCCGCGAGGTGCCGAAGGTCCCACACTTGTATGGGGGCTTGCTCGATACCCATACTCTGTACCTTCCGTGCTGGCTCGATGGAGCAAACGCTTAACAAATACGTACAAACCAAAAAAAATAGGGCGGGAAATTCCGCCGTACACTTGGATTTTTGAGAATCGTGGATATCTGTACGTACACTTGTACCCCGAGAATCTGCCGATAAACCTTTACGAAAGGGGAGATTCATACCGCGCTCACTAAAATTTTTCCCATGCGTTACTACCAGAAAACTAAAATGTAATGTACCTATCCGACAACGAGGCAGGAATTGTACGGCCATGCAGACGTTTTCAAATTTGTCTATTAAGCTCCTATTGGTCGGAAAAGGAAGATCCTAGTGGGTTGAAATGGATCTATCCATTTTGTTTTTTTATCAGTTTATCCTTCGTGGGGCAGCTGTCAAGCTTCCGATCTGCCGTACCGTTTAGCTGGAAAATCGTACGTTTCAAAAGACTCCAAAAATTGACCGAAAGATTTTTGTCGCGTCGCTACAGTCTAGAATCTGACTCGAAGTCGACATAAATCTCCCCTCGTGTAAATGTTGTCGGCGGTGGGATATAGTATCTGAAGACACGTGACGATGTTATTATAGATTAGGGAGACATAAGATCGACCGTCCATTTCTACACGTAGGCTGAAAATCGTCAGCGGTAACGATTTCTTCACTCCGTGTTTTCCGGAGATATCGTCACACGTCATCACTGTGGAAGCACAGTCATCGTCCCGCTGTCGCCACTTACAACTCTCCTCTTTCTTTCCGCAAAAATTTACGGCGTGACCATATCTTATTATATTTTGTCTCTTGCCGAGGCTTCGGATAAAAGCCTGCCACGTAGATTTTGTGCACAACTACTGTACTTTATGTCAGACTATCCAAGGTCCAGATGTGCCAATGGATGCAGTATGGAGCAATCATTAGAATGAACGACTCTTGTGTACGGACGATTACGACCTGACGAGATTTCGGGTCTTGTGTACGGATACATAAAACCTGCTGGCAATGTCGTTCGCAAGTTGTCCACCCTGTCATCGCTTGAAGTTTCTACGCTATAACGCTTTAGCCACAAGTTCTATGATGAGGTGTCCGTAATTGACAGGCTGTCCTAACAGCGTTACTGACTGTCACATGGAGGACTTAGGGTGCGTCTCCATGTACTTATAACTTTGCGAAAATCTTTGTTTTTTAGCGCAGATCCGACGGACCCAGATTTCAGACGTCCCTATGTGTACCAAACGAAGTTGTCACTTAAGGGCGTGACGATTGTATACGTCAGCAATGCCCGTGACGGCTGCCGACAGTGTACAACCTGTGATGACGCACGTTATTTTTTGTAGCTGCTTGTGACGTCGCATGACTTTTCGTGACATTGTAGACGTACCGCCATCCAACCTGTGCCGTTAACGTCTCTTGTCAGCTTCACGTGAAATGGCATCGGATCTGCGAAATACAATCCGTATAAGGCGCAAACGGACAAAACCAAACAAATTGTGTACTTTTCTTTGTCGTACCTGAACGCAAGCGGACAAAACATAGCAGATCTTGCACTTTTTGTCGTCGCTTGAATTCTATTGAATTTTATTGAAATTATTTTACACGTGCGACTACGTGTTTCTATTTGTTTTTCAAAATTATTTGTTTTAAAACACATCTTCCCTGTGTTTTATATAAAAGTTTGAAGATGACATTTTTTGGCGTGGCCGTGGGTCGAAGAACACAAAACAACAACATGTAGTACATCTTAAATTCGATGATGACGCAAAATGTACTTCTCATTTAATCTATTTTTTGTATGGTTTAAACTTACGAGGTACGACTCTAAGTTTTACAAGAAAAAGAGATAAAAAAAACCCTTACTTAGGCAGATGGAGACGCACATTTAGGGGCTTTCCCCATGTAATCGATACTTTGAAGAAGTATTTTGGACTTTAGTGAAGATTCTCCGTACTACTTCGAAGAGCGTCCCAATGTGCGAAAATGAAATTGGAACTTTGGAATGTGACGGTTGTAGACGTGGGTGCATCTTGTGACGATTGAAGGCCACTACGAGACTCCAACGATTGGTGACGCCTACAAAAACAGCAACGACTATAGACGTCTAGTTTTTTGTGACATTGTAGATGTTTAGGGTTTTGTGATATTGTGACGCCATGCTCACTTGTGACAACGTCGCCGTCATTGATTCTAGATCTTCCCACCATGGTTTCCCGATTTCGTTTTTTCCACTTTTCTCACAGGACTTGCCATAAAATATACCGAAAAATTGTCAAAATAATTATTTTTCAAATATATTTCATTTTATACCAATACTACCATAACTCATTTTAAAAAGTGTGAGATAAAAGTGATCGTGGGAGAGGGAGAGGGGAGAGGCGACGACGACGTAAAATTTTGGAAAAGACCTATGAATAAAAGTGGAGATCCGAGACCCATGCAATTTTTTTTTGTACACGCACGTGATGGGCAGAGAGAAAAATAGCGAGTACTCTCCTTCGTCCCAATTTTTTTCCACTCGTGTGGCGTGTGCGTGGATCGTTTGCCATTCGTTGTTTGAGCGCTACTTTGACTGAAATATCTTGCGAGGTGATTTTTTATACAGTTTTTTGATGGGTTGGTTTCTTTTGCCCCAGGGTCGAAAAGTGGAAAACGCCAAAATGCATTCACATGGCGACAAACATAAAGTACATTCGAAGTGTCGAATTGACGTTCACTGTATTGTGGTAAAAGTGGTTTTTTGTGCGACAAAGTTTTCCTCTTTTGGGACTAAATTTTGGGGAAAAACGATAAAAAAAAATAAATACTTTAATTCTTCAATACTTCAATACTTTAACATCACCCTTAGGCGTAAAATTGAATCTAATCGTGAAGCATTGAACTTAGGGTGAAGCTTCATCAAGAGAAAAGTGAGGTTGCTTACTGTAAAAAATGCATTTTCGTAAAAGGTCGTACTGTTTTTTCTAATTTTTTGTTTAAACATAATCATTGGAGATGTAGTAAGATTCTCAAATTTTTTGGGCGAAAACGTCGACCGTCCGATTCTGTGTTTTTCAAGCAAGTTGTCATTAGATCTAATGTGTGGCTAGTCTTTTCCCTTGTTTTTTAAAAGGAGTCTAGCTACACATTGGACGAGTAAAATTTGTACACGTGGAAAGGTCACATATGATCCACGATAGACGTGAGATAGGAACCTTACATGTGGCATAGGCCACGCGCCTTCGTGTAACTCTGTGACCTCCATTGGCCCACAAAATATCCAGCTTATAAGAAGCCTCTAGGATAAAATTTTCCCTCTTAGCTTTCACCCCAAATAAATAACACCCGGTCAAGCATCAATTCTAACCAACCTCACTCCAGTGAGGGCCCGACTCCCTTGAGCCAGACGCAAAAAGAGTTTATGAGTGTGTCTTCTGAGCAGTAAATTATGGTTGGCCAAAGATGGCCTATAAATACAAAAGGATTCTCAAAGAGAGGCGCATCCAAAAAATGTCTAAGTTCGAAATCCTAGTCCCTCTCTGAACCCTCTACTACAACTGTACCTAACCAATCACATGACTACACAGTACAGGAAGGTACAGATACAGGAAGGTACAGATGCCGCTGTATATCTTGTACGGCCATGGTATGGCATGACCGTCCCGCTGACTCACGTTAATTTTTGAGCCAACATGGTTCCCCTACCCGTAATGTCCGTTGTCCACTCATGGCTTACCACGTGTTATCCGATGGCGTTGCCTCCATAAACCGCCAGCTGACCACTACGATGCACTGGCTCCACTGTGAGTCGTCCGATCTGAAATCGACATTTAATTTCGTCCATTAAATTAAATGTTGTTTCGTGAATTTTGTGCAGTCCTTTTGTTTCGTGTTCGTTCCGTCCCGTAATCCGTTAAATGGAAATTATCAAGTTGTACCTATGTTAAAAAGAGGTAATTTATAAATCACTTCTCTATTTTAGTTAGACTATAAAGAGAGAGAGAGAAAGTATCAAAGAAAAGCCATGGTTGCCGCCTTCTTCAGAAGGTGTCAAACTGAAGTGGAGGGCGTTTTACCAAAAGGTTGTCCCTATCTGCATTTGAACCTAGGTCTTGAGAAGTCACTAGAGCTTGCCGCCTTATCCATTAATTTGTTGAAGAAAAGATACACTTACGACGTTTGATAAATAGATAAATAATGACGAAATGGCTAATTCATACCAAACTAACAAACAATGCGCGTGAAACAATTCACGCACGCACGCAAATTCAAATCGTGTAAATATATTTGATCGGACAGTCGTCATTGCAGCCTCCATCCGGAATGAGTTTATGGCGGCCTTTGGAGATAGCATCACTCGATACCACGTGGTGCCATATTATTTGACATCGAAGAAGATGATAGGACGAATCATGACTCCCGATTTGACAAGCGTCACCTTGAAGGCCATGCCGTATATCCCCCACTGTACCTTCTTGTACTATACAGTGTTCCTTTGGACTAGGTTTTAGTAGTAGGTAGTACTGAGTAGGCAGACTAGGACTTAGTGAAATTGAGGTACCTCTTTCTAAGAGAGCTTGTAACTATAAAGGTAATCTTTGATCAACCATAACTTACTGCTCAAGGGAACAAATTCACTGATTGTGTTTGCGTTCCGCTCAGGGGAGTCACGTCCTCACAAGGGTGAGGGTTGTAAGAATACTTGTGTACCATGGTGGCTCTTATTTATTGGGAAAGAGGAAGGGGCATACATTATCCTAGAGGCTTTATATAGGTTACCATTTTGTGGGTCAAAATTGGGATGATACAATGGGAATGAGTTTAATGAAAGAGAGCACCATAGCGCTTAGGAGAGGGAACCCAAGTGTTCAAACATTATTTGCAGGATCTGATTGGCGGAAGCGTGATGAGGAGAAAGGGAATAATCCCTATCAAAAATTTAGAGGAAGAGGAGAAGGAGGCGAAGGTGACATAAGCTTTTGCAAAAGACCCATGAATGAAGATGGAGGTATGATACCCCCTGCAATTTGTTTTTCGAACATGCGCTTGACGGGCAAGGAAAAAAAAAGTTGTCCTCGACAAAAAAAAGTTGTCCTCTCCTTGGTGCTGAAAATTTCCCATTCATGTGGCACATGCTTGGAAATTTTTCTAATTGTTGTTTAAGTGATACTTCAACAAAAACCACCTCGCCAGGTGATTTTTCGTTAATTTCTTTTGATGATCTTGATTCTCCTTTCTCTAGGTCGAGGAAAACGCCAAAATGAATACAAAAGACGACAAAATCAGAGTACATTAAAAGTAGCAAAATGAAGTTCACTTTTTTTCCACAAACGATTACCAGCAATTAAACCGCACTTAATATGTATGTAACGGGAATAAACAAGGTTAAAGCGGGTTAACTTATAACAAATGAAATAAATTTCACATACCGTGCTATTTCATGTCCACGTTTCCATAAAATGTCTTTAACCAAAAAATTGTATGTGCCGATGAAAAAGCTTTCAGTGCGCACTGTACCACTCCATAATCCTAACATCTGTATGTGACCTTTCACACATTTTTTTTTGGTCAGAACTCACATGGTAATCACTAAAAAAAAATACATGTGTCATGTAGGCATATGCGCTAGCACGTGACAACGACCTTTCGTCCTCATTTATCTGGCGACGTGTGAATAAAAACAATGAACTGATTTATGCAGTTTTTTTTTGCGCTGCTATTGGTGCAATTGTTCTCTCGACTTTTTATACAATTGGTGGCATGGCAAGTGTCACATATCAAACAAGCTTTTTACCGCCGATGTTGTTGCGAATTTTTAAATGTGATGAAAGTTTCCCGCACGGACCCTTTTACTTAAAACCCTATTTTGGACCAGCATGGTAAGTGCGCCAAACAAACTTATTGTTATGAGATGGTTTTGGCTCATTTTCTGTGCCTATCTCTTTTGAGTCATGATCGTTAGGGAGTACACATCATCTGTCTAGTGTTCAATATTTATGGTTTAGTATTTGAACTTGTTAACATATTATTCCACGTTAATTCCATGCATGTATTACTATTGAAAGTCCACCATGTATCTTGTTTCATTGGCTTTCGTCTTTTTATTAGTTAATTTATCCACAAAGGCGTAGATGGCAACAGTTGTAGTTTTTTATTCTTTTTTTTTCCTTGTTTCTTATCTCTAATTTCTTATTTTTCGTTTATTGATTGTCGTTTTTTCGTCATGGCAGTAAGCTTATCCAAGTAATATCCGTGATGTGGAACATATACAATTGTTATATTTATGTTGCCATATTGCTACCCCATTACATGGAAGAACTTCAATTATGCCCCTATAGAAAATGCAATTGTTTATTTTTTTTTAAATATTTGGTGGGTAATGGATGCACGTAGATGGTTTATTGGACCGGTCCGAAAATTGGTCTAAAAAAATCTTGTTGATGAACAAAAGAACTAGGTGAGGGTTTATACCTCCTCGGAGGTTTATAAGAAGGTAAAAAAAGAAACGACATTATTTACCAGTTATGATGAGAATTAGAAGTTGAGAAATAGAAGTTATCAAAATTAGAAGTTGAGAAATAGAAGTTATCAGAATTAGAAGTTGAGAAATAGAAGTTATCAGTATTATCATGAACAGTAAAAGTTGTCTAGGCATGGATGCACCAAATTGCATTTCTCCAAAATAGAGTGTGAGTCGGCGGTTGATTTGGTTTATCTTTTCATATTTAAAGATATATAGGGTTTAATAAACAAAAGGGAATAGAAAGGAAACTGGTGTGAGATGACAAGTCGATCCAAACTCGGCTCCTTCCAATTCTCGAAAAAAAGATGTTTTTTTGACGTGTTGGGGGCTCAATAAAAATCTTTATGCATTTTAAAGTTGATCATGCACGAAAGTAATGTAATGTGTGGATAATGCTTCCAAATGCCCCTAGCATTTTATTGGAGGTGGATTGGCGGATGCCATGAAATCATACAAAAAAGGAAAATATCATTGCAATAATGAAATAAAATAAGTTGAAATTGAAATGATTTTTTCAAATGCGAAGAGTCCACTATAAACCGAGTCACACTAATAATGGAGCGTAAGCAATGTGGAGCGTTATTGCGCTTTAATGCGTTGTAATAAGGATCCTAGCCTAGGTTTTGTGTTCTGTACTTTACTTAGTGATTTGTACATACATTGGTTGGTAAAGACGACTCTTTCGTAGGAATTTTTTTTAGGCTTTGATTCTTTTTAGTGTAACTAGTTGTACCTCCCTAAGTTACGCCTAGATTAGATCTTCCATTTAGGGCCTTTACGGCTACCCTTTTCTCTTGTCTTATTATAAGACTCCCTTGTGTCTTCGTGTAGAATTATTCAAACGAAAAGACACTCAAACGACAAACCTCTTCTCTCTCACATTATGTTGTGATGAATGGAGCTATCAAGGCATAGATGTACCAACATGAATTTTTCCAAAAAAGGTGTGAGGAGGCGATTAATTTGGTTTATCTTTTGGTTTTTAAGGATTTTTAGGGTTTGATAAACAAAAAGGTATAGAAAGGAAACTGGGGTGAGATGACAAGTCGGTCGAAAGTCGCGCACTTCCAATGAAGGGTAATAAGATGATTTTTTGACATGTTGGGAGATAAATAAAAATGTTTACCTATTTTAAATTTGTTTGTGGAAGAAAGTAATATAATGTATGAATAATTTTTCCACATATCGTTAGCATTTTTTTGGAAGTTTATAAGTAGATGCCTTGAATACACTAAAGGAAAATGTCATCGCATTGATGAAATGGATTAAATTAAATATGGAATGATTTTTGCAAATGAGAAGAGTCATTCATACACAAATTTGCAGAGCTTAATGTGGAACGTATGTGTGCTTCAGTGCGTTGTATTAAATATCCTAGGCTAGATTTTAATCGATTTTTTCAATATGGCAATTTACAAAATACGAGCGATCAAAATTAATGAAGTAGATTCAGAGGGCTAATTTGAAAAGAAAAGTACGGCGATATGACCACGATAATAAATGGAAGGGAACATACTTAAAAAAAGACAAAATGAACAAAGGGCATCTAGTAAAAGGATGGAGGGGATCGACGCCTTAAATGACATGTAACTATAACTCCAAGTAAAAGACACGTGGAACAAGCGCTAAATGATCTATAACACCCCCCCTCAAGCAAACACAAGGAAGTACAGTGAGAGAAAAAAAGGGAATTTTGGTCGGAGTAGGAGGAAGTCGAAGGCTAGAGGAGAATCGACGTTAACCAAAATGAGGCCAATGGAGAGCCTTGGTGAGATAATCGGCCACTTAATCATAAAATTATCATAAAGAAGTTAGAGAGCGCCATTGTGGACAAACTCTTAAGAATAAATGATATTAAATGTCAATGTGTTTAGTCCGATTCTGATATTCAGGATTCCGAATTAATGCAAATTCTCTTTGAGAGTAGGAGAAGAAAAGAGAAGGAGCTGAAAAGGGAACTCTGAGATTGGAGGGACGAGTCCGAAGCCAAACGACTTCCTCGGCAGCATGGCAAGCAGCTATGTATAAAGGCTCAGTGCTAAGACATGTGGTGGTGCTAAGACATGCGGTGGTGGGTTGCTTCTATAGGACCAAAAACTAATCCCATCCCAAAAAATACCAGCTAGTAAAGTGAAGTGAAAACTCACATCTTAGGGCCAATAATTAATGAAGCCGTTTACATGGGAGACAATTCAAAGGTATGTGAGACAAATGTAGGTTGAAAAAGACAGAAACACATTTTGGTAAGTAGGAAGTTGATTTTTTCCATTTGTATTGTTTTTGTTATTAAACAGCTGAATAATTTTACGTTAAAAACAGCCAATTTAATGAATACTCGTTTAGGTTCATAAGGTAGCACGCTATAGTACGGAGATGGTAGACTACAAACCACAAGTCTTGTTGGATCTGTTGACTTAAACGTTTTAGTTGATGTGAAATCCTCAACTGTAACACTCTTAGATATTTTTTACATTCCATAGCTTAGTAAAAATCTTGTCTCTACATCTGTACTAGATGACAAAGAGTTTGATGACAATGAGTTTGAAACAGGAAACAGGAATGGAATTTTCATAACTAGCTTTGATAATGAGGTTTACTTCAAAGTTGAGAAAGGAAGTCAATGAAGATTTAGAGTTGTACTTTGTAATGAAAAGAATGTTCTGTACTCGTGTAAAAGTGATATGATGCTATAGCACAAAAGGTTAGGGCATGTACATCTAGATAAACTAAAATAAATGAAGAAAAATGGAATAGTGGATAAGATTAAGTTTGGAGATGATGAAACTTCAAATGATTGCAGTGGGTGTGCACAAGGAAAGATTCATAAAATTCCATTCCTTAAGGCATCCTCATTTAAAAGAGATAAAGTATTAGATCTAACACAAAATGATATTTGCGGAACTGCTATGTATGTTTCACATGGGTGAAAACTACTAGGTATGTTTCACATAGGAGAAAAAATTATATGTTGATGACTGGTCTAGATACACTAATAGATCCATTAAGGTATATTTTCTCATGTATAATTCAAAAGTATGAGATACTTTAAAGAATACAACGTGTGGAGTAAAAACAACTTGAGACCACAAAAAAAGAATAAGAAGTGATAATGGGAAAGAATACACCTCAAATGAGTTTGAAGAATTTCTTAAAAGAGAAGGAATTCATCATAAAAAAATTGTCCTTTATAATCCAGAACAAAATAGAGTAGCAAAAAGAATAAATAGAACCCTAGGGGATATGTCCATAAATATGCTAAATAATAAGAGGATAATATTGCAGTTTTGGGCTGAGTCTTTAAACTTCACTAATGAAATTCTATAGGGTCCATTCCCCCACAGAAATCGCAAATTCAAAGAAGCTTATCTAGATAGTGCCGACTCCAAGTTGATATAAACCCAAATGATTGGCACCATGAGAGTCAAAACCACAATACAGCTTCACCCTTGTGAAAAAAGACTTTTTGTGTGTTCAGTTCTCCCACAAAATGCAAAGTTAGAATATGAGTATTTAGACACATTCCCCCACTTTGACTTTCCCTTAGAAATACCGCCACCTTGGCAGGCAAAGACTCTGACCAACTACACCCTTGTGTAGCCAAGACTCCAATGGTCAACTGAGTTGATAGTTATGGTTGGCCAAAGATGGCCTTTAAATACAAAAGCACTTTGGGAGAGAGGCGGCTACCTACTATTTATCTAAGTCCTAAACCCCTCTCTAAACCCTCTACTACTGAAGTACGACACCAATCATAGGACTGTACCATACAGAAAGGTACTGGTGCCGGTGTACTTTTTGTACGGCCATCGTACGGCATGGCCAAAATTTGGACGCCTGCCATATTCGGATTCGTTCCAATATTCTCCGGAGATGTCACATGCCATTGAGGTTATACCACATGTCAATTGACGTGGCGGCGACCGAAAACCGCCAAAACGCCAATTTCGCGATCTCGGCACCTATCGCGGCCGTTCGATTAAAATCGACATTGAATTCTAGCCGTCGAAAATAAATATGTGGTATTTGTTTCGCCGTTGAAACAAATGTGCGGTATTTGTTTTCCCAAGTACCGTAAGCCATACTCTACTCTAACTATGTCTATGTGACAAGCGTCTATTCTTGTCGTTCAATGAATTTATCTACTTGTACGTGTTTAAATAACTAACAAGCCCTATATACCTTAGCATTGAACCTAGACTATGGGACAAAGCTAACGACTATTGTCGATTTTGACGGACAGTATGTACCTAGATCAAATCTTCTGTCCGTGAAGTAACTTTTGGTAAACCTACCATAGACTATTGTCTGCGTGTCTCTTTGAAGACAACATAGGCAGCCATGGCTCTAGCTTCCTCTCTAACGTTTAGTGACTACGACAAGTGTGGGATTTAGAGAGAGGAGTTAGAGGCAACTGCTTGTGCTTCTTTTCTGCATTTATTTTTACAAGTTCAGACCTAGAAAATACTCAAATTTTAACAACTTATTTCGTCAAAAACGGAGACTTTACTTGGCAAATAAGGAAGAAACTCCCTATGAGAGGTGGACAGGAAGAAAACTAGTTTTTTCTAATTTGAGGGTGTTCCAAAGTCAAGTCTACAGTATGGATTCAAATAAAACAAAATGGAAGTTAGAAAGAAGAGGGAAACTGGGATATCTCGTAAGATATGATTAGAGCACTAAAAGATACCAAGTGTATGATCTAAAAAAAAAAGATAAAATTTTGATAAAACACATAATGGTGATAAACGAAAGAATGCCTATTGAATCATTTAAATATAACAAAGAAGTCAAAATCAACATTGTACCGGATCAGTTTTCTGAGTTTGAATATGGAATAAATGAGAAAGAAGATAGAGAAAGTGAAATATCTCCAGATTTACCAAGGGAATAGGAAAGAAAAACATCCGAGATAACTCCTCAATACTAAGTAGAAATCGGTGAAGAACTTAATGAGATACCTGAATTGAAAATCCCTTTAAACAAAACCTGAGGGTGCATTCAATACCGAAATCAAATTTTGAAAGGGGAACAAGAAGTAGCAAACACCTCCAAGAAAAACGAGTGAATAACCAACTCACGAAGATGTCTCATCCGGATGAGGCTACAAAGATGTCTTATCCGGATGAGCCTCAAGCATACTTAGAGGCCATAAATACTCCAAAAAGTAGTCAATAGATAACTGCCATAAATGAAGAAGTGGCTTTCATTAGGGAAGCCTAAACATAGGAGTTGGTAGATTGTCCACCAGACCATAAACCAATTCGATGTAAGTGGGTTTTTAAACTTAAGCTAAATCTAGATAATACAATTGAAAGATAAAAGGCTAGATTACTAAAGGTTACACTCAAAAAGAGCGCATAAATTTTGAGGAAACTTTTGCACCAGTAGTCACATTTCCTCCGGTTAGAATCCTCTTAAGTCTAGCAGCATCAGACGATATAAAAATCCATCAAATGGATATTAAAACCGCATGCTTACACGGAGAGTTAGAGGAGGAAATTTACATGTAACAACTGGAAGGATTCGTGGAAAGTGAGGAGGAAAGTAAGGTGTGCAAGCTAATAAAATCGCTCTTTGGGCTTAAGTAAGCCCCGCGTCAGTTGAATATTAAACAGGACAAATTTATGACCGGTTTGGGGTATATCACAATTAGTTCAACAATTCCATATAATTGATTGAGGATAAAAATATGGTAATATTTATTGCAATTTATGTGGTTGATTTGTTAATCTTAAATAAGTCTTTAGATAAAATTTACAAACTAAAACAGGATCTTAAAAGTCAATTTGACATAAAAAACCTCAACTAGGCAAAATACATTTTGAGAATTCAAATGGTGAGAGAGAGGCAATAGAATAATCAAACTTACTGAAAAAAAAATTATTGGAATTATGGTAGAAAAAATTCAGATGGATAAAGAAAATGGATGTAATACTCTCATGGATCTGAAGAAAGATTTTGAGGGGAGTGAAGAGGGAGGAATATTGATTGTTAATGATAAGATGGATGAGGAAGAAAGAAGGTTTATTGTAGAAATCCCTTATCGACAGATTGTAGGCAGTTTAATCTACTTTATGAACTATACCCGGCTGAATATAGTTGCAGCTGTAGGTGTCTTCAAAAGGAGTCTAAATGAACCCTGAAAGATAGATTAGGAGGTAGCTTAAAAAAAATGAGATAAATAGTGGGAACAAGGGAATTGTGGTTGCATTTGGGATGGGAGCACACAGATATCACTACTTCGAGTGATGCTTGTTATTCTAATGTGCCTTTAAGGCAAGGTGGTGTACAACTGGATATATATTGCAAGTTGGATCTAGTGCATGTTGTTAGAGTAGCAAGCAACACAAAATAGTTGCTT
Source organism: Zygnema cylindricum (assembly GCA_037447655.1). Classification (NCBI taxonomy): domain Eukaryota; kingdom Viridiplantae; phylum Streptophyta; class Zygnematophyceae; order Zygnematales; family Zygnemataceae; genus Zygnema; species Zygnema cylindricum. The sequence goes on from JBBHKE010001235.1 coordinate 84,890, forward strand.
AGTCCACCATGGAGGCTGAGTCCATGGCTTCCTGTGCTGCCACTAAAGAATTAATTTGGGTGAAATCTCTTCTTGAAGAACTTAGATTTATGAAATCTAGCACTCACAATGTTTTCTGTTCCCACACAACTATCTCTATTGCAGCTAATCCAAAGCATCACTTGAAATCTAAGCACATGGATGTTAAACTAAGTTTTTTCAGAGAGAAGGCTGACAATAAAATCATTAAACTATATTATATATCTGATAGAGAAATCATTATGGACATGATGACAAACCAGCGTTTTTTCCTAAGTTAATCTTTTGCAAAGAAAAATGCGGATTAAAATTGAAATGTTACCAGGAATACAAAGGAGTGTTGTAAAGGGTATTTCATCGTCACTTATCTTTGTTTGTGGAATTCTGTGGTCTCCATTGACCCACAAAATGGGCATCTTATGTAAAGCGTCTACAATAATTTATGCCCCTTCTTTTTTCCTAATGAATAAGTTCCACCCTAGCACAAAAGTATTCTGTCCACCCTCACTCCTGTGAGGAACCGACTCCCTTGACCAAACGCAAAAAGAATCAATGAATTTGCTCCCTTAAGCAATAAGTTATGGCTGGTCAAAGATGACTTTATAGTTACAATCTCTCTTAGAGAGAGGTACCTAAATTTCACTAAGTCCTGATCTGCATTCTCAAGACTACCTACTATTAAACCCTAATCCAATAGGAACAGTGTATAGTACAAGAAGGTATAGTGGACAATGTACTTATTGTACGACCATCGTACGACATGGTATTCAAGGTGACGCTTGTCAAATACGGAGCCCTGGTTCATCCTCCCATCTTTTCACGTATCCAATAATGTGGCGCCACGTGGCATTGCGTGACGCTATCTCCAATGGCTGCCAAAAGCTCATTCCGAGTGGCGACTGCAACGATGGTCGTCCGATCAAAAATATTTACACTGTTCGGATTTGCGTTCGTGCATGAATTGTTCCACACGTGCATCGTCGTCAGTTTGGTGTGAATTAGCCGTCCCGTCATTGTTTAAGTATTTGTGAAACAAAATAAGTGTATAGTTTTGATAGCTACTTAATGGTTAAGACTCGCGACTACATAGTGTTGAAATTAATAGATTTTTATTGTATTTTCTAGGTCTAAACTTATTAGGAAAAACATGAAAAGTAAAAGCGCAGGCAGCCTGCCTCCACCTCTTCACTCTACCCCCCATACTTGTTGTAGTCACTGAAGGATAGAGGGTCTGGTGGAGCCATGGCTGCCTTAGCCCCATAGGCAGGACTTAAGAGTGACCTAAGTCACTCTCAACAAAAGGTTGAGTCCCGCAGGACTCAAACCTCCGACAGGCAGAGCGTGGCGTAGCCTTCAGCTTTAACCACTCTGTCGTAGAAGTTTGGTACATAACATGAGGTACAATATCTATTTAAACATTGAACGATACATTAATTTGATTAACATAACTGTGAAAAAGGAAACATAAAGACGTAGCATATTCAGTGCGTACATCATATCTGCCGCACGAAATAAATGAATCGAACATTTATTTCAATAGCGTACATTAAACGTCGGTCTTCATCCAACAACTCTAATCATCGCCGAAGTCTCGGAATGGTCACTTTGGCGGTTTTTGGACGTGGCGTGACATGGCATGACCTAGCGATACGTGGCAGGATTGAATTGAGCAGCGAAGATCACGGACGACATAAAGACGACTCACACGGCGACACACGTCTATTCCATGGCCTTGTCGTACAAAGGCCGTACATAAAGTATATCGGCGACAGTACCTTTTGGTACTTTACAGTATTTTGATTGGAGCGTACTTTAGTAGATAGGGTTTGTGAGAGAGATATAGGACTTAGAATATTTTTAGACAGACACCTCTCCCTTGGGAGCTTTGTATAAATTGGCATCTTTGCCGGCTCATAACTTATCGGCTGGTTGGCCGTTTTCAGTGATTATTTTTGCTACGGACTCAGCGGAGTCCAACCTGCATAGGGGTGTAGTCAAATTGTAAGTTTGCCATCTTGGATAGCAGTGATTGTGGCTTGAAGTGGGTTAGTTAAACACTATTTAGATGCTTCCTGTATTCTGTTGTCCAATGGAGGACACATAATTGCAAGTACGAAGACATAATTTACCATATGCGAGAATGGATGGCTCCTCGTGGACTTGAAGCATTACCATAGGGATAATTCTGGTTTGGGAAAGCACTTTGGAGCTTCGTCGCGGAAGTGACAAGGTGACTGCATTTATAGCTGGTGGTGACTAGCAGAAGCGTGATGTGAGGAATGGCGGTGACGAGCGGAAGCGTGATGAGAGGAAGAACGACATAGGTAAACCTTATCGAAACTTTGATAGAAAAAAAGGGAGAAGAAAGAAAGGGGAGCTTTGGAAAAGGGGGTTTGCTTCTTTTGTGGGAAACCGGGTCATTATATGGAGGAATGCCCTTGTTTCGAAAAACTTAGAAGTTGGAATGTGAATTAGGAGGAAGAAGGGGAAGAGGAGAAAGAGGAAGAAGAAATTTTGTAGCTTCTTCACATCGGTAGTATTCGGAAGAGAGAAAAGCACAAAGAAATTCCACGAAGGCAACAATGTGCTTTTAGAGATATAACGGAAGAAAAAAAAAGGAGATACTCGAGGGAGTTAAGCATGATGAGGATGTCATGGAGTGTAAAGTGTTTGACTTAGAGATGAGAAAGTCAGATTTAGGGGTCCATGAGTGAAAAAGGGAAAAATCAAAATATTGAGGATATTTTTATAGATATTTTGGAAACAGAAAACTACAACGGATTCCGAGGAAGGGGGAGAAGTAAATCTAGAGGGGGTTCTAAAAGATAGGGTAGAAGAGGAATATTTAATGAAAGGTTTAGGGGAGGATAAATTTTTTTGGGAATAAAAATAGAAAGTGGTAGTGGAAAGAAATCGATGGGAGAGAGTGAGGAAAGTTCAACTTTTGGGGGTAATGGGTTTAACATCACTAAAGGGAGTGATGGTATTTGTGAAGGTATGTCTGTAAAAGGGTTAGCATCTGGGTGTGTGTTGCAGATTGGAGATGGGGCTAGCTGTTTGAATTGCAAGAGGGAAATTAGATTTAGTGTGGATGGAAAAGAGAAGTGGATTAAATCTTGCCTCGGATTTATAAAAAGTGGGATGGTAAATAAAATGTTTGATGCAATTATTATTTCAGTTCATCTAACGCACTGTTGTAAATACGAGAGTATTTTTTTTAAGTTTATGAAAGGAAAAAGAAAAAGAAAAAAAAAAGAAAAAAAATAGGGGGTGTTTGTTTATTTGCTTGTGGGAGAAGAAAGGAAAA